>SSNU01000071.1:0-11329 GCA_012064415.1 Gyrodactylus bullatarudis
GCACAAATAAATAATTTATTTTATATTACAATTATACTTAATTTCTTCACCACGAAAATAAAAAAATAAAAATTATTTAGAGAAGGAATTTAAAATTTCCACGATTTACTAGTGATTCGTACGAATCTCTGCCCAATTCAGTGATTCGTACGAATCCCTGCTTTCACACAATTCACGGTAACAACTCGATTAATGTCAAAAAGGATATCTTTTAAATTTCATTCGATCTTATTACAAAATAACCTAGATATTGAAGATCTAAGATAAAAATGGGGTTGAAAATTGCCCCATTTTCACGAGACTATTGATGGAACTGCTCATTGATTTCATGCATAAAAAATATATCTTGTTTTGGATTAACTATTTAGCTTCTACGGAAATTAATCTTATTATCTCTGAACATTGATAAGTTTAATAATTTCGATCAAAAAGAATCATGTATTAAGGAATTCTACTTCCTTCGGTAAAAGTTCAAATATCTATGGCATTCTTATGCCTGCCTAGCAAAAATATAGCATGATAGCAAACTAAGATAGTTTGCGATATACTATCAAAAAATGTTCCAAAATCATTGAAAAAAACCAGTTTGATCATAGAGGTCATATATGACCTCTGGTATCGAAAGGGTTAAAGGGACACTACTGATGATGCTTTAACCCTAGAACGGAAAATTTTTTTTCTTATGGGGGTTTCAATACAAATCGGGTGAAAAATAACCCGAGATTCAGTTCTAGGGTTAAGAAATGGACATTTAGTATATTTTCTTCTAACTTTTGAATTTTGAACAATAGAGGTGAGATTTTTTAATAAAATTTCTTAGAACAAAATTTTCGAATTAAAGTCTTTTTCAGATCAGACTATATCAAATGTGATTTTTATATTTCCTAATCTTAAGTCAATCGTGCAAAATGATAGGTCAAAAAATATTCAAGTTCATTGTGATACCACATTCAGATTTTGATTTTAAAATTTCTTGTTAACATAATGCAATGTAAGTGTAAGATATTTTTTTGGTTGTGTGCCCATGTATTCTTATTAATAATCACAATGTAGAAATCACAGTGTTGAAGACCCGGGTTCGAATCTTGACTATGGTGTACTATACATCTGCCACCGTGAGTTGAATATTATTTGACTCTCTTGTGGAACTGATACTTCCTTATCCTAACTCTAACATCTAGGTTTGAAAAGACAATCTTCATCAAGTTGGATTCAAATGGATAAAGTAATAACCAGTGACCACTCTTTGCTAGTAGGTTTAATGTCTAAGAAGAAAAACTAATTTTAAAAATAAAAATTGATTCAGGTATGATTAAGATTAGAATTCTTAACCCTTTCGGTGCCGAGACAATTTTTAAAACCAAAATTTAGCTATGAAGATACCAAGTTGTTTGGCCAAAAATATTACGAATGCAAGTTCACATTGTGGGCTTCAATTTAAACTTTAATTGATCCAGAAACCTATCAAACTGGCAGAGTTATGAAGGTTCAAAAAAATTGGAAAATGGACATCGGCACCGAAAGGGTTAATATACTGTATACTGTGTATTTGATCAGAATTTTTCCTTGATTTTTACTTTGTCATATTATTTGATAACCTTTTCGACATTATTTAGATCATTCATGAATTAAGAATATAAAAAATTGACATGATCGAAAATCATATTTTGATTTATAATGTCTTAGAAGCAAAGTGTTTCGGCAGTGATGATTTTATTTATTGTCCATATATTATGTTATATGGTTCTGTTTATTTTGAAATTGAACTCAGCTGGTTTCTCGTCTAGTATTTTAGAAAATTTTCTTCCATTGAGTAATGACATATTGTTTAGTTATATTCCATGATCCATTTATCTGAAAAGAAAAAAATAAATCTAAAAATAAGAATTCAAAATTTTAAATTCAAGAACTTGAAAATTCTGAGATCCATACCATAATCATCGCAAATGGAGAGTCTGCATTTTAGACAAAATACATGTATTCATTCAACTTCGATGTGAATAGAAAAACAGTTTCTGATTTTTAAGTAATATATCCCTTACTCTAAAAGAATCAAGAGTGTAAAAACATCTAATTGGAAAAAATCACCAATGAAAATCCTTTCATTTCAATGTTTTATCCTTTCAGATTCAGGCATTTTAACCCAAGCCTTAAACTTGAATAACTTGCCAGTTAAATTAATCTTTGTTCAATAATATTTTCTTGAAATAAAATAAAAAAATTCAATTTGGACATTTTTAAAAATTCGAAACTAGGCCACATTTCTACTCATTCAAAATTTTATCGATTTCAAAAATTTAAAGTCATTCGACACTGTCATTTCTGATCATCAAATGAAAATAGAAATATTTGAGTTTCTCAGATTGTATTTATTATTGACTAAGAAATTTCTCGAACCAAGAGAGAGATTTATAATTCTACTTCTATAAGATTTTTTTTCAATAACTCACTATTACTCTCTACTATGACTTGGGCATATTTATCAATTGAATCAAGTTTACACCTGTATGTTCCTATATCAATCTCTTCGAATTCTTTCTTGAGATTACTCCTTTTTGTATTTCTCTTGTCAACTGTACTTAGGTTTGTCACATCCTTTATAGACATATCTTTTTTTATAATATGCCATTTAATATCTTTTCCTGTTGCTTTATTATCGCCACGAATTGTGCATCTTAAATGCAATGTATCACCTGGCGATTTTAATATGGGTGAAATTGGCCAGATAGTGACGTAATTAAAGTCTTGAGAATAATCGGAATATTATTAGATTATTTATCGTTTTTTAATCGACTCACTTAATGAAATATGAACACTTAATGTTTCTTTGAAAGGACTATAGACTGTGACATTCAAGTAAATTTTTTTTAAATCGTGAGTTTTTGGAACTATCACTTTCTCTTCAAAGCCCAACGGATCTCCATTTTGATCATACCATAAATATTCTTTGCGTCCTGTATACTTTGGTTCGATAATGGAATAGAAAATTGAACCATACATAACATTATGATTTCCAAAAATCCTTAATATCTTTATGGGAGAACCTAATAAAACAAGTAACATGAGGTTGGTAATTTTTAAGTTTGTCGACAGACTCTTTGTAAACTTTTGTCCAGATTTAGTTTCCACTTCGCATAGAAAGGGGCCTCTTTCTATCATTTCAGATTTCTGAATCAAAATGAATATTGATCAATAAATATTAGTGAAATTAAAGCAAGTTGACATGAAGATGAGAACTTACTACTACAAAAACTCAATATTTTTCTCCAGATTGTGAGGATTGAATTTTTAAATGCAACGATAAAACGAGCCTAAGAGCTGTTGGAATAAATGATAAAGCTTAAAATTTCTGAGATTTAAAGCAATTAGATACTGATATTTCGAATCAAGATTAGACAAAGAATTAGAGGTTAAGAGAAACACACGATTTTCAAGAATTTTTTTTAATTACGGGTCATTCCCCTTCGTGATAAATGAAATATTCAGATTGTTCGATTTTCCACTATGATGACGAATGTTTTGCAGCTTCTTAAGCTAAATTTGAAATCTTCGTCTAATATTTATCCGAAATATCAGTATAGAATTGCTTTTAATCTTCGAAATCGAGGAAAATTTTGAGATCAAAGGTTGAAAATGTGGGAGACTGAATCGATTTCGAAATTCGTAAAATGGCTTAATTTTGCCCAAATACAAATTTTTTCAGAAATACTTGGTATTCAGATTCCTTGTGCAGCCTGTTCATGAGTCAGAACCCCTAATAATTTATAAATTGTATTCTGATTGAGAAGTATTGAAAATGTGGACAAATTAGAAGGTTGATTATTTGCTTGTTCACTAATATTCCTCATGAATTGGAAATGAAAATTAATCATAATTTTAAAATATTAAGATGAACACTGTTCATTGAACAGTCTCATTCACATTGAAAAAAGAAATCAGCTCACCGTAATTTTTATTCCTTGTCCTGGATATGTGTTGTTTTTTTGTGTCAATCCACCTGTAACTAAGAACTTTATTTTCGTCGTCAAATTTGCACGTCATGCTATAGACCTCCTGTCCAAACGCATCAATATGAACTCGTTCACCTGAAATTAATGATTATTGTGGCATACTCTCTTTATCTAAAGAATTATTAAAAAGAGAGTTAAATTATTTTCAAGTTACTTGCGTCTAGAGAGCGGAAGGATAAAGCTATAAAAAGGGACAGCAACACTATGGTCATTTTTATCATTTTTCGATGATTATTTGATCAACTCCATATATATAAAGTTGAATAACCAATCGAAGAGAAAAGATAAAAAATACAGTAACGTTTCCCTCAGAATTTAACTAACATTTAAATTTCACTAAAAAAACCGAAAAATACTCAATGTAACAAGAATAAAGTTGTTACTTTCAAAATTAACTATTCTTAAATATCTTCTAGAATGTATAGCTGTTCTTAATGAATCTGGATAAATTTCAAACAGAAAAAAATTAGAACAGAACTTCGAGAAATTAGGGAAAAAACGAGATTTTTGCAAAATTCGTATGTTTCCATATTCATCAAGAATAACCCTAGCTTGTTCTCAAGAATCTAGGTAGATAGAAAATTAACTAAACTCAGTCATGTGTCTGAATGACAAAGATACTGGCCCCATTCAATATATTACATTTTTAAAAAGTATTTGGTCACTCGGATTTTTTAGTCAGTGAAATCCATGCCTTTTGCAGAATATTTTTAAAGAGGGAAAAAGCACCGAACGTCTTCGAAAATATTTTAAGCGGTCAATGGGGAACTCATTGGGAGGATTTAGAAAAATATTTGATTTGCAAAAATTTGAGAAATTCTCGGAATTATTTGAGAACCCCTCAAACATTTTTTATGTTTTTTTTCTAGAAAGAAGCGCGTCTAAGCATTAAAACTTTATATAAAATAATCAAAAATATCCTTTTAGTATTTTATTTTCTGATAAAATTTTTTATTTAATTTGAACTATTTGAAATATTCTCATTAATTTGAACTATTTGAAATATTCTCATTAATTTGAACTATTTGAAATATTCTCATTAATTTTAACAAGTTTTTTCTTCGTTGTACATAATTTGATTAAAATCGTCATTATTCTTTTAGTTAATATTAATGGCGATGCATATACAGATTATAGAGTTAGAATAGAAAACTTCAAAACTTGAGAAATCATTAAATAATAATTGGAAGATATCAGATCGGTTTTAATTTCAAGCAATATTTATGTGAAAGTTGTAGAAAAAGTACAATAAAAATCTATCATCTTGACATTGACCAATCAGAAACGTGCATTCAAATCTTTCTTCCTATTTATTATTACAGGGAGAATAATCCTATTCACAGCTTTCCGGATATTTTTATTTCAAGAATGTTGGTGTAGCTATAATGGAATTTACTTAATGTAGTGATTTCTTTATCATGAAACCAGAATCATCTATGAGAGAAATTACCATTAAAGACTCACTAAATATTTATTATACTTTGTTTAATTGGAATCTGTGAATTTGTCATAGCATCATCTTTACATTGAAGTAAAAGTAAAGGATTAACATGAGACGCAGCAATCTACATCATAATCAACAAAATTTAAACAGATTTCAAAGGGGACGCTCAGAAGATCCGGATGATGTTCTAGCAGAACGTCGGCGAGACGTTATGAATAGTCAAAATTGGAAAAGTAATATTATGAGCTCGTCTGCCAAGTCTTTCATTCGAGAGCGTACCTGTTCCCCAACATTTGCCAGTCCACGATCTCATGATTCAGATTCAAGATCGAAAAGTTCTCATCCCAGCGATTCTCAAAGGGACAGCATTACTTCAAATAAAAGTCCAAACGGAGAATCAGTGATAAATCGACCTGTGAAACCATCTAGTGTTTTATTTTCACAAGAAACTTTAGCTCAAAATACAATAATAAGTCCGCCAGAAGAATATCAAAATACTTTATCAATTCCTTCAAATTTGAGTTCGTCAATACATTCCGAATCAATTCCTGTCTTATCAAGTAATAATAATAGTAATGTCTCCTCAAATCAACCATCTCAGACGAATTTGGAAATTATTGAGCGTGAGAAAAAGTCGCTGTCTGCAAAGACAAGCTCAAAATCTAGCTCGCAGAGCTCTTCATTTACCACTTCGTCGTCGACAATTCATTCCCCAATGATTAAGCCCAATGTCGTATTAAATGATGTCCCGGAATCTTTGCCACTCAATTACGTTGAACAGCGCCATTTATCAGAGCCAAGAAAGGTGGAAAAAGATGAAATAGACTCTATTAATAAGTTGGATGTGCCAAGAAATAATTATCGATATAACAGGTCGCGTAGTATAATGCTAGAAGATAATAGTCCTGGTGAAACACATCGAGATAGTTTTGATGAAGAATCAGATGAATCTCTTGAAGACGAAAAAGAAAATTATTCTCGTGTTCGAAAGATTACAACATTGATGAAGAATATTTTCAGTTTCTTATTTTCCCATATTGGTCTTTTGATAATGGTCGTTGGATATACTCTTTTGGGGGGTTATTTATTCTACTCGATTGAAAAGCAAACAGAAGTCGAAATAAAGACTCGTATGCGAGATTTTCAACAGCTTGTCTTGAAAAACTTTTCTCTTATTTGGCGTAATTATCAATTGGAGTTTCTAAGGAATTTAAGCAACACATATGGAATGCGTCCAGAGAATATGCGTCGTAAAACGAATAAAACCATTAACATTGGCGAGCACAAGTTACCAAATGCTTTAGCATGGTATCTAGCTGGTTCTGGACGCCCAGAACATTTGCCACCTCAAAATTTAAATGATACAAAACTTCCAAATCCCAGATTCTTCTGGGATTGGAGTTTAATGTACGCTCCAAAGTTGAATTCAACCTCATCTAATTCCCACGGATGCTTTACATTCCCACTTGATGAATTTGATAATAAAACATTTGCAGAGAAGCTTGGAAATTATTCAGAAAAATTCAATACTTCCTACGTTGAAAGTTTTCCTAGTAATCTTATTATAACAGCGCCAAGTGAAAATGTGGTTCAAGTCATCTATCATTTTTCCGATTTGATCACTAAAAATTTCACTGATATTTTAAATAATTATCTTACTGTTGTTGCGTCAACAATTGGCCAAGATGGCTGGAATGGTTCATATAAAGAGGAAGAGGAAATATGGACATTTAGCGCTGGGATATTATTCGCCATGACAATTATTACAACAATTGGTGAGTTTCCATGGTGTTTAATGAAAATTTTAACCTGTTGAGTTTGAAGATCTGTGAATATTCTCTTTTAATTAGGGCCAAAATTTTGCATATTTTATATATCTCGAATTTTAACTCAGTTAATTTTAAAACTAATTCGGTTCAATATTTTACCGTTAATCTTGTTACTTTTGATAGTCTCAATACTACCTGGCAATTCAGTTAAAATTGTTACTCGGTTACAAGATTATCTGATAGTCTCAAGAATCCCATGGAATCTTCTTACTAGTAACAAGCTTAACTGGTTTCCAGTAAATCTAAACTGCATAAAAATATATATTTTCAGAAGTTTTTTGTACATATATTTATTGCCCTACTTGGGAGAATCAGTTGTATTTTGTTAAAAATAATTTGAATCTCCACTGGTTCAGGATATATACAATTTGATTTTTATATAAATAGTGTGATATAATTGCTATTAGAAAATATGAAATTCCTTTTTTTTAAAGTCTTTTGAGCATAAAAATAAAGACTCCTTCGATTCGTCAATTATTTTTCAGAGAAATTAAAAAAATCGTCATGTGGGATAATTCATGTTATTTGGGCAAAAATTTTATAAATTCCCAGTTATAAAATAGAATAATTGCCATTAAAACAAAATAATGGATTACAAAATAACATTCACTAAATGGTTATAAAAGAATATTGGAATTACAAACTTTTATCAGACGTGAAATCTTTTTCTTTTATACTAAAATCTTGTTGTATTCTTTTAAAACCGAATCAAGACATGGATTTTGTTAAACAAGGTAATCTTTGAAAATTACTGTGTGTTACATGAATTTCTTTAGTTTCAAATCTTACAGTAAATTGGAATTTGAAACTTTTGTTCCATCAGAAAATTCACTCAGTAAAATTTTCATACTTTATTACACCTAAAATTCTCGATTTAACGTTTTATTTCGTCAGGTGTCTTGAATATATTTCTAATACGTTTTAGATTTTACGATAAGTTAACCAAGAAATTACTGAAAAAGATAGTCTTGCTAGATTTAAATATCAATATTATTCTTATGGTAATATATAAACTTTTTCTAATTAGATGAAATTAACCGTAGGTAATGTACACAGCCATCTCTTGAAGATGAAAGTATAAATGTATCTCCTGGTCTAATTTCGTCTTCTATACATTTTATTTCTTTTATGCCAAGTAAAATAGACACTAATTGGATCTTTACCCGCTTCTGTACTGTGTGCATACGATGAGAATTGAAGAAAAATATTCCCTATGAGGTAAGGGTTTTATTTTCAACATTTTTTTCCCGAAACATTATACAAATAGAAAATTGGCAAGAGGAAAACAGGGGAAAGTTCTCTCATGAAATAAAACTGACTGAAAATTTTTTAAAAAAGAAATCGAGAATTCTTGATGAATTCAAGATCTAGATAAGAAAGTACCATGTCTTGTGATTAACCATCGTTTTTTGTTGCTAATATTGTTTAATTAAACTGTTTTATCTGATATATATATTAGTGAAAGTAAATTTAATTGGATTATAACAAACCTTTTTCCAAAACGTCTTACAGGTGTTTTGGTACTTAAATAATCACGTACTTTCTTCAGACCTTTGTTCTAAAGCCTTGGAAACGAATATAACTTCCTTGATCCCTGAAAAAAATTTTTCATGACTACATTGAATTGAATCATTTTTTGATCCAAAAATAGACTATTTTTGAAGCTTTAGCTGATAGAGTTCAGCTTATTGTAAAGTTGGTTGATATGAAGTTGGGAATCTAGGATTCTTACAAAAATCTTGATTTTTTCATCAAGTTTTTTTAAAGATATTTTGGAATCCTACTCATGTCGCCCACTTTTACCAGGCGAAGAAAAAAAATAATTTTTATGAAAAATATGGTCATTTTTCAAATTCCCATTTGGATCCAAAATCCCATTTTTTCGAACTTTGAGCTGAAAATTTTTATTGCTTTGAAAGTAGGAGGCTGATCAAAAGAGTTTTATCAGGATCAAGATAAAGAGAGATTTTGAATTATCGAAATTTCATTGATTTTCAAGTAATGAAAATGAAAAAAATCGAAATTCCGCTCCCTAACGATAATGAGGTTATGCATAAGATCAGATTCAGTTGTATTGATTTTCTTGTCTAATCTTGATCCTGAAAAAACTCTTTTGATCAGCCTCCTACTTTCAAATCAATAAAATTTTTCAGCTCAAAGTTCGAAAAAATGGGATTTTGGATCCAAATGGGAATTTGAAAAATGACCATATTTTTCAAAAAAATAATGTTTTTCAGAATTTTTTTCTTCACCTGGTAAAAGTGGGCGAAAATTTCAAAATATCTCTAAAAAATTCGAATTCTTGATGAAAAATCATAGATTCGCCAACTTCATATCATTTAGCTTTATCTTTGAATTTCACAGGTATGATTACTCGGTAAGAGTTATCTTACTTTATTTGAATTAGCACATGTTTGACAAATAGAACTGGGTTTTTTGCGTATTCCAGAAGATTAATAGATTTTCTATCAAATGGGTGGTAAACGAAGTATTCTCTTAGTCTTAAATAATGAATTGATAAAATGAAATGTCCCTTCAAAGAGACAATGGGACTTCAAGGGTTGAAATCGATAAAAAAATTGTCTTGAACCATGATCGAATCTGTAATCTATTGGTTTATTAAGATGTTTCAGCTAATTTCAAAATTATTGGGAAAAAGATGATTTTGATATCGTCCGGTAAAATTTTTGATCAACACAAACTAAATCCAAAATCTGTATTTTCTGTAATCACTGAAACCTACCCAAACGGATGAAGAGTTTCAGCCATCAACAGTTGGCGTTACTACTGAAATTTATTTTTTTAAGAATGATTTGTTTCAAGCATTCTTTCAGTACATTATAATTATTTTTGAAAAAACCCTACATTTTCAATATATAACTTAATCTTGTTTGGATGAACTAAGCCTAATAGACAAGAAGATGGAAATTCAACTTTTTTACAAAAGAACTCAGGAAAATCAGAAAATTGAAATCCACAATTAATTGAGCTCATGAGTTGTTCAAAGAATAAGAATTTCCTAAAAAATAGAATCTGGTCAAAATTAGGCTTGTGTCACGAATTTTGAAAATGCTTCAATTTCCCACTTTTAAACCTTTTTTTCAGAGATTTAAAGCAGTTAATTGCTAATCTTTGGGATCAATATTAGACAAAGAATTTGAATTGAGTTATTAAGAAGCCCACTGAAATTCGCCATGAATGTGATGAATCGAAAAGAACAAAAATGAGGCATTTCTGAAATTCATAAAATGGATTCATTTAATTATAGAGTACATAAAATAAACTTCATGTCTGTTATACAATTTTTATGCTTTAAAAAAAAATTCCAGCTTTTGACAAGTGATTAAATGGTTTGGCCTCAAAAATTACGGAATTCTTATGAATAGAACAAGTTTCGTGTAAATCAATATTTTTCGAGCTGATAAACCGATTGAAACTTGTATTGTGCATATCTAATTCCACCAGAACATAAATTTTAATTAAAATTCTGAATATGTTACCAATGTCGAAATTACCACGAAATAGTTTCAAAATTTATTTTCGTGAAGCTAATTTGGTAATGTTTATTTGAATAGTTAATATCATTCATTGAAAAGGTTTCAACAGAAATGATATCAGGGGATCAAGAACACTGTAGGTTAAATATTTTTTTGCCCACACATAATCTTGATCCAATTAATAAAAAATAGTAACTTTAGAATAATCTGATTTGCTAAAAATAGAATATGTATTCAATCCGCCTGTTAATGTACTTATGTTAACAAAGAGTTGTTTCAGTAATATTTTGAAGGCATATCAATGTTTTAATTTACAATATTCTTGAATTCGAAACAACAGAAAATTATGAATGAGTAATTCACGTTGTTTTTCAAAAACGTCCGAGTATCCACTTAAATTCATAATTTGGAAATATGTAAGAAAGAGATATATTTAAAACCATATACGTATTTCTTAAAGCACCATCAGTGGCATTGCTTTAAAAATGATATAAGTTAAAAGATTCATTCAAGATAATAATTTACAAATAATGAAAGAAATAGTAAAAG
>SSNU01000071.1:11424-133576 GCA_012064415.1 Gyrodactylus bullatarudis
AGAGTTTTGGTGTTTTTTCAGCTTACATTTATTCTAATTTTCTTCAACTTTTACTATTTCTTTCATTATTTGTAAATTATTATCTTGAATGAATCTTTTAACTTATATCATTTTTAAAGCAATGCCACTGATGGTGCTTTAAGAAATACGTATATGGTTTTAAATATATCTCTTTCTTACATATTTCCAAATTAACAACAGAAAATATTGGTAAAAATTCCTTCTCCAACAAAACTTTAAAATTCGATTTTATAAAAATTCAAGACTGGTTACTACAGTATTATTTTGTAGAAATTCTTGATGTCAATAAATTTAGTTTGATTTTTATATATTCTCTTCGAATCAATATCGAATGGTTTTTAATTGCTGTGATTTAATATGCTGTCTTCTATGAGGGTGAAAGAAGCAAAATAGAGGAAGAAACTGGTGGAAAATGTCAAATTTAAAAAGTTCAATCATGTTATCCCTCATAAAAAATATAAGAGAAATCTTTCATGAAAAATCATCTTTTTCTTTCTTGCAATTTTGTTAAAAATAAATTCTCGAATTATTCTCATATATTGCATCAAATTTTTCAGGATGTTTGAATAGCACAAGATTCTATATTTTTTTAATATTCTGTAAAAAATGGATCTGTAAATAAGGAAATTAATGAGAATTTGGCCTAGATTAAGAAAAGATTCTGGCTTGATTCTTTTAGAGATAAATTATTTCTGGTTTATTTGTTTAGATGTTGGATTATATAAATAAATATTGGTTTGATTAATGATAGAATAACTTGTGAAATAAAGAATTTCAAAGTTTTTTTTGTACAAAAAAATGATTTTGGTCGGATATTCATTTCGAAATTTCTTAATAGTTCTAAAAACTTGCTTTATTCTTGAGAAGCATTTAATCGCTTGTGTTACCAGAGTTAAGAAGCTTTTACAATGAATGATAAACTTAGCGATAATACAGTTATTATTATTTATTTAAATGTTTGTTTAGCGTAGGGCCCCATAAAAGACAAAATTTTATTATTTTTCTAATATAAATTTTTTGAAATTCCCATTTGAAGTAATGTTTGAAGCATCTAGCTTTAATGCAACAACATTTGATTTATTTCAGCTTAAATAAAGAATGCTGATTTTAAAATTTATATATTTCTACCTAGTGAAATGAGATCAAACTATTTTTGAAAGGACATAAGCAGAGGTTTAAAACGATATCACATCAGATATTCTTTCTTTTATTTTAAAATATGCAATAAAATTTTGTGTCTGAGTGCTTTTTCCGTTGCGGGAGAGGGTTACAAGGAAATATTCGTGGTATATTGAAAACAGGAGAACAAAACATGGATGAAAAATATTTAATGTGTTCACTCTAAATTTTATATAGAGATAAATGGGGTGTTTTCCTATCGACACAAGAAGAATGGAAAAACTAAAAAAATCAATAAGAGAAAATATATGTTTCTACTTGAAAATAAATGAGAAAAATGACACCTAGCCGTCCAACATGGGGGTTTGGAAAATATGACACTTTTCAATGGGAAATTAGATTCACTAATTTTTTTTTTCAAAATTTCTAATATGCCTGAAAATTAATTAAACCCGTTTTTAGATTTTCCAATTACATGAAGAAAAATGAATGTATTCCGAAGATTAAATTTTTCTTGAAAGTAAAAAAAATTCTCTAAAGCCTCTGTGCTTAAATTCAAACATCGATCCAGTTAACCGTATATGATAAAATTGAATCACACATCTTCTTAATTCTAATTATTCTTTGATTTTGAAGATTTATATGAATTGATGTTTGAATTTACCCATAAGTAGGTTTCAATGAAAAAATTTTATATCTAACAAATTTTACTCGTATTAATTCACGTTTAAATCAAACCAGAAACACAAAAGAGTAACAATAAATCTCAAATGCCCTTTTCTGTGTCTAACAAAGTGATACTGTGTTGGCCATTCATGTATCATTATTAAATAGCGCTTCACAATGAACAATTTAAACCTATATTTACTTCCAGATAGATGGATACTTTTGTAAAGACACAATTGATCGTTACTTGTATGTTAGACAATTGAAAAAAGTGAAAAAACTTTGCTCTGTAGAAATTAGGGGAATTTTGTCTGAGAGATAGAGAGAATGCATTGTCATATCGTCAGCTTGGTTCAAGATAACGTTTTGGGTTTAAAGGACGAGAAAAATTACATTTCATTTCGTCATGTATGTTCAAGGTTTACATTAAGGAAGTTTATTACCCTAAAATGATAAATCTATGTGAGATTATTTAAAAAATATTACCCTACTGAAGATGAAAATTTTTTCATGAAGAATTCTATCCAGACGAAATTATTTTTGAATTGATATAAATGAGTGACTGAAAAACCTCTTTTAGGATCATGAATTTCCCTTTATTTCAAATAAAAACGTGGTCAATAGGCAGAAATTAATTCTTATTTTTTGATTTAAAAATTAATTTCCAATAATTTTTACTTATTAGTATGCCTTATATTATTTATTTTTTTAAAGGACAGAAAAATCGTTAAAATTCGATTTCTAAGCAAATTTTTGGAATGAAATGAAAGTGAAAACTAATGAAAAGAAATATTTTTTATTTGGAATAAAATCAAAATACTTGAAAATAAAACTGATTCAAAAATTCAATAAACACAAGAAGATGGGGTGAACCTCAAATCTTATTGAGCATCCTGGTTTACTTGTTTTCTTATCCGAATTTAAAGATGGCTGGTACTATTTTCGCACTAAATTGTTGTCCAGGTACTTTTTGTACTATTTTTCTGAGCATAGTATTCTTCAACTAGTAAACGACCAATCATAATTTTTGATGAATGGGTAACTACAGCTATTCTCGATGAATTTGGGAATTCGTTATTTTTACAAAAATCTCATTTTTTCATCAAGGTATCGAAATTTTTGAGAGATTTTTTGGTAACTGATTCAAAATGTACACTTTTACTGAATTGAGAAAAAAATTTGGAAAATTTTAGAGAAATTTAAAAATTCGAGATGGCGCGATTTTTTAAAAGTTTGAGTTGAAAATTTTTGTTGATTTCAAGGTCTGAGAGGAATCAAACGTTATTTTTCAAGTTCATCATTAGATAAAGAAAATATTTACTCTTACTCATTTTTTTTGAAAAAACACACTATTTACGTGCGAAAGTCTACTTCCTATTTTTCGATCATTTTTACTGCTTGGGAAACGTTAAAATAGGGTGATTCAAGATCATTTCAAAATGACGGGTTTTTTCAAAAAAAATGAGTAAGAGTAAATATTTTCTTTATCTAATGATGAACCTGAAAAATAACGTTTTATAATGATGGTATAAAATGTTAATTTTGGCTCCAGAACAAGTTACCTTCTAAACTATGAAAAATATAGAGTAGATAAATAACACGGAGGAAATGAAAAAATAAATTTTTAGATATATGGATAATATTTTCAGGGTTTGGGCAGAATTTCCCCCAGATTCCAAAGATCTAATTTTTGTTAAAATCTATCGTAGAAAAAATAAAAATTTCCCAAAAAAACTGAAATTTGTGAAAATCCCATATTAGACCTTGTTAAACCCAAACTACTTGTCTTAGACGCAATTACACTATTAAATTAATTAGCTATTTTAAAAGAACGGAAAATTCTGCGTCTAATGAGCTATTTTTCAATATGACGCAAAAAATTCTTCTTTTAAAAACCGGGAGTTAAACATAGAGCAGCTGTAAAAACTCATATATTTCTGCTTTTAAAGCTCGCTAGAGCTCATATTTTCCATAAATCTTGGACTCTCTCTCATGCAATATTTTATGCTCTTTCTAATGGTCATAGTTTTATTTCGATATCTTGTAAAATTCAAATCGATATATTATAATATATTTGAAATCCAGAGTCATTTTCTAAAGATAAAATATATTTTATCCAATCTCAACAAATAGGATTTCAAAAAAAAGTTCTAAATATTTTCTCAATATTTGACTATATCTCCAAAAGTGAATGTGTATGAAATTTCAAAGATATTCTTCCTCTGATTGAATTTAATACAGCTTTTTGAGATTCTCAAAATGGTTTATGTTACGCTAATCCTAGTTCCGTATTTTGATCAGATATGGGTCTTGATTCCGATGCCTCGCGGGTGAATATTTATCCTTATATAATATTATGCATATCCATGTAGCTTAAGAACATTGTGATAACTAAGTATTAATCGTATTGGAATTATAAAACAATTGACAGATTGTTTTGTCAAATAACTAGAAACATTTAATGTAATTTTTTTTAATTCATCCTCTAAGAATTCCAATGTAGGTTAATGAAATTTATGCACAAATTTCTAAAAGGAATTTACTAAACTGATTTTTTCAGAATTTTTCAAATTTAAGCTATTGTTAAAATGTACTTTAGTTGTTATCAATTATCAGTCATACAAGAGGGATTTTCAATTTAAATTTTTGAAAAAAAAATTTATTTAACTAATGAGTATTTCAGTAAAAGTAAGATTATTTATGTTCAAATACACACCCTTATAAGGATTCTATAATCATAGATCATAAGTTTGAATCCTTCAAGCCCTAATGGTCATATATGGGATAGGTAATTTTCTTGAGCCATAATTCTATTTTGAAAAGAACTGAAAATAATTCATTGACCCTTTTTTTGAAAGAAGAACTAATATTCTTTCGAAATTTGAGAATGGCTCGTTTTTGAAAAAATATTAAAATACAAAGAACGTCTTTTTGAAAAACCTCTCACAGGAATCGAGAAACCAGATCTTGTAATTAAAAAGTTGACAATTAGATCTAAACAGGGTCATTTTTTGGGACGATATCTCTTAAACTAAAGGTTAGTCTAAATAAAAAAAATTAATTTTTTCAAATTCGAAAAAAACGACAAAACTTGTCTAAATAGACATTCATCCCAATCTTAAAACAATCTTTAGGCCATGTCAAACATTGAGAGGATACTAATAATTAGAACTACTAATAACACGGGTAGTGATTTGGAAAATTTTTTTATAAGATCTTGATCAGGTTTAACTTTTCTGGAATAAAATTTTGTAATAATTTTTCCCACATTTCTACAAGACCTAATTCAGTTTCTTCCTTTTTATTGATTGATCACAAAACCTTATGTAACTTCATGTGTATATGTATGTTATTTTCTTTGCTTTCCAATGTATAACTATCGTTATTCAATGTCAATAATAAAATTAAATAATTATGATAACTGTCTTCTTCTATTTTGTGAAAAGAGATCATTCAACTTTCATTCCCTGTTATAAATCAGGGAATAAAAGTATCTTGTGATGATTTCAAAATAATAATTAAACAAATTAATTATATGCCAATAAGGTTATCCCTTACATATTCTTCTGTAGCATTTAGAATTTATTATTATTATTATTCATACCAGCTATCCCATAAAATCTACTTACCAATCTCTCTAATAATACATGCAGTATACAGTACTAGAATATTAATTGGCTTTATTCAAGTACGTGGTAAAATATTTTTTTAAATAAGATACATACGTTACTGTTTGTACTTGGTTTTCTCATAAATAAATAAAAAAATCCAATTCAAATTAAAGATTTTTTCCCTCTCACATGATAAAAGTTTATAATTTCCCCTGTTTTATTTAAATAATTCTTATTCATGAGTAGGAACATCAAATTGTAAAACAATATGCTGGTACGAATATGATTTCTATGATTTTATTAACAAGAGTCCGAGATGAACTTGAATCTACATTTTAAAAGGCTCAAATTTGTCGATTAAAAAGAAATAAATATTTGTAAGAAAAAGAATTGCTACATTTGGTATGGTATTCGTTCCAAATATTCAGGAGCTTAAAGGAAATTAAAGGTTTTCAAGCAAAAAAATAGCTTGAATAGAAGGCTCAAATTTTGTACATTAGAAATTTTTTTATTATTCAATTTCGCTAGTTTTTTAAAGAAGAGCAGTGCTCTAACCCGACTCATTAGAATTCAACCTATTTTTAGGCAGAGAATTAAAACATGGTTTTATATTTTTAACATGATTCTTTTCACGTTTTTAATTTTGACAACACATTAACAATTAGGAGATGAATTTAGATAGTAAAAAACTTTCTGCAACATAAAATTATATATAACTGAACAATTATCATAAAAATAGATGTATAAATTTTTTCTAATATTCGTTATTTTTAATTATCAATTCAAATTTAGGCTATGGTCATGTTACCCCAAAGACCAAAACAGGCCAATTTTTTACAATGATTTATGCTGCCTTTGGGATTCCCATGTTTTTCTGTTACCTTGCAACTAACGGTGATTATATGGCACACTTGTTTCGCTTACTTTATGCAAAAATCTGCAAACCAGCCTGGAGAAGGGTTTTCAAGAAGAAACCAAAAAAGTTGGCAGTTGCAAAGAAAATAACCAGCACAAAGACAATCAAATCAGTCATGTGTTGTCGGAAGCCAACCTTAGGTAAAGACGAAACACCAGAAACTTCTCAAGATGTTCACAGTCCGCCATTTAGTCCGACCAAAACAGATAAGGCGTACTTTGAAGGTAAAATTTATTTCATATTTTTATCGTTGATTTTATTAAATTTGCGCTAATTTCTAATTTTTGATGTTTATTAGATGAGGAAAATATTTCGATAAAGTCATCCAAGAGTAGCAAAATAAAACGAGGAACTTCCAACTCTCCTCAGAGCTCAACGAAGCCGACAAAACTAAAATTTGATCTCCAATCGAATGGGAATCAAAATGAAGAAGCTTCATCGCCCGGTAGAATCGATTCATTCGAAGAAATAAAAACAGTTACTGTTCCAATATCCCTTACTTTTTGTATTATGGCAATTTATATAATAATTGGAGCAATAATTTTCGGACATATGGAATCTGAGGCCAATATTCTTAAATGGTCTTATTTCTGTTTTGTTACCTTGTCAACAATTGGATTCGGTGATATTATTCCTGGTGAGATGAAATTTCTTCTTGATTAAAAATTCTGTTAATATCATGAATTTATATAATTGATTATAAGCCTAGACTTAGCTTTCAAAAGTGATCGTGTGATATTCTTGAACCAGATTAAATATTTTTATTTTATGAATAAATCATAATTTATTGAATATGATGCAATTATTGCATTCAACCTCATTCAATCTTTGGGTTTAGTTCAGTCTAAATGAACTTGTTGGAATATTATAAACGTAAATATAAGCACCATAAATTATAGTCATCAATGTGAGACAAATTATCCATTAGGACTAATTTCAAAGATAATGTAAATTTAAGTTCTAGAAAGTCTTAAAAACGTTTAAAACTCAAGGTTGAAATCATAATCTGATGATTAGGCAATTGGGGCATTTCCATGTATAAAAGTTTTTCTAGGACCAAATAATTAGTGTGAAGGAATCATCTTTTAAACAAAAAAAATGGTCGTTGCAATAAAAATGATCCATGAAGGGATTATTAATAATGACAGATATGATTCCTGATAACGTTGTCTTGTTTAATTCTTTTTCTTTGTCAGCTCAAAGAAATATTTCGTTCGTTGGATTTGAGATCTTAGCTTATTAGATCTTTACTGGATATCAGTTTAATTTCTCATATAAACTTAATGTTATAAACCTAGTTGACATGAAGATGAGAATTTGATATTTTCACAAAAAACTTAATATTTTTCTCCAGATTCAGAGAAATTTATTTTTCGAATTCTATAACGAAATACGCCAATAAGTTGGGGAAATTTCCGAAAAAATTCAATCTGACCAAAATTAGGACGTTTTTCGGATTTCGAAAATGCGCCAAATTTCCACTTTTTCAACTTTTGAACCAAAATTATTTTATCAATTTCGTAGATTCGAAGCAGATAAGTGATGATATTTGGGATCAACATTGAACGAAGAATTCGAATTCACCTGTAGAAGTTCACTGAAATTCGTCATTGCTGTGGGAAATCAAACCATTTTGATTTTTCGCTTATCACGAAGACGAATTATCCAAAATCTGGAAGTTTAACTTTTTCTCGGAAACAGATCTTTGCTACCTCCATGGCCAAATTCGAACCTTTTGTCTAATGTTGACCCCAAATATCATCACTTAACTGCTTCAAATCATCGAAATCGAAAAAAAATCGTTTGGTTAAAAAATTGAAAAAGTGGAAATTTGGTACATTTTCGAAATTCGATAAAACGGCATAATTTTGATCAGATTGAATTTTTTCGAATATCCACATCTTATTAGCTCATTCCATATAGAATTCAAAAACAAATTTCTCTGAATCTGGAGAAGAATATTAAGTTTTTTGTGAAAATATAAAATTCTCATCTTCATGTCAACTAGGTTTAGATTAATCCGTTAAAATGGTACGTTAAATCGAATGATTTTACTTATCAGCATAATTGGCCCAATCAAAATCAGTCCAAGTTCTATTTGATCTAAATTGTATCGACCTATTAGTACTAAAATTCTATTCAAATCTTAAGAGTTTATGCATAAAATTGTCCCTGAAATAGTCTTTACTAGGCTAGGGTGAAATTTTTACCCTCATATTAGAACTTTTCTGATAGAACTATAAATTCTAGGCCTTATTTTGTATAATTCAATGAGTTTCTTAATTTTTATCTGCAAAAATATCAATCTCATCATCAAGAGAGGCTTCATGGTTAATTTCGTTATTTTATCATGTCCGTGGGATATTGTGGTAATAATGGGCAATGGCATAATGGAGTATGATTTTCATGCTTTAAAATTATGCAAAACATGATCTGAGTACTAAAATTTATGAGAAAAGTAAGTCCTCTCGTGAGTTGTTAGGAGAAAAAAAAATTTCACCCTAGCCTAGTCTTAACCCATGTTTCAACGCTGAAACTTAAAATAAATTTTTTCTACTTATTGTTTTATTGCGAAAAAAACAAATTATAATTATATTGCCTAATACAGCGAAAGATAAAAATCTATTAAGCAAGAAAAATATTTTTGATTAAGATCAAATCTCAGAAGATATAAGATACAGTAATCAAGGTCTGTAAGAATGCTCAGAATCTTATTTTATCTCTTGTTATTTGTTCAAAAATTTGAAACCTAAACTCAATAATAAAACGTAAAATTGTCTAAAGATTATTAAAATTCTCGACCCATTTTAGATTTTATTCTTCCAAAGCATTATTAATAATAATTTGTTAGACCCAATGTAATTTTATTTTGTAAAATTTAATGGATTTTCCCTCTCCCAATAAGATTGCAAATTTTTAATAGACTGAAATTTAAACTTTTTGTGGTTATTCAAAGACATTTCAATTAAATATTATAAGATTGTTTAGAAATTTCATATCATATGGTTGCACTGTATGTAAATCCTTAGATGTTATCCATAAAATGGAAATTGTCACGTTTTCTAAATTTCTATTTCAAAAAGTATGCCAAGACGAAATAAACTCTGAGCAAATTTAGAGCAAGTCGTTTGAATTTAAAACCTTAGTTCACATGAAGAATCTTCATTGAAGATGAGAGTTTACTATTTTTACTAGAAACCCAATATAAAATCAAGATTAGACAAGAAATTAAAATTGGACCAAAGAAGTTGATAGAAATTCATTACCATTGTGGGAAATCAACTAATCTGAATTTTTCAATCTTCAACCAACGATTTTAAGTTTAACTTTTTCCTGAAAAATTGCTCTGAATCTTCAAAATCGGTATCCGAATTTTCATTTTTTCATATTTAACGATAGAAACGAGGGAAATTTACACTTCCAGTATCATTATTTTGTTCATCAGTGTCAATAGATGAAATAATTTCAAAAACAGTATAATCATAATTGAGCTAGTTATAATGGAGTTAATAAAACTTGAGTTAAAAATGCAAATCATTGCCAAGTTTAGAATCTAAACTTTAGATTGGAAAAATATCAGTAGTATGATGATTTTTTTTCGAAAAAATAACTTGAAATGATACAGTGTCAGTAAATTTTCATATTCATTGATACTGTAACTGAAAGTAAACATCGGTCTACTGAAATAAATCGAAGAAATGATACTGAAAACAAAATTTCTAAATTTCCCTAAAAACAAATCTTAGAAGAAATTTCTTAAAATAAAACACATTAAAATAATGTTCAATTTATCTTTGGAGTGCATAAAAATCATTTTACAAAGCGTTTTATCGCTTGATTCTTCTGATATGAGATGAACAAAATCTTGGAAATTTTGAAATTATGAACGTCCTTTATATATTTTGAATTCATCTAATAATAGTTATTATTATTTATTTAAAAATTTATTCTAGGGGTTAGGTAATATATATTCTACAGTTTCGTGGTATTTGGTAATGGATTAGCCCATGTCGCTGAATGTTACAGCTCACTAATGGATCCCATCGTGACTATAGTACGAAAAAAACTGTGGGATATATTACCTAAGCACCTAGAACGAAATAATCCTAGTTTATCTTTGTATAAGTATAGGTGCTGCACTATTAGGTTTTTAATTTAATTTTGTAATTTCTATTTAGTAAGAGTTCTTTTGACCACTTTCAACAAGAATTTCTAGCTCAGAGAAACGTATAAATTATGGGGCTAATTTAGAAATTTGATAAATGTCAATAATCAATTTTTTTCTTCTGAATTTTAGAAAATTTTTCTTTAGATTCAAGAAAATCATGAATGGGTTTATTGAGAGACATATCCATGTGATTATTATTATTTATCAATAAAATTTAATAAAAACAAAATAGTCTATTGGAAAGCATATTGATGGACAAGAATTACATAAATTATGTATCTTTGGGCATAAAAAATCTGTAAGGAAAATTAACCCCTACTAAAAACAGTTTTAGTAATTTTATCAATAAAAAATAATGAAAAGCTGTAAGATTTTTACTCTCGTTATGTCAATAATTACGCACATATATCTTTTCCGTGCATACTTGTGAAGATAACTGATAGGTTTCTTATATAGATGGATTAAAATATATATATGACGACAGAATAATAATAATAATAATACAGCACTGATTGAATTTTTTGATGCATACATAAATCCAAGCGAATTGTTATAACCTTCATAGATATACTCTAGAGTATTGTGGGAAAGATTCTTTCACTCTCAAGATTGAACGTACACTGTGCACATTACCCATAGATATCATTCAAGTTATGTTTATAAGTAGTATTGATGTGGTTTTACTTTTTTAGCTTAGCCGTTGCACTAATGAATGAAATTTTCCCAAATGATACAAAATGCATTTGAATCTAAAATAATAAGCTATCTTATTACAAAATACTATCAGGCAAAATAAAATCTGGGCCAGTTATGATCGGCTAAATAAATTTTTAATCCCAAAATGGCTAATCTACAGAACATTTGCCCCCTCTTGTTTTGCTGTAATTTTTCTGAAAGACAAAGAGACTAAGGGCTTTTTAACATCGATGAAATGAAAAAAAATCCCTTGCGGCGAGTTTTCACGATTCAAAGTAAACTTAGAGGGGGCAACTGTGATCTAATTTAACCCCCAAAATTACTAAAATCGACTATCGATAAGATAAAATTAATCTTAAAATATTTCTCGCTACAAAATATCTTTTTATGCTGCTGTAATAAGATAAACAAAATTATGAAAATTTTAAAATAAAAAACGTTTTTAGACCGATCAGATTTGTAATGTTTTAATGAAAAATATGATAAATTACATGTTTGAAAAGTCTCAAAATAATTTTAGTAAGTCATTTTTGCAACTTGTTGAATTAGACTTTGCAATATTACCTAAATCACCCATCGTTAAGATAAATCTAATCTTCAAGTATTTAAATATTATCCCATCGAATTTTGCTTCAAATTCCTTTTCATACTTCTTGAATGAGATAAACAAAATCGTGAAAATTTTCAAATTTAAAATGTTTTATATTCATAATTTTAACATAAATTCACAATATTACTTACAAAAAAGTTGTAAAAATGACTCAAATCCTATTAAAATTGTTCTTTGAATAGTTAAAAAAGAAATTTCTCCTATTCTTCATGAATTTCACAATTTTGATCAGTTAAAAAACGTTTTAAAATTTGAAAATTTTCACAATTTGGAGAAATTCTAATGGATAACGTTTTTGCAGCAAACAGGTTAAAGATCATTTCAAGGAATTTCTTAAATTAAAAGATCAATTTGAAGATGGTCATTCTTCAATTTTAGCCTTATGCAAAGATTAATTTGTGAGAAAAGATGTATTTTCTAAAGTACAATTAAAAATAAGTTTTTTCCCCGAGAAAGAAGAAGAAGCAAAAGTAGAAACATATAAGGGATAGTCTGAAGAAAGGATTTGAGTGTGTGTTCAGAATATTTCTTTTCGGTTTTTCTTTTTCAAAATTGTAACAATGTAACATGGCGTGATATAATTTACAAGTACCAAGTAAATGTCAGCCTATAATTGATCCTATCCTGGGCAAGCAGATAGATAGATATATTGCATGCGTTTCAGTTGTCTACCGAGGGATTATTATTACTCCACTGATCATATAAGGGCTGTTTGTATAATATTTTCGTCTTCATTTTTTTCAAAGTCAACCTTTTTTCCTCCACATAAAATACAGCTTGTTCTATAAGTCAAACAAAGATTTTCAACTCTTTAAGTCTCGGTTACAAATATTTGATCTTTTGACTTTTTTACGCTGATTAAAAATCTACAATTTTAAGGTTGAGCATTGAAACTAATTTAGCATAGTTTATTTTCTTGTCTTATCTTTATCCTGAAAAATGACCCCTCTTCAAATTTGAAAAATAAGAGTATGATTACTTGATAATAAAGTTTGATAGTTTTCTTAATTATTTGAATAAGTTTTCAAAAAATTTTTTAAAAGATCCCCTTTCTTCGAGCAAGCACTTGTCGTATGAATCCAAGAGTTTCATAGATTTTCTACCAAATGGGTGGTAAACAAAGTATTTTGAAATAAATAAAAATGAGTTGTTAAAATTTCATAGAAATGATTCACAAAATTAAGAAATAATAATTTTAATTTTCCTTCTCCAGGTATGGCCCTCAATGATAAGCAAGCGAAACAAAAGTTTGCATTTGTCACCTGTTACCTAACGATAGGTTTAATTTTATTTGCAATGTGTTTTAAACTCATGGAAGAAGAGGCATTGGCCAAGTTGAAAAAGTTTGGTAAAAAGATTGGTCTCATCAACGAAAAGGATCTGAGAAGGAAACGCAAAAAACGCGACAGGAATAATCCCAGCAGTAATAATTATGCGTTGAGTAACGCTTGAGAAATTTGCAACTAGTCACCTTCCAGAATAACCCACATACTTTTGGCTAAAAGCTATCAGACTAAATGACATGGGATGGACAATGTTATTTGTTCTACTTTTTTCTGAATCTGAAAGAGTTGTATTTTAGTTTTTAATGGCTCTCATGATTCTCGAAAATGTGTTTGTATACTTGATGTACGAAATGATTTGATAATTTATATAAAAGTTATGGCTCTTCCCATAAGACTTGTTACCTTTTTTATAAAAGAAAATGTGTTATATTCCCTATTGAAATCTGTATAAAATGCCTTGTAATGAATAAATAACTCGAAGCTCTAAGAGTTACAGCAACACCCCCTCTCCCTATACAAAAATAAAAGATGAAAAAAGTTTTAATTCAGAGTTTTCAATAACCCTACAAGAATCATAATATGGTGATAAATGTATCTATTATAATAAAAATTAGATTCCAGATTGCATACAAATGAGAATTGTGGAAACCGTGTACAATTTGATTAAAAGATTTTATTAATATACAAAATACTAAATTTGAAATAGCTATTTTCTCTCAATTCACATTGATATATCTTAGGGATAGATTTTTCAATTCTAATATTTTCGTTTTGATGAAAATTTGGGTGAAAATTTGGTTTCGGAATGTAAAAATTTTTCTCCAAAATAATTTTCCATTAAAGTAGATAAAATTTCGTAAAACTAATGAAACCGCCTGTAATTTAGTTTGAATTATCTTTGAGCTATTTCGAAATCATTCCACCATGTCTGGCTGAGTCAATATGAATATGAAAATCCACTATTTTTACAGAAGACTCAATATTTTTCTCCGGATTCACAGAAATTTTTTTTTGAATTCTAAATGGAATGAGCTAATAAGATGTGGATATTCGAAATAATTCCGAAAAAAATTCAGTCTGACCAAAATTAGGCCGTTTTTCGAATTTCGAGAATGCACCAAATTTCCACTTATTCAACTTTTGAACCGCAGAATTTAACTGAAGTTCGTCATTACTGTAGGAAATCGAACCATTTGGATTTTTCGATTATCACGAAGACAAATTATCCAAAATCTGGTTTAACTTTTTCTCGGAATCTCTTCGCAATCTCTATGGCCAAATTCGAATTATTTGTCTAATCTTGATCCCAAATATCCTCACCAAACTGCTTCGAATCATCGAAATCATTAAAATTTTGGGTTCAAAAGTTGAAAAAGTGGAAATTTGGTGCATTTTCGAAATTCGAAAAACGGCGTATTTTTGGTCAGACTGAATTTTTTTCGGAATTTTTTCGAATATCCACATCTTATTAGAATCTTATTTAGAATTCAAAATAAAATTTTCTGTGAATCCGGAGAAAAATATTGAGTTTTTTGTAAAAATAGTAAATTTTCATATTCATGTCAACTAGATTTCGTATGAAATGAACAAAATTTAGAAAATTTTCAAATTTCGAACGTTTTACATTAAAAAATCATTTAAATTTAAACTATTTTTAACTGCATGAAATTAATCAAATCAAACATAAATTATATTATATAATCAATAAAAAATTAAAATAAAAAACGTTCAAAATTTGAAAATTTCTGAAATTTTGTTTATTTCATACCAGAAGCATTTAAAGAGTTGACTCAGCCAGACATGGTGGAGTGAATTCGAAATAGCTCAAAGATTATTTAAACTAAATTATAGGCGGTTTCATTAGTTTTACGAAATTTCATCTATCAGGGATTGTGTCAAAGTTCCACTTTTGCTTCAAAATCTCTGGAATTTGATTACCTTCAAGTAGTCAAACAGGCTTTTGATAGAGCCTTTTTTAGCTTCGATTATTAAAAAAATTGCCAAAATTAAATTGAGCAAATTTTTCAACACCTGAAGAACCCATTCAGAGTCCATCGAGAATCCGCATAACCGTTCTCTAATATATAATTCTTCAAACTACTTTAAAGTAATCACGCATTTTTAATATATAAATATTTTTTGTTTTTTTTTCTAAAATTTTTAAAACCGCTGGAGAAATTTTCAACTCATTTATCTTTGGAAAGAGAGTTCTCTGCACCAATGTGCGAGGCTTAAAAAAGCTTTTGAAATACATTTTTGAAAGTCGTCTCAATATTGCCTGTAGCTCAGAGCGGTTGTGTGAAACTTTTCTCTTCCTTAATTCGATTTATCTCTGATTGATATTAGACATAGATGAAATTTGAATTTTTTTCAAAAATCGCAAAGTCCCCACAATAAACAAATACAGAGTATTGTTTTAATTCAGTAAATCACTATATCTTGAAGCTAAACTAAGGTTTCGAACTATGGAGAAGTAAAATCATAATCATTGATATTGGTTGGGAGAGTTATGGATTCAAGTTTAAAATAAAGATCTTCGTAGTCTATCTAAAATTGCTCGAAAAAATTAATCTTTTAATTAATTTTTGAGCGCATAGAAAAAGCATGGAGAATACTATTGATTCATCAAGAATGTCTTGAGGTGGAATATTCAGTTAATGCCTTAAACTCAATTAATTCGAATTTAATCAATCAGATTTGACGTATGGGAAAGGGCACACACTACTTTTCCAAGAAATAATAATTTTTCTTCATTCAACATACTTCGTAGTAGGCCTATAAGTTATTTTTTTAATTTGTAGTTCTTATATCAGTTTTCGAATCAATATTCAATTGTTAAAATTTTGAGATACGAGATCTGTAAGGAAATTTGTTTTCTTCAGTAAAACTACCAAGAGTAAGTTTTAAATTTGGAATTTTGCAAAGACTACCTTAAAAATTTGAACTTTGTAATTTGTTCTAAAATTCATAAAAAGTTTGGGTTCAAAAATTGAAAAAGTGGAAATTTGGTACATTTTCGAAAATCGATAAAACGGCCTAATTTAGGACAGATTGAATTTTTTTGAATCCGGAGAAAAATATTGAGTTTTTTGTGATAATATTAAATTCTTATCTTCATGTCAACTAGGTTTAGGTAATAGTATCGATCAATATATCACATACGACTATTCCAATCAATTTTTCCGGAATTTCAAACAAATTGGATCAAAGAGAAACTATCTTTTCCCAAACTATTAATTATTTATAAGTAATAATTATCTTTTTGCTTTTTAATTTACAATGATTTCGCTAATTACTCGTTGATATTTACCCGAGTATTTACTCAATTTTTATTTTTGAAGTGAATTATAATTGGAAAAAATTGTCATCAAATTTTATGTTTTCATAGAAAAACTTGAAAATTGATCAGTACAAATACTCATAAAAAATTGCAAATAATGTTATGATTTTGTTATAATATATTCACACGATTAGTGTTTCCATCCTTATATAACACTGGTTAATTTACATAACAAAGAAATCTTTACATAATATGTTCTCTCTCAATCGATTATGAGTTACAAATTGTATTTCGAATTACTCTAGCAGGCTAGTACCATAATCAACATGATGTCACAGTAATTTGGAATGGAATATATGTTTCTTTAGTCACCAAATCTTTGATAAACATTCTCAGACAACAACACAATGGACTATTTAGGATTATAATTCAATCAGTGTAATTCCCGAGAATTAACCAATTGAATTTTTATATTTAATAACAATAAATAATAGTTTTGTTTAAAAATACATAAAGCTGGTTGATATGAAGATGAGAATTTACTTTTTTCACAAAAAAACTCAATATTTTTCTTCGGAGGTTCAGGAAGAATTTATTTTTCGAATTCTATAACGAAATACGCCAATAAGTTGGGGAAATTTCCGAAAAAATTCAATCTGACCAAAATTAGGACGTTTTTCGGATTTCGAAAATGCGCCAAATTTCCACTTTTTCAACTTTCGAATTTTTATCGATTTCAAAGATTCAAAGCAGTTAAATGCAGATATTTGAAACCAACATTAGACTAAGAATTCGAATTGGGCCGTGAAGTTAAAAAGAAATCTACTGTTTTCAAGAAAAAATTAAACTTTTAAATTTTCGTGATAATCAATAAATTCAAATTATTGGATTTCACACCTTACCGAAGAATTTCTGTGAATTTCTAAAGCCGAATTCAAATTCTTTGTCTAATTTTGGTTTCGAATATATGCACTTAACTGCTTCAAATATTTGAAATCTATAAAAATTTTGGATTCGAACGTTGAAAAAGTGGAAATTTGATGCATTTTCAAAATCCAAAAAACGGCCTAATTTTTGTTAGATTGAATTTTTTCGGAAATTTTTAAAAATTTTCTCAACTTATTTCATTATGGAATTCGAAAAAAAAATTTTCTTGACTTTCGGAAGAAAAAGTCAATTCTCATCTTCATCTCAATTAGGTTTATATATTATCCTCAGAAGATTTTCTTATTCTTGAGTTCATTTTTGAATTTATTTAAGCTTAGGTTTTTAATTGATCTGTTGAGATTTTTAGATATGTTTTTACATTTATTAACTATTGCCAGGTTTTTAGGTTGACAAATTCTGAAAATATTATTGTGTAATACTTAGTGGTTAGAGCTTACCATAGGGGTTGATTTGATAAGGATAACTGATTTCAGGTCTCTTCCAAGTCTAAGAGAGATTTTCGCAGAGTTTAGTTCAGTTTATTAGCTCGAAGATTAAAGCCGTACAAAAATTTTTTGTGCAGAACTTACAAATTCGCTAGGAGATGGTTTCCAAAATTTTATGATCTTCTCTATTCTTGTAAAACTTACTAGGCGTGTGATGAAGACTCTACTCATTTCTCGGATAATCTGGGACCAAAAAAAGATGATCGAATTCACAAGATCAGAGATTTTCTTGAAGTTTTCCGAACGAACTGTACATCTATCACCGATCAACGACAGACACATTCAGTTGATGAACAAATAATTCCTTTTAGAGGACGCTCAAGATTAAAACAGTATTTGCCGTGTAAGCCTCAAAAATGGGGCTTGAAAGTATTCTCAAGAAATGGAGAAGATGGATTAATGCATGATTTTTTTCATTTATGATGGTTCTAAGATCAATCTTGAAAACTCTTGTGGTAAGGTTTCAGGAGATTACGTTCTGAAGGTGTGCCAAGATCTTCCTGAAAACAAGAACAAGAATTGTATGCTTCGATAACTTTTTTAATAGTCCGGAGCTTCAAGATGCTCTTCTTGCTCGTTTAATTCATAGTACAAGTACAGTGAGATCAAACCGTCTGAAAGAATTAGAAAAGGAACTTATGACTGAAAAAATTCTTAAAGAAAAAGGTAGAGGAAAATATGACCTGCTTTACAGTCCTTCAAAAAGAATTTACGTTCTCAGATGGTTCGATAACAGAGCTGTAACTTTAACATCTACCTTTGCTTCAGCAGAACCAGTCACTGTTATTAAGAGATGGAATTCCAAAGCAAAAATTGTTGAATCTGTTCAAATGCCGTAGTGAGCAACTACAACAAGTCCATGGGAGCAGTTGAACTTTTCGACTCGTTTCATGCAATGTACAGACTGAATCACAGATCAACCAATTGGTATTCAGCTGTCTTCAAGTGGATCCTGAATTCATCGATAATAAATGCTTGGATTCTATACAAGAGAAATATTGGAGAAAAAGAAAAAGCAATTGATCTGATGAGCTTCCAATTGATTCTTGCAAAACAAATTATAAATGACGGAAATCAAACTGTAGTTGGAAGAAAAAGAATTATAAATCTTAGGGAAAGTCCCATACCTGCTAAACGAAGAATTTTGGACATTCTCAACTTATCTGGAGGAATTTTTGACTTGAAAGAGCAGCATATACCTTCAAGAGTCAAATCAGACAAAGACAGAAGATTTGTGCAAGATTAAAACATATTATTTTTGTCATTACATATATTGTAATAATTATTTAGAAATTCTATTAGAAATTATTTCAAAGATTTTCATCCTAAATAAACTTTGCTTTTTTATGTGTGCGTCGCTTATAAGTAGATTGTATAATTCTCTAGTCTTTTAAAACCCATAAGGTCCTATACGACCTGATCCAGATCAAGCAGAAAGAGATCTCGTATGAAAAAATTATTGAAGTAAAAGTTGTTGAGATTGCTCTCAGAAATCAAATGCCGAAAAAATGTTCGATCTAAGTCTGTCGGTTCTCTTATGGGGTCGAAGGGGTTAAATACTTAAAAACCAAAATAAAGCGTTAACGCCAACTCTCGTTATTTACGAAATAAATTTTGATTGTAAAAAAAATAAATTATCAACATAGACATTGCCAATTTGAGATTGGTCAAGTCATCACAATCAGATAATTCATCTTTGTATAAATAAAGTTATAAACTCGAAATTCAAAAGACGCCCATATTTTTCTTTGAATGTTACAATTGAGCCTCGTGTTTTTTATTCAGGAAAATTTCCATGATGAAAAAATGTCTTTCATCAACGATGCTTATCAATATCTTACTTGGCAGTAAATTTTAAGGAACTTTCGTTTTAAAATTTGTCGCAATTAGAGGTACAGATCATTTGTACATGTCACATGACGTTTGTGTACTAGATGTGACAGGGATCAGATGTTATTTTCCAGAATTATTGTCTGACAAATAATGGTGCGAAAGTTGACCACCTATTTTTCGACCAATTTTTCTGAAAAATTGGGAGGCTCCAAGATCAGTTAAAATTGATGATAATTGGTTTCTTTGTCTTAGTTGATACTGAAAAAATAAAGTTTGATCCCTCTCGCATCTAGAAATCGACAAAAATTCAAAAAATCGCACCAACCCGTAATCCAAAATGTCTGCAATATTTTCCAAAAACCTATATTTGGTTGAGTTTTTTCATTTCTTCAATATCAGGAGGACCTCTATCTTGATCTAACCTTAAAACTATGTTTTACACATTCCTCTATTACCTGTTGAACGTTAATCAAAACTTGCAATTATGATCGTTTTACTCATTTCACGCATGTCTATTGGTCAGAATATCTATTCATTAATATGGATATATGCATAATATACCAATTGATCTATTCATACACAAATGGTATTGAATGTATACTTTTAATATACAAATCGTATATAGTCATGATCATAGTATAGACAAAAATACAAATAAATATACAAAATATACAAGTAATCAGATCAAGAATATACATATATCTAGCAATCATCAACAAAATTTTTTATCAAACAATTTAATTTTCTTTTATCGTGTGATTCTTCTCTCTTCATTGCCATTTCATAAAAAGATATATATACTCAGGGAAGAGGTGAATAGTACCAGTACGGTATACATCTAAATACAGAGATATTTCATATAAAAAGGAACGCAAGATTTAATTTCTTTTGCCAAAGCAAAAATATTATATCGATAGTCCGAGGATCTCAGGGAAGGAAATCTGAAAAGGGGAGCATGAGTCTGTCTTGGTTTATAATCCTCTGGATTCTTCATGTCAAAATATGTGAGTTCCTCTCAACTATTAATTAAACTCAATCTTGTAAGATACCTGTTCTTTCCAATTTTGAGTACCATTTAATAAATCTAAATTAGAAAAATACTCAGAAAGATAATCTCCCATTTGAATTATCTGACAAGTAACGTGAAATTCGAAAAAAAAATTTAAATTCTATGAAAAATTGTAATATGATTCGGTAATGTCATAAAATGAAGTATCAAATAGACTGTATAAGCAAATCATTTGAGAAAAAATCTTCTTTTGGGAAAGAAAATGATTTTCTTACATTCCAAAGGAATCTGTATTTGGAAGATGCAAGTAAATTCGCCTGATTGATTTTTCAATGGTCATTCATTATTTCGAGCAAAAATCGATACTAGCTCCTTAAAATCTTCTTGGTTTTGAATAAATAATTTTATTTGATCAAACCTTGATAACACTGGGTCTCACTGTCAAATCTTTCTATCATCGAGATATTTTAGAAAGAACAAAAAGGTTATTAAATTCCATCTATCAATGAATAGTCAGAATACGATAAACTTATCCTCATTTTAATAATATAAAATTTTATAGCTTACCAACCAGATCTTTGATTAGTTCAACTGAAAAAGAAACTCAGCCGGATTACAAATCAAAAAATCAACCTTTTAGTTGAACGGTTAATTTCTTGAAATGAAAAATTTCTCATATTAGTAGCATTTTAAATAATGAAACCCAATCAAAACTTTATTCACGAATTTTTGATCTAAGGCACAAACTCATAAAGTTTGTTTAGAATTGAAGTTCATCTGTAAATTTTCAAACATTAACACGAGAACTATGCTTGTCACCAAGGCTTAATTTTTTTGTTTTATATTTATTCCAAAATCTATGTCCATTATTATTCTTTGGAAAACAGAAGAGATAAACGTTCAGGAGATTGTTTATAGTTGAAAGGTTCTTGTTTTGAATGATATCGAGTTTGTATTTTAAGATTAAATTAAAATAAGATTCTAATTATTTGTCTCTTAATAAAAAAGTATCGTTTGAGTAGTAATTAGTATGTTGGGTGATTCAAAATATCAGATTTAAAACTGTATTTCTAAAATTTTTGAAATATCAATTCCAAGTAAAGTAAGGAATTGAAAAAATTGTTTTAAACTAGTTAGCCATTCAGAAAATTTCCCACAGCAGCTTTATAATAGTGGCCCTCTCATTTAGTTAGGGAAAATTGATATTTTTTGGGTGTCTTTTTTTCAAGACAAAAACAAAAGGGCCATGTTAATACAGAAGAAAAGACAAAGTCATTTAAATAAAGGAATAAAATGAATCATGTTGAAGGTGTTATGCAAGAGGCAGAATTTATTGCACGTTTTCTTCATGCAATCTATTTTTGGGTTAAAAGAAAAAAATTCAATAATACAGAATATGTCACAGAAATTAGTCAATGATGGACGTACTATTAAAATATCTTACTTTCTAAGGATAAATTTAACGATAGTTAATGATTCCGAATCAGATATAAAATAGGAAATTTTTATGATTCGATTTTTTACGGGAAAATAATTGAAAAGACGATAACCATTAGAGAAAATCGGAATTATTAAACAAATTTTATTCAGAAAGTCTGATTCTTGTGTTGAAATTAGTGTTTTGACTCCATTTAAAACTTGTGTGTTGTTTCGTTTTCTCGATAAATTTGAGTCAGATAAATTTTACTCTTTTTCTAATACCTATGACTTCTATTGTTTTTTGCTTTTCTCTTAATAACAAAGTTTTTTTTCGTAATTTGATAACTAATTCGATTGGAGTAAAATTTAAATTTAGTAAATTCTGAAATAGGCATTACATATCTGTTTTGATTGGTTGAAAAAAGAGGCATAATTTTCATGTGCGAAAAATAAGAAGACTAAATGAATGCAAATTGCTTTTTAAACTTCATCAAAAATATCCTTGTAGGTTTCAAAGCCCATAGCTCATAGTAAGTAAAAATTAATCTTCCATTTTAGTGATCATCGAAAACCTCATTTCGATCACACATCCAATATCTAAATTATTAACAATACATATTTTAATTGGCTTTGTTCGGTTGCTTGAGACCGAGGTCAATTTAAATCAGCTGATATGACGAACTTGGTTAAATATAAGCTATTTCAGGTGCCTGACAATTCGTTGAGTGGACTCGGCAGTTAATATGACGAAAATTTGGTCATTTAGCCCATGAATCAAAGAATCTCCTCAAATAGCTTAAATGTAAATCTAGTTGACATGAAGATGGGAATTTACTATTTCTAGAAAAACTCAATATTTTTCTTCTGAAAGTCAGGAAAAATATTATTCTTCGAATTTCACTATGAAATGAGCCAAAAAGTTGCGGAAATTTTAAAAAGTTCAATCAGATAGAAAAATTAGGCCACATTTTGAGTTTCGAAAATGCACTTAATTTCCAATTTTCCTCGATTTCGAGAATTTGAATGAATATGCTGATATTTGGGAGCAACATTGGATGAAGATTTCGAATTTAGCCGTAAAGATTGAGAGAAACTCACTGTTTTCTAGAAAAAAATTAGCTTCTAAATTTAGAATAATTTTATTTCGTGATAATTGAAAAATTTAAATAATTCGATTTGGCACAATAATGAATAATTTCGTTGAATTTGAAATCTTCATCGAATGTTGATCCCTAAAATCAGCATATATCTCATTCAAATCTTCGAAATCGATGAAAATTTCTGGTTCGAAAGTTGATAAATTGGAAATTTGGTGCATTTTCGAAATTTATTTTATTGGCCTATTTTATCGTGAAATTTGAAGAATAATATTTTTCCTGACTTGCGGGAGAAAATGTTGATTTTTTGTAAATTCTCATCTTCATGTCTACTAGCTTTAGTTTTTTTAACTCACAATAAATCTATCGATCATCAGAATTGTATAAAAAATCATGAAAATATCTGATTAGGAATCAGAGGTTGTAAAAACTATCATTAATAGTCAAATAGAGTACTTGAAAGAATTTAAATAAATTGATTAACGAAAAGTGAAAGTTTGGAGACAAGGGGGAAAAGTTTTAATGTATCTTTTAATTGAATTTTTATTCAAATGTCCTCCCTTCGGTTAAAAAGAGGAATTATCTAACACTGTTAGATGACTGTTACTTGTTTCCCTTTGGTTTTAATATGATCATTATTAACATCATCTTCTTCTCTTAAACTTTTTCCCCTTGGTATATCAGTAAACGAAGAAGAAATTATTTTATTTCTTTCAAATTTTCATTTGGAACAAAATCATCATCATTCTTGCCCAATTTCTCCTTAATTGCTATCATCTAAAATTTATTTCTCAAACAATACAGTTACAATGAAATAAATGAATTCAAAGTCATATCTTGTTTTTGGTACAGTCATTCCAGGAAATTTACTACAATTTAAATGAATTTTTGAGAAAAACATATGCCATTTATAAATATTTTATTTAGAACTAATCTAAAGCTATTCTCGATGAAATTGGGAATTCGTTATTTTTACAAAAATCTCATTTTTTCATCAAGGTATCGACATTTTTGAATGATTTTCTGGTAACTGAATCAAAATTCACACTTTTACTGATTATAGAAAAAAATTAAAAAAAAATTTTTTTTTGGAAAATTTTAGAGACATTTTAAAATTCGAGATGGCGCAAATTTTTCATTTTTTAAACTTTGAGTTGAAAATTCTTGTTGATTTCAAGGTCTGAGAGAAATCAAACGATTTATTTTAGGATCATCATTAGACAAAGAAAATATTTATTCTTATTCATTTTTTTGATAAAACACTCCATTCTTCCTATTTTTCGATCATTTTTACTGCTTGGAAATTGATAAACTAGGGTGATCCAAGATCTCATTTCAAAATGACGGGTTTTTTCAAAAAAATGAATAAGAGTAAATATTTTCTTTGTTTAATGAGGATCCTGAAAAGTCCTTCTGTATCCATGGTGTAATTATTTTTGTCTCTTTAGTGGACTGGATCCTACTCCACATTTCAAGAACCCAGCCATTAGAAATTTTTTTTCTTACTTTTTCCCTCAATTGAGGCTTTCTTTTTCATGGCTACTCTTTTCGCAAACTGTTTGAAAATAGACTTTACTCAAAATCAAGTTCTATTTATAGGATTTAAAAAATCAGGATTGTCAAAGAAGTCCTAAATTTTAGATTTTATATTAAATTTATCAATTTGATTTGAAGTATCAATGATCAGTTCTATAAAAGTGACTAGGAAGAAATATATCAAGTTATTATTAATAACAGATATGACGAATTATTTTTGATTCTGTGCCAAGATTCAGTGCATCAAGAATTTTAGTTTGAGATTACAATTAGAAACTCTGATGAAATTGTTGAAAAGTAAATTATCAAAAATTAGTGTCAATTCCGATTTTCTATATATTATCCTATAAATTTTAATTCTATGACTTTAAATTAAAGTCTTCGGCTGTTTAAATATTGTTGTTAAACATGTTTGGAATGGTCTTATACAGCTCCAATCAGATTCTAAAATTGAAAAATCTAAAGTGTATTACACAAGTTGAAATAATCATTTTGAAAATAAAAAACGAATGGCAGTTAACAACAACAAAAATTTATTTTTCTCATAAATTCAGATTGTTTTGAAAAGTACAATTGGATTGGAGATCGTGTTAAGAACTATGAAGGTAAATCTCATCATGAAATAAAATCACAATCTGCCCCTTACCCCTCAATGCACCATCATCTTTGTGCAATAAAACTTGCTTTCCATGTTTAGAATGCACAAAAAAGATAACTTTTGAAATGTTGATTTATTCAATTAAAATGTACGTGTATTATTTGAATCAAGAATTTGAAAATTTTTAGCTTCTGAAAAGTGTGTTACCAATCAACACCTCTGGATTCCAGAGTCTGGAAACTGTACTTTGGACCTCATATCTGGGAATAATATTGATTTTGATAATTTTGTACTTATTTGCGATTATTAGGTCGTATTTATTATCTTTGAAATTTAATTTATTCTAGCGTTTAGAGAGTTGGAAAGCATTAAACTCAGAAGAAAATTTTCAGTCATACGATAATTCAGTAATTCGATATAACACATTAGCTAGAGTATTCAACAGTTGAATTTCAACCTTGAGTGGAATCTTACAGTAAAAATATTTCTATTGAAACATCTTATTTTTAGTGAAACACAGTGAATTTTCACATTTTCACAAAAAATCACTTTTTTCCTATCTAAATGTATAGAAATCATTTGCTGCATTCTGATTGGTCGAGATTAATAATACTTAATTAGAGGGTAAATGATCGTGTTTCAATAAAAATAAGATGTTTCAATAGAAATATTTTTACTGTAATTCAAGTATTATAAAATCATCAATTTAAATTTTGATTAGGAGGTAAAGCTAGTTGAAATGAAGATGAGAGTTTACTATTTTAACGAAAAATGCTGGTATTTGTGATCAGAATTAGAAAAAGAATTCGAATTTGAATTATTATGGGATTCAAACGAATTGAATTTTTTTATTATCACAAAGAAATTATCCCAATTTTAAGAGTTTAACTTTTTATTGGCGTCGGCAAGCTTCTCTCAGCCCCTTTGGTAAAATTCGAATTCATCGTCTAATGATGATCCGAGATATCAGCATCGAATTGCCTTAAATCTTCAAAATTAATAAAAAATTTCAGCTTGAACTTTGAAAATGTAGAATTTTGGCGTATTTTCGAAATTCATAAAAAGCTTTTACTTGTGCCAGGTTAAATTTTTTCATTCAAACAGTGAATTTGAATTCCAAAGACTTTCTGGAGAGAAATATTCAGTTTCTTGTGAAAATAGTAAATTCTCATCTTCATGTTAACAAGATTTAGTAATAGTGATTGATACACACTAGGCTAGGGTGAAATTTTTCTCCTAACAACTCACGAGAGGACTTACTTTTCTCATAAATTTTAGTACTCAGATCATGTTTTGCATAATTTTAAAGCATGAAAATCATACTCCATTATGCCATTGCCCATTAATCCCACAATATCCCACGGACATGATAAAATAACGAAATTAACCATGAAGCCCCTCTTGATGATGCGATTGATATTTTTGAAGATAAAAATTAAGAAACTCATTGAATGGCCAAGATATTCTGGATTTTAGTGATGGTGTAGTAAAAATTCATTGAAAATTGAGCGGCGATTTAAAAATTTTTGGATTTTTAAAACCGAATGACATATTGGAGAATCATTTTCGACACATTCTTCAATACAAAATAATGCTTAGAATTTATAGTTCTATCAGAAAAGTTCTAATATGAGGTTAAAAATTTTCCCCTAGCCTAATACACACTAAGGTATATTAAAACTTCAATTTTGACCCGTTTTGGTCCAAATTTTCTAAATATAAATTCGTTCAGCAAAATGATTCAAAATAATCTGTTACGAATATTGATTGTAATCATTATTATCGAGGCGATTCACTTTATTGTCCCAGTTATTATTTTTTCGTTTGCTCATAGATAACAAAGAGTCAAGGTCACATAGAAGAAAAACTCTCGATTCACCTGGATAGTTTCCATGCCCAATTTATCTACAATTCTTTTTATATTCTTCTCGGAGATCAAGGAGTAAGGCATTGCGTATTCCGATTTACTTTTTCTTTTACTCCATTTCAAAATGATCCCTTCATCAATGGTATATTTCCTATTCTCTCTGGTAATCTAGATTTTTAATTGAATTAACCTTGCAGTTCCTTTAGTCATAACAACTGCAATAATCAAAGATTTCATTCTTCCACCTAGAGAGGAAATTTCTGGCTCTTATTTCTTGCCTCAGTATTTTTTCTGTACTACTTTTATTACATGACGAATGTGTAAATAGAGGATGACTAGGTAATACTAAGAAATTCTCATTCGTTCTAGCAATTTTTCCCTTTTACAACTCAATTCAAATTCTACAATTTTTGTAAAGGAAATCAACACTTGTGGTCTGTTCAAAATGAAGTCCATTTACGTGAATTTATTGACTATAATAATTATTATTTCAAACAGAAAACAATTCATAGGATTTCTAAATGAATAATATTGTAATATACGTTTATTGATCCGAAAGCCACCAAAAATGGTTCGAGCTGAAATCTGATTTCACAAGAATAAAATTAATTTGCATGAAGATGAGAATTCGCTATTTTTACAAAACTCAGAGTTATTTTCTCCGGATAGCCAGGAACAGAATTATTTTTTGAATGCCATGATGAATGAAAGATAATTTTTAAAATAATTCAATCTGGTAAAAGTTATTTCTCAATTTTTAAGTTCAAAATATTTATCCTTTTCAAAGGTTTGGAGCAATTAAATGCCGATATTTGTAATCAACATCAGACAAATGATTCGAATTTGGCCAAAGAGTTTTTAAATCAAAATATTTCCCACAATAATGACGAATTTCTAGGAGCCTTTACAGACGAATCGTAAGAGTTATTAAATTCGAATTATTCGTCTAATTATGATCCAGAATTACTGTTTTGATTCGCTTTGAATCTTCGAAATCGATAAATAATTTGAGCTCAAACGTATCATCAAAATATTCCCAGTGTTGTAAAAATGGTAAATTTTCATATTTAAATCAAATCAGTGGAAATCTCTTGATAGAAATGCTTCCAAGGTATTTTCAATTTCCACGCTCAATTATGCTAACTGCTTTTCATATAAAAATGAATAAATTTTGATCAAGAAAGAAATGAACCCATTAAAAATAAATGTGTTACATAAAAGGCCTGGAATACTATTCATAACCTCATCAAGGAATGTTTTCTGACTTCTAGAATAGAATATTTGTTTTTTGTCTTAACAAGATACTTGCTCGTATGTAAAATGTTTGGTTCATTAGTTGAATTGCAAGATACAGAATAATTGCCAATAAACATCCAATGAATCAGAAAATATAATGATTTCCAACTTTCCTTGTTGTATTTTCATACCAAACTGGTGCTGTTAATACAGAAATTCCTCAGCGTTTAGATGAATAGAGGAACATTCCCAGGAGATATTAAAAAATAACTCATTTTGTGTTTACAGAGCGAGTATATTGGGCTAAAGATTTCTTCCTCGTTCACTTCATTATAGAGAATGAGTTAATTTTTTCCGAAACTCTCTTCCTTCATTATGTCACAATTTAATTTCAAACTAAACTTTTGCATTATTGAAAATATCAAGTATTTTTTTATTCGTTAGATTAAACACTTGTAAAGTACATTATTCAGTTATTACTAATGACTCATTAGTTATATTCTTGAGTTATTTCTAGCACATGTCATTTCTTATAAGCCATGGAATTTTTAGTAAGAGGGCTCAAATACACAATTTTATGGTGATCACGAATCTAGCATCAAATCAAATCAGAAGTCACACAGTTGGAGAAAAATTGAGAAATCAAATCTAAAATTATAGGAGTCTAATAGGTTGTTGCCCTAAATCAAGCCGAGGAAAAAACTTTGTGTATTTTTCGCGTCGAAATCTAAATGACTTGGAATAATTAATAACTATTTAATCTAATATTGAAACCCGCGATCCAGAAAATAACTTGGTAAGGACGCCTAATTTTCGTATACATTTTCGCTCATAATATTCACCGAATTTAATTGCAGCTTCTATCATTGAATCGTAAGTTTTTACCCAAGATTAATATATTCTCAAACGATAACATGAATTAGTTTGTCAAATAAAACTACTGATGTTTATTCTCCTCAAGGTATTCAGAGAAGAAAGTATAAATCATAAGTAAATACGTATAATTATCCCTTCATATTTGAGCATTTTTTCCCCTATGAAATTGTTCTTCTTCGAATAATAATGATATCTTTTTCTCTTGATTTCATCAATCAAATCTTCTTTTGATGTAGTTATCCTTGATAAGATTTTTTTGATGCATCGTTTTATTTTGTTCTAATATTATTATTCCAGTAAAAACATGAAAATAAACTTATTTAATATTGAGTATCTACTTTAAAGTAAAAACAATGATATAATAATAAGTTAAATCAGGGCCTGATTCTATTGGTTGATAGAAACTCACGAATCAAATTCCTTGTGATAATTTAACCCAATCATATTCAATTTTCCAAATATTTCTCATGCTTTCTGATTTAATATAAGGAACAGCCTCTTGTTGCTAATCAATGACATGTCTATTGGAATTAATCAATGGGCAACTTTTTATTAAGCTCATCTTGGCATAAAATACTATTTGGGAAATTTACAAAATCATGTGCCAGCATTCATATTCATATCTTATTATTTTATGTAATATATTAATATTACTGCCCAAATGTCTTTCAATGAATAATTTATACAATGATGATCAGAGATTAGAGTTGCCAAAGTTTTATTTAGAAGATTTACAAAATTCTTTAACAGATCAGGCAGGAATTAACAATCAACAGTCGGAAAAGTGTCGAGATGATGAAACGACTCAATGTCTGTCCTATCCCCCCATGGACCAATATTCTGTTTACCTGGGAGATAAAGTTGAAATGAACTGTACAGTCAGAAATTTACATGGAAAAGTACAATGGCGTGCTCGGACTATTCTCTTGGGTAAGTATTTTTCTCTCTTAACCTTTAATGTCCTAGTAATTTTTTCAAGATACAAAAATAGCTTAAATTCAGTGATTATCAAAAATTATTTTTCGAAAATTTAGTCAGATTTAAAAAAATATTTGGAACGTGTTTTTGAAAAATTATTTGCTGAAGCCTTAGAAATAAATACAATAACATTTTATCGAAAACTTTAGCTGTCCTACAGTTGTACTTCGGGTTTGACGTATGTGCAATCGCCTGATTGATATCTCTCATAACTTAATTAAGCTTTCATAAAGAATTCAGATTCGGAATTTGTGTAATTATTTTGGTAAGGTACTTAAATACTTAAATTTGTATGAGAAAAAATAATAATTTGGGACATGAAGGGAAAGAATCTTATTTCTCTAACATAAAACTCAAATTAAAACAGTCTAGAAGACGAAAATTATCTGGCTTTGAAACATTCATCAGACGAGAAGACAGGCACAGTGAAAACTAATATCAAAAGTAGTTCTGAGTATAACGAATGGAAAAACATTTTAATGGATCAAATAATTCTTCTTTTGTATTGGAAATGGGAAAAATTTGAACTAGTACTAGGATCAAAAATGTGTTATTTACCCTAACCATTTATCTCGTTACTCGAAAGATCTTATTGTGATCAAAGAAATTCAAGATTCTTCAATTATAAATGATACTGATTTTTTTAAATTCCCTTGTAATTGAAATCCTCCTGAAAACTCAAGAGTGTTATGTCAACATAATAAATTTCGGTGTAATTTTCTCTTTTTGATTCATTACTCGTATTGATGAGGAGTAAGAATAGATTTTTCTATTCTGATTTGTATTCATAAGGAAGATTAGAAAACAAGCGAATAATGAGTGATAAACGTTCTATTTCGCTGGGTCTCTTCAGACTTAACCCCGGGCTCAAGTTTTATACTCTTACAAGGCAACATTTTCTGCTCTTCCATTGGTTAAATAAATCCCTCAAATTGGGACGGGGGGGACACTGGCAATATTACCGTTCTAAATAGATTTTTCATTTATAACTTGTTCAGTTGCATTTTCCCTGAGTAAAAATGTAGTTTTATTTGAATTATATTCATTTTTCTCCAAATTAACTCTTTGTTAAGTTAACAATTTCGTTCAAAGTCGGAAATTCCCAGTTATTACGCAGGTCCAAACAGTATCACATAATCTATTTTAAAATTCATGCTAAACAAATATCAAAAATACCCAAAAGTCACATAGAAATATCTGAATTGGATGAAATAACCAATATCAGTAAAATTGTTTTTCATCTACTTGTTAGTAGATGGGAAGTTCAATAGAAAATCGATTTTTCTTAGATGTGATCAAAAGAATCCTTATTATTGAATAGAATTCCATTAGAATATCATTTTTGTACATCATTCAAATTCTCCTGAAGAGCCCATTCAGATTCTGATCCAGTCACGGAATCAATAATTTGCAATGGCCTCTTACTTTGGAGCAAGTTCATTTATTACTTTTTTTCATGACAACCTGTTGATAAAACACAGGTTGTACTCTAGATAAAAGAAGCTATTAAATTTGAAGTAAACCTGTCCCTTAAATTACAAGTAAAGTAACATTACAATACTTGGATAACCTACGTAGATACCTACTATAGTCCAAGGGAAAAAAGTTGTTCATATCCAATTAACAATTGGAATGCTATTCGAATTTGTTCCCCAGAGAAAAAACTATCACAAGTACCACTTTTATTATTCCAGATTGCCCTACCCTCTCTTCACACACATTCCTCCCTGATTAATGGACAAGTTTTGTTCTTTTCAACTCATTGATTCATATTTAAATTTCTCAATGAAATGTGTGAAACAGAAGAAAAAGGTAGCATAATAGTCTTTTCATCATTCATCCAAGGCAAGATGTAGAATAATAAAACTTTATCTTTCTCTAAAAGATTCATAAAATCATGAAAGTTTAGAAGTGACTAATTCAACTCTTATGATCAAGGAGATTTCACAGTCTTTCTTTATTGATAGGAATATTTCTAAATCAAATTATTGTAGAATGAGCCTGTCTTTTACTGTAGATGAGGCTTAAACCTTTTAATTTTAATATTCTCAAATTAAAAGAAAAGCTATTAAACTTGGCAGTTTAAAGTAAGGGGGCAGGAAGTGTAATTGAAATCCACAAATCTCTCCATCTTGTGTAATCGTTTGCAACAAGACTTGTGATTTATCTTCTCCTATTTCTTTCTAATGTGTAATTTTATAATCCCACACAGTAAAAACCAATAAATCAAAGCATTTAACAATAATTAATAATCATAAAAACTTTAGTACCTAAAGGATAGAGATACTTGTACAAGACTCTATCCACACAGAATCCATCTATCTCGCTTTAAGCTAAATGGAATTGTGTGAACTATATTCTTAGTAATAGTAGAATTATACATTTATAGAGTTTGGCCTTTCTTCATCGTTTTTCCGTCTTGCTAATACATAAAAATGTAGTTTGGGCATATATTGATTTTCTGAACGATAAAATTAATCACCAGAGTCATCATCAACTTCATTAACTGTATCTGTTGGGTTATGAATCATAACTTGTGATTATCCGAGAAAATATTTGACACATTTCATTGTTGCTTTTTTTGATCCCAAGTGAAAATAACTAATATTTATTAACTATACTAATCGATAAAATAGTTGAATAAGTCAAATAGTTCATTGAGAATGAAGACTTTTTTAATCCTTTACAATTTCATTAATGATATATTCATTGAAAAATTTAAAATAAATCAAATTACACCTTGGGAAGTACGTATTTAAAAAGTTCCTACAAAAAATTTTGGAAATTCAAAATATTTATATTCGAAAAAATAACTATATCAAACTCTGATCTGAGAAATGGCTGTAAAATAAGCAAGAATTTGGTAGGGATTTTTAGGATCAATCATTGGAAAATTTTGATAAATTACTTTTTATTCAAAAGTACTTTTTTGGTAAAAATATCTGAGAACGCAAAGTTTTAATTAAAAAGATATACAGAAAAAGATTTTGATAAAAATATTATTTCCCCATTGACATTAATCAGACATGATGATCCCCGTCATGAATGAAGAATATTTTTTTCGTTCTTGATATTTTCTGCACGCAATCATTTCAATTCTGCACAAAATTCATGCAGTCAAACTGATTTATTTTCTCTACGGTACAGTTTAGACCCACTTAAAAAAATAAATTAAATTGACTTGTAACCCACACTAGACAAGATTCAGTTAAGATAAGAGAAGAAAAGTTCTCAATCAAAAATGCCCAATTCTTTTTCATAGAGCGTTCTTTCTCACATCTAAAAATTCGTTTTTTCTGAACAAATTTTCCCTGTTGTTATTACGGTGGTAGATGTTCTCTCTTTTAGTAACGACTTGATTATAATATTAGTCTTTTTTGAGTCTTTCTCGTTACTAGATAATAATTCAATATAAAATAAAATTATTCCAAGAAATAATAGGACGAAACTATTCAATCACTGCTTCGTATTGCGTGTAACATCTTTTCTTGTTTATTATCAAATGAATATATGATATACTAGTGATGATTCGTCCCCAAATATAAATTTAATAGGACATGCGAAAATAATATCATGTCTAATTCAGGAAATCTTGAACATAATGAAACTGAAGAAAGCTCCAAGTACAGATTTAGATATATATCATATCTATCCTTATCTATCAATTTAATAGTAATTAGAATGAATAATTAGAAATTCAAGTAAATTTTTGAATACGCTCGAATATCCACTTTAAAAATAAGAAACAGATATATCGACCATCAAGTGTGATACATTTTACATGAAACGTTTCTAATTGTCCCTTCTTTTTTGCCTCCTCTGAGGTCTGTGCATCCGTATAACTATGATCAATGATCATCTTCCCTTTTGTGCTTGTGTAAGAGTTGAGTACCCTATTTGATTTAAACTATGGGTTTGAGAGAAAATTGTTTCTAAATGAATCTGCCACGAAATAAAGCGCTATTCTAGTGAATTTAAATATTGCTCAGATAAAAAATAATTTCGTTTATCTTATCGCAGAAGTATTAAAAGAAATTTTGGAGCGAAATTGTTTGGTGAGATGATGTAAAAATACTTGAAGATCAAATTTTTGTCGTATCGATTGGGGATTTTAGTAATTTTGAAAAATTTCGTCCAAGTCTAGTAAAGTTGTATCAGAAAGTAAAGTCTTCTTCAAAGAAAGCTCATCTTGAAGTTTTTATAATTCTTCTATTCTTCTTCCTAGAAATCTTGGTTAAATTTTGATTTTAAGTTAGTGTTTTTTCTCAAGTTTCATATTTTAACCACTTATTAAATTTAAATAAGTTCCTTTTTTATAATCCTAAATTTCAACCAATAGAATGCAAGGTCATTTGAAGGTCACTGAAATCAGACCATATGTCATTATATATTTTTCAAAGAAATCTTAAAAAAGCTAAAAATTACTTATAGTATAATTCTCTGAAATTAATTGGGTTAGGGTTTAAAACTTTTGTAAAATTCTCCAAATAGCAGAATAGAACGGCTTATCCTGTCAAGTTAAGGAATGTAATAAAAGTAACTTTTTCTCTATTTCATTCATCGTACATTAATTAATCTGTAAGAATTTTAATTGCTTCGACATTGTAAAAAGTAATTTATGAAAGCATACGATCAAAAGAAAATCTCCAAATACATACCATTTATGACAGTAACAACATACACAGCCTTTCTCGAGGTTTTTACTGTACTAAAGAAAATTAAAAAGAACAAAAGGGAAAAATCTTGTTGATCTCGCTTTTTGTAGATGAAACGATGGGATGCATAAGCTGAAATTTTAAAGTTTGCTGACAACTTGTCAGTTTATTCTCTCTCTTATTTATCCTCTATGCTGATAATAAGACTTTATTATATTCCCTATTCCATTATCCATCAATAATTTTATTGTTGTTCTATTATTATTATTGACTTTAAGCGCAAAATAAAAAAAAACTCTTTCAAAAAAGAATAATATAATTTATTGTTTTCTATTTTTTCCCTACATTTCAGGCTGGGATAGAGATATACCAAGTCAGCCAAGATTTCGCATCATTGGCAATGAACAGTTGGGCGAGAATACACTACAGATAACCGGAGTTAAGGCTAGTGATATTGGAGAGTATGAATGTCAAGTGGCCCCATCTGGTGAGCATCCTCTACTTAGACGAAAAACGAACCTTGAAGTACTGAGTGAGTCTACTCAATGGTTTCATATGAAGAAATATTTTATTCTGTCATCAAAACAGCTTAGATCAATTTTTGAAGATTTTATTTAATTTTTAGGAGTATTCAGGAAGAGAGTGTCTTGGGCCATCTTTCTCATAATTCTCATCTTGCATTGTCTGATAATCAATCTTTCAAATCTCTAGAACCTTTTCTAAAGGTAAAATATTTGAAGAATTCTTTGCTGATGGTATTAGAAAACTATAAATTCTTTAGGAGAAAAATCTTCCATCTGAAAACTGATTTCCAATTTATCTTTCACAAGTTTTTTTTGTATTCAGTTCCATCACTTATTGCACAACCTAATAGTTTTTCAGTAATAAGTAATATTTAAAACTAATAATAATAATCCACAAAACATGGCAGAAGATTAAAAAATGATTCCTGGACTGCTCAGAGAAGAAGTGACCTCAAATGGAAACTAATCCAAAATGACCCCTATTTCTACTTTAGTGAAATAGCTATTTAAGATCAACTCATCACGAGTTAACTACCTTACACACAAGTTCATATTGATTAGACCACCTTCACTGGCAATAATAAATCAGACCTCATTTCTTGCGTTTAAGCCCTTACATGTTTATTATAATAATCCTTACATGTATTATATTCTTGTGATGTACATATATTATTATTAACCTCATCGTTAATCGCAAATGACCCCCTAGTACACTTCTTCGTTTTTTACACAATGCGAATGTACAATGTACATTGTACAATATCTTTGGTGAGAATTTTAAAATGACTAATTCAAATTTAGTCATAAAAAGATTCATCCAATGTATTTCAATGAATGAATCAGAATAGGAAATTTTTTCGCCATAATAGAAGTTTAATCTTATTCACATGGAAAAAAATTACAACTGAGAATTGAGGTTCGGATGACTTCTAAACCTGACTGGTTGATTTGAAATTTTGTTCTCACGGAAATTTTCTTTGATTAGCAAGTTTACAGTTTAAAGTAGGAGACTAGTTTTGCTCAGGAAAAGTACATTTTCAAATGTTCATCACTCTCAAGTATAGTTGGAAAATCAATTAGTAATATTCTTTCCTATTTGATAACAATAATAACTACTTACAAGTAAGCAATAATAATAATCTAATTTACAAATATTTTTGATTCGTACTCGAAAATCTGTCTCTTATTGTTTGATATTATATAATACATTTTTATAAATGCGGTAAAGAAATGATAAATTCCCCAGTGACAAGTGGTACAAGACTTTAAGCAGTATACAATGCCTGTATCTACGCAATAATCTCAGTATGTATTTTGACTAATTAAATTTCTTTTAGTCCTCTCCCAATATCTTTTGATATGATTTTAAAAGATTGGGAAAACAATGGTCGCTTGAAGAAAAGAGTACAAAGAAAATAATAATCGAGTTAAATATAAAATGTTTGATATAGAATACACAGTATAAAAAGGGGGGAGAGATAGTTGGATGTTGTTTTTGACTACACACAGAGATCAGGAGAAAAAGTGATCTCTTGAAAATGATTTCCTCTTTTGGAGAACAATCATTCTTGCAGTATATTTCCTTAGTCCTAATTGATCAATCTCCTTATAATATTTATTGTTTTTCGCTAGAATCTAAACCTCTTTCTTTTTCACAAGTCTCCCCAGAAAAACCGAGAATTCATGAGTCTCCGAATTCCCCAGCTGTCGAAACAATCATTATCAATAAACCATACAATGCTGTTAATTTGAATTTGATATGTCGGGCAAAGGGAGGCAATCCCCCTCCCATGTTAACGTGGTTAATCAATGGAGAGCCCATTAATGGGGACATAATTAAAAATGGAAAATATCGTAATTCATATTGAACTTAATTAATTTCTAGTGATTAATGGTAAAGCCAAGAGATATGAAATTGAAGTTACACCAGGAATCGATTCGGACGAGATAAAATTGCAAATTAACCGAGCTTTTCTGAAGGATGGTGATGAAATTAGTTGTAAGGCTTGGAATAAAGCCATTGAAAGAGTACATACTGATCTTCATGCTCTGGTCACAACAGCAGTTATTCGAATTCATAGCAAGTTTCAATATTAAATTCTTAGTTTAATCAGAACTTTGATTTTTAAAATTTAATTCTTTAGCTGAAATTGGCGATCCTCAGATACTCAACGACTACAGTCAAGAAATAATTCGAGAAAATGATACACTAAAGGTGACCTGTACTGCCAACCCAGCTGGCAATCCAACTGGAAATATACATTGGCAATGGGAGCTTAATGAATCACTCCAGAAGCATTTTAATCCTCATGGCTTCAATCGTAGGCTAGTAAGACTTTTGATAATAAATATTTCATGCTTACGAAAAAAAGGGCGAATTGATAAAAAAAACTTTTTAGTTTAATCCTCATATTATGAAATGTAATGATAACATCAAACATTAAACAAATTAAAACTTTTGTTTTTATCGTTGTAGGAAGATATCTCGCCGACAGATTACAAGAACAGTGTTGAAAATAACATTCTTAAAAGTGAATTAGTCATCAGGAATATACATTCGAGATATCATGGTGCCACATTGGTCTGCCTGGCAAGTCATCATCTAACAAAAAAGCGAAAATCGATGAAAATTTTGATTTTCTGTAAGATAAATTTTCAATTATTTAAATACATGTTTACCTACCACCATTGTATTTTATCATGTGATAATTTTAGTAAATGTTAAAATGAATATCTTTCATTCGACCTGACTAAATAGAAAACAACTTGGATATTGAAGATTGAAAATATACCTTGAACTCCTTCAAATTTCTGTGGCATTCTTAAGAAACATAAAATACGAGCTACTTTCTGCTAAAGATATATTCAATCCGACCATAATTAATCAATCAATGTTTTCCTCCAAGACTGGTGAATTCACATTTACTTGCCGTAAATTTCTTATATTCAAATCTCGACAACTTCTCGTAACAGGGTATTGCTTAAAAGTTAAATACTATGCTTACATGCTGTGAGGGCTTCATAAAAGTTACGAGAACAGTATTACAGAAGTAACAATCTTCTTGATGATACAAAGGTTCTGACCATATCTTTATTCGATTTCTTGTTGAATACGTATGATGGGCGTCCTGAAATAATCTTCTATCTTTTAATCCGAAATAGTATCCGCAAATATAACAGAATTTATTAGGATCTTTTGTACAGATGTAAACACGTGGTGGCATTTGTCAAAGAAAAATCACGTCATTTATTTCCAGTCACTTTTGAAGGTTACAAACCAATAAGAATGATTCTAAATTATGACTAATAAATAAATCCTTAAAATGATTGGTCAATTTAAGGTCAAGAATAGATTCATAGCTATTCCTTATACAATAGACTCGAAAATAAATGAATTTTTATGCTTGATTCTGATTGGTTGATTTCAATGAGCTAATTAGTTTAATTGTGTAATAGCGTTTTAGACAAGTAATTTGAAGAAATATGTGATCTAATTTGGGATTTTTGCGAATTTCAGTTTTTTTGGGAAATTTTTAATTTTTTTTCGATAAATTTTTATAAAAATTAGATTTTTGGAATCTGTGGAAAATTCTGCACAAACCCTGAAAAAATTATCGATATATCTAAAAATTTATTTTTTTATTTCCCCCGTGTTATTAAAGTAATTAAAATGATTGACACTATTTCCATAGAACCCAATTTTACTATAATTATAAATATATAGTTGACATGAAGATGAGAATTCCTTTTTTTTACAAAATCTCAATATTTTTCATCAGAAAGTCAGGAAAAATTTATTTTTTGAATTCCATAATAAAATGAAGCGTTAAGTTTTGGAAATTTTTAATTTTTTTCGATAAATTTTTATAAAAATTAGATTTTTGGAATCTGTGGAAAATTCTGCACAAACTCTGAAAAAATTATCGATATATCTAAAAATTTATTTTTTTATTTCCCCCCGTGTAATTGTATTATTTTTAAAATTTCAATCAGTTACTAACATCTACAGGAGTAGCGTGATTAAATTAAGCTTGAAGATTTATTCTAAATTGAATCTATCTATGTTTCCTGATTAATAAAATGGATTTTTTGAATAGATCCGCCCAAATATGTTACAATTGAGACAAGTGATTCAATGCATAGAATAGAACAGAGGCCTGATCAAAGTGAACAGGTTATCAATGCAAGAATGAATGCAACAATAATCCTCAAATGTTATTCAGACTGGTTCTACAAGAATGCACGATTACGATGGATATTATCACCGGATGAGAGCATAGGTAAGTTTGTAAAGGAACCAACTGTTTTATCCTCTGAAGGTGATATTGAGATATATATAAATTTTGATTCTAGGACGTCCTGAAGAAGTTCCACATGAACCGGCGATTACAATTGACGCCTCCGATTCACAGAGCTTCTACCTTGAATCTCAAGTTAGATTTAAAATGCTGAAAAAGTACAACGGTGGTTATATAGACTGTCAATCTTGGTATGGTGACGGGGCAAACTACATACGAGACAGTAGAGTTCGTCTCAACATAATTTGTGAGTGTTTTTCTCATTAACATTTTTATCTACTCCTGGATCATCGGGCATTAAAATTTAAAATGTTTTTTTAATGATCAACTGAAAACAAAATAAATTGTACGGCTAGTAACTTTATCTGTTCCAACAAAATTTAATTCATAAACAAGAATAATATAATCAAAAAGATTGCTATCAATGGTAGCTAATCATTAATTATAACTCTACTTAAACTAAAGTTACAAAAAACACATATTTTTTCACGCTTTCAAATAAAATACTTACTAGTAGTCTAAGGGAAAAAAGGAGCATTGATAAAAAAGGTAAAAGGCCAAGTTATTTTCCCGCATGTAGCTTATCTGAAATGAAAACAAAGTGTTGATTGAAAAGGATAACAAAATCATGCTTAGAAAGGAACGGGTGGTGTAGACTATAGTATTAAGGCAAAAAAAATAACAAAAATAATTACTACAGTGAAATAAGAATAACGTTAGCACAAAAAAGACTGGATTTATTTTTATTGTCTGGCATTCAGAGTCTTACCTGCAAGTTAAGTTTACATTGTACAACAAAGTAATAATAATAATAATAAATTTGTACCTTTATGTAACTATCTATTCAACAGAAACAAATACACTATTGCTACAGAGGTAGTATGTATATAGAAAAAGGAATGTTCGTTGCCCCAAAACTATCAGCTAAAAAAGTGAAAGAATGTTTTCCAGAGTTTTTTCCTAGAAAAAAGATTATTATCCTTTTGCTAATTATTTGAATAAAATTCTTGGGTACATTTATTATTGCATTGAACGAGAATGGCATAGATTTTGCATCGTGAAGCTGGTTTAGGATGGGATCTCAATTTTTCATCAAGAACTTGGTTGGGAATGATGGAAATTTATACACTTTAAATGCAAGAGATGCCTTTCTTCAGCAATCATCTATCTGTATTTGAGTATATAAAGCTAGTTGTGATGAAGATGATTACACGGGTCGTATCGAGGTATAAATTTTCATGCTGATTCCGAATCTGTGCTCAGAATTTTCCTATCTTACAAGGTTTGGGTATAAATTGGGAAAATGTGAAAAAGCGAAATTTGCAAAAACAGGGATCACATAATTCGAATTTTAAAAGAGAGAAACAGGTTTATCTATATAAAATTTATACTATTCGAAAGATCAAAAATTTCCGCACAAGATAATTTTGTTGTTTCCATGCTCGGAGAGCATTTAAAATTGCGATTAAAGTTGAAAAATAGTGAAATTTTCTTGCAAAATTAGCAAAAATTTTTGGTTAAATAGATCAATTAGAATACGTTTCAAGTTGAAATTTTCAGGTTTTCGGAGCAAATCTGAAGCTAAATTTATCGCTCTTTCCCCTGATGTATCATATGAGTTTGTGTTATCCCTGGTCTCGAAGTTATTAAGCTTAATTCAAAAGTGATTTTTCATTGAATTTTTATCTGCTTAAATCTGATTGGTTATTTAATATCACTAAATTAGGCTATTTTTTTGAATTTCAAAAATTTAAAGCAATTCGAAACGGGCATTTCGGATTATCAACCCTTCTAGCTAATTGTGGTTACTGGTAATTACTGTATCCATATGAAATCTAACTTGATGGATATTGTCTTCTAACACCTAGATGCTAGAATTCGGATAAGCAAGTGTCAATTCCATGAGAGATTCAAATTATATTCAACTCACGGTGGCAATCTTAATCAAGGCAGATTTCATATGGATACAATAATTACCAGGGACCAAACTTAGATTGTCTCCAAGATAAAGTTTAACTTCTAAATTTTGAATCATTTTCCTTCGTGATAATCGAAAAATTCAAATGATTCGAAATTCTGTGAACTTCTTTAGGTGCAATCCCAAATATCAGCAATAAATCTATTCAAAAGAGGAAAATTCCAAAAAATGGCAAAATTTTTTCTTTTAACAATTTATTCGCTTATTTCTGAAATCTTTAATAAATATTATTAAAAGTAGATTTAATTTGAACAACCTATTCCAGACTTTTCGGTGCTGAGATATTCAAAAAAGTAATCTTATTGAAAGAAATGAGAATTTGATCCAAGAATCGAAATTTGTGGTGCTCAGTCATTTGTCTTCGAGAAGTTTCATCATTTGTTTTAGAATGAAACTTTTTTGAATGACCAATGACTGGGAATTGTGACCTTACTTTTAAAAGAATTCATTAGAAAATCAATAGCTTTTATTTTCTTTGATCATTCAAGTCTCTTCTAGTAATTTAATAAATTTTGAGCAATAAAGGATATATTCGATCATAATGGCTATTCGGTACTGTAAAATTCTCAAATATTATCCATTTATTCAAGTTTTTCCATAATGAATTATAAAACCAAATCGTTTTCAGTCTTTCCTATTGTTCCTATTGTAATAATTCAATATCTTCGAATGTCGTTCAGTGTTTTAATTCTCATATGAGCTTGAATACGAGAATCAAAAAAGAACATAATTTTAACCTAACTCTCTTTAGTACTAATGGAGGGTGGAGATAGGTTTAAAAAATTGTATAAAAATGATTATTCAAGGCGCCCATTTTTTTTACTTTACCTTGGTAAACATAGACTTCAATATCAAAATTTTTGGATTACATTTTTTTATAATTGAGTTTCTTTTTTTGTATTATCGATATTTTATTAAAGTTTGCAAATATCATCTTAACTAGAAGGCTATTGTATTAATATGAGTTAAATTTAGAGAATTTTAAAACTACACCTAGTACTCTTATTACGAAGATGGGAATTTATGATTTTTACAAAGTTCTCAACTATTTTCATCAAGAAATCGAATTTGATCGATTGGATTTCTAGGAAACCTTTTAGCACTGTAAAGTTTTCATGCACTCCCCAATCTTTTAGGGATCCTGGATTATTTAGATTTCATTGAATTTCAATCAGTAAAAATGATAAGAAATCAAAATTCGATTCTCACAAGAATCATTCTATCACTTTGAAATCAAAGAAATTTTTTGAACCTTCATAACTCTACCAGTTTGATAAGTTTCTGAATCAATTAAAGTTTAAATTGAAGCCCACAATGTGAACTTGCATTTTTGGCCAAATAACTTGGTATCTTCATTCAGTTGTACCTCTATAAAAATGTAACAAACCTATCCCTCTCCTCTCTGAGAAAAATTCTGAAAAATTGAGAAACAATAATGTATAGCTACTATAAAGTAGGTTTATAAGTGTCAAACTTTCCAAAAAAATAAAATTCACTCAAGTTTGATTCATTCGATAGAGAATTTTCTGCTGATTCTTTCTATCTAATAAAAATACCAGATTCGTTCATTTCTTTTCTCATAAAATACTCCAAAACATTGGAGCAGTTTTGATTTCGGATTAAAAAATGTTTTTCTCGTTTTCGTCTTTTCAAACTTTTGACCTATACCACCTCCCCTTATTTACACCCACAATCGGGGAACAACTGTAATTATAGCTTACATCATTCTTTCCCCTGTAATCACACTGAGTTATTCAACGTTTAACCTCACTCGAAATATTAATGACTAATCAATACTTCTCACAACTACAAATTTCAACGTGCAAAGAATTAGCATTTGGTATGTTATTCTCCTGAAAGGGTCCCTTTTCATATCCTCTAAACCCTTCGATTATTTTTTTGTCCAATGAGAACACTCTAAATTTCAATTTGATCAACAATTCAATTTACAATTCATTTTCACTGTCAACAACCATGAAACATGATCTATGGACCGACATTAATTTTTTAGTTGCGGAAAGCAAATCTTCCATAGAAATTTCTTCTCAATTGGGAATTAGTCTGGCACGAGTAAAAGTTCAATTAAGAATTTTCTGATTTCATCATAATATCTTGCTGATTTGATCACTTTTGTTCTTCGAAAATTTTACTCGTGCCAGACTAATTCCCAATTGAGAAGAAATTTCTATGGAAGATTTGCCTTCCGCAACTAAACTATTAATCTTCATAGCTAAATTTTGGTTTTTATAAAAATTATGAAATAGTCTCGGAACCGAAAGGGTTAAACATGCTTTCTCAAGAGAGACAGAGAGTGCGAATCATGAAATCTATTTATATCTTAACCTTGGTGAATTTGTTTGTTGAAGTTTATAGTTTATAGATAAAAAGAATGTACTTATACATTCGTTTATTGATTTCCAGTTAGATTTACTTTATGTGTGAATAATGTTCTTTGGGAATGCAAATTTTCGCCAAAATTAAAGGCGGCAAACTTTGTTGAGAGCATCTTTCCTTATTCATTCAATAATTCCTACTTCCATCATCATGAATTAGTTCTTTTTTTCTTTAGTTTTGCATAAAAATATTTAATATTTAATTAACAATGTAAAAATGCTTAACCATAAAAATTATTTTCACCTTTTTCTACCAAGAAATACTCTCTTATTTATTCATGTACATTCTACAATGTAGAATCTACATGTCCTTCGTATACATCATAATATATGCATAAATATGTACACTATTCCCATGGAGGTATAAAACGATAATATTTCATGGTGAAATTGACATTTAATGTTACTCATCATTATTTGGTGATGTTTCCTCTCATATATGATGCATCATAGTTTGATTTTCATGCATTGGGAACTAATGGAACCACTTACACTCTCGAATACAACACATTAAAGAGTGAATGATAAATATTCTTTTCATATCCTTTGAAAAGTTTCCAAGCTAGTTGATGATATGATGTTGAGGATTTTTAAAATTTTCTTTCTATGTCAAAGATTAAATTTGGATTATAATTAGTTAGAAATTTTGAATTTGGTTATTCTTGTTCCAAAAAATACGTAATAATTGAAAGAAATCTGAACTAAATTAATCTTATACTTAAAGATGGGTGTTTTTGAAATTCAAAAATTACCACAATTTTCATGATATTGATTTTTTTATTTAAACAACTCGTATATTTCAAAATTTTACAAATTTTTACACAAATGGAGATAATAATAATAATATAATTAACAATTCATATGTTATCTTTATAAAAATTAAATAATTCTTCTTATAATATTATAGCGCTTTTAATTTCTTTTTTGAATTCTATTATGTTCAAGTTTTTAATTGAGCGATTAAGTTTTTTGAAAATATTTTTGCATCTATTAAATATGGCAAGCTTTTTCATTTGACCAAATTCTGGGGTATTGTTGCGTAATCCCTGTCGATTGGAGTAGACTAGTGGTGAAGATTTAATAAATTAATTAGCCTTATTCAAATCTGAAAAAAACTCATATTCAACTCTCAATGTTTATCTCGAAAAAATAAATTAGAAAAAAATATTTTTTAAGGAAAATACGGCAAATTTTAAATCTTGAAGTAGTGCCAAATTCCCATTTTTTGAACTTTGAGTTGAAAATTTTTGTTGATTTCAATGTGAGAGAATGATCAAAAGTTGATTTTTAGGATCACAATAAGACAAAAAACCCGATGATCATCATAACAATTTTGCTAAATGCGTCATTTTTCAGGGATCTTGAAATATCAAATTTCATCGACTTTCAAGTAGTGAAAATGATGAAAAAAATTGGAATTTGGCACTACTTCAAGATTTAAAATTTGCCGTATTTTCCTTAAAAAATATTTTTTTCTAAAATTTTTTCTGTTTATCGTGAAAGATGGCCTCATGATCTAGATTCCAAAAAGTTCTTAATCGAATTTGATTTCTTGATGAAAAAATTAAGAATTTTTCAAAAATCATAAATTCCTATCTTCATAACTAGGTGTATTTTATCTCGAAAACTCTAGAGTATTTGGAAGTACAAACACATCTTGATACTTTAATGATCAAGTTAAAAATGAACTTTTCAAAATTTTGCAAAAGGGTATTCAATTAATTCCTTTCTTGATTTCAACATTATCATTGATAGCTATAAACAGATGAGAACTATTTTTTCCCAGACAATTCATTCTCCTCTCACATTTCACATTAGAAAGTAGGGCAGATCAACCTGTCTTCAATGCAAAATTCAACTGTTCCAAGTTTATAATAGACATTTCTCCTATACACTCAGTATTCAAGAAAAGATGGGAGAGTTGAACTGAAAATGCTTTCATAAAAACTTGTTCAAACGAGTGTGGCTTAATCTATACACATATTCTTTCCTCCTTCCATATTACCCATATACAATATACTATTTAAATACAGTATTGTCGCTTGATAATCTCCTCTACTTGAAAAAAAAGATTCTATGAGGATTCTGTATTTAAAGGTCATACCTATAAACTAAATATGAAGAGAAAGTATAAATTAAATTGAACTCTCATCCATCTTTTCTTTTTTTGGCATAATCTCTGACATATCCATCTCAAAATGTTGTGTATTCAATCTATTAAAATGATACATTGAATAAGAGAGGATATCACGTCGTTCATCTCCATTGTTATTGTTTCAATTCGGCTTTTAATAAATTTAACTTTTTTTCATAAATATTCAATAATGTCAAAAGTCAAGTGTTCGCTTGCTACCTTACCATGTTGTCTTTTGGTTTTTATTCAAGATAAATCTAAACTAAGTTGGTTCATTTAAAAGTGAATGAACTGATTTGAAAGTGGAGGGCTACTCAAAAGAAGTTTTTCAAGATCAGAGTCAGACTAGAAATCTGAATATTGACATTAAATTTATGACATCATTTTCGAGGGATTTGAATTTTAGAAATTTCATTTTCAAAAAAAGTTTAAAAAATTGGGAATTTGGTCTCGAAATTTGTAAAGTAACCTCACATCAATTAGCTTGAGAAGCGAATAAAAACCTAATTCTTCTGTATTTTTTTATTGATGTACTTTTCAAGAAGCCTTTGGATATATTCTCAGCTAGTTCTAAATACAAATCAACTAAAAGAGATCAGTGCTACTGACATTTAGAATTGTAATTAAAACCCTTATTACTAGGAATACAGGTTTTAATGAGGTTACCGATTTTTTCCTTGGTGTGTCTATAGTTGTTAATTTTTCTAACATTTTCATGCTATGATATCCATCAATGGACTTTATGTAAAATATACAATAAAAATGCTTTTTGGGGATTTTAATTTCAAAAATTATTTTACCAGATAGTTGAAGTAACAGAACAAATTTTTTAGGGATCTCATACGATCCTATGGTCTTGTTTTCTAACGGGTACTGTTCCTAGTAAATTAAAGATGAATTGTCAGAAAGACTCATTTAATTTTATTGATTTTGAAGAATTTTTCTTGTACTAAAAAAGTTGGAAAAATTCATTGCCGTACTTACCATACTCCATAATGTTTCATAGTATTAGAATTACCCCCAACTTTTTCTACTTTTAATTTTTTATTAATTAAACTTGTTTCCTTGAGAATACATATGTTTTTTCTACCTTTTTACAATAAAATAATAATTACATCTATTGATTCAAGAGTGTTGAAATTTTATTTTTATTAATATTTTTTAACCCAAAAAACTGCAACGTTACTCTACACTTTTTTAATGTACTTGGTTTTCTCTCCACTTTTTACTAGGATACTTATCCCTTTATTTCATCTCGCTGTATGAACTGTTACAGTGTTCGTCTAACTCTGTTGGATATGAATGCATAGCTGCTCTTTTTCATAATACTAATAATATGTATTGAAAAAGCTGATATTTTCCCTACATTGAGGTTACAGTAAGCAAGATAATTTTCTTTTGTGTAATTTTTTTGTACTTTCCGAGTGTCATTCGAAATATTCATCAATGTAACACTATATTCTCTTGTACCAGTGAATTCAGAAATTTCTTTGAATTTTTCTATCATATTACCAATTCATTAGATCCTTGTTTCATCTCTCTTTAGATTTTTACTGGAATATCTCTCATAATTAAAAATTCAAACCAAATATCGTCTACACTCAATATCGTTACACTAAACTAAACCTAGAAAAATTTTTTATGGGAATTTATGTTTTTTCATCAAGAAATCGAATATGATCAAGAATTTTTGCAATCTAGATCGTAGGGCCAACTTTTACGATATGAAGAGAGAGAAAATTAACTTTCAAAAAAATATTCGTGGATTTCAAATCTCGAGATTGCGCCAAACATTCATTTTTTGAACTTTGAGTTGAAAAATTTTGTTGATTTTTAAATGAGAGATTGATCGATTTTTAGGAACACACTAACACAAAGAAACTGACTATGACCATAAAATTTTAGATGAACTCATGAGGATCTTGGATCATCAAAATTTCATCGATTGCCATGTATATTAACATTGAATGTACTTTTTATCAACAATGCAACTTTAAAAATGAAAATTATTTATAAAATTACAAATATTAGAATGAAAAAAGTAAGAAGTGATTTCCATAAAAGAAGAGAATGCAAGCTGAAGAAAACAACAAAAGACTCAACATTGGTAGCAAAAATGAAGAAAAATGGGTGAAAATCTCACATAGGCCAAGGTAGTATGAGAGAATGGTTCTTTTGAACACACAGATCCGGTTTAGTAATATTAATAAAGAATTTCTCTTTAATCCACAGATTAGTGCTATGTTAATAAACTCCCTGTTTTTTGATACTTCAAAGCATTTTTAAATGCAAATAAGTGGATTTTCGGACGTATATATGTTCATCCCTTGAGTAGAATTAGTCCCTTCCGAAAACCAAAAAAATCCTATTTACCTTCCTTTACCATACTACCGATTTTTCATTTCTTAGGTTACGTCTATAGTTTTATATTTGAAGGACATCTTTTCTTAAACTTAAAGGACGATAAGAACTTATGAGCAGAAGTATGAAATATATATTGACATCTTTTTGGCCATAAATATGCTATATTCATCCTTTTGAGCTGAAATTTCAGCATTGGCTTATTCTTTTCATAATCTATTGGTAAGCCTTTTTAATTTAATTTTCTTTAGCCAAAACAAAGTTAATTGATAGATTTGAGTATTTTCAAAAAACTCTACAAGGTATATAATGTTTGACAAGTTGAAGCTGAAAATTTGATAAAACTTCATAATTATTCATTAAAATGGATAACTTTACAAGTGGAAACAGAATAATACTTGATCTAATTAATTAGAAGGAAACAAATAAACTAATCATTCGGATTAACTTAACAAATTGTCTGAGGATAGGAAGCGAATGGTATTTTTTACATCATAAACACTTGGGATATTATGCATTCTAGACTTTGCAGTTGAGCCAGGTAAATATGATTTTTCTAGTCTAAAGAAAACAATTACTTGATACAATAATCCTAGGAAATTTTGTATTATAGGAATAATATTATTCGAGGTGGAATAGATTTATTAGGACTTAATTTCTTCCCTAGATGCTCCTGAAATTGTCAGAATTGATGAATATAATAATGGAAGGACCCTCCAGATTGGTTCCCAACTAAGACTTACCTGTCGTTCAATAGGCGGTAACCCAAAGCCTACATTGAGCTGGTACATTAGTGAGTTCTTTTTGATTCCGATATTTTGATCAATTTAAATAAATTTATTACTTTTAAAATATTTGAACGATAATATTGCCTAGATAATTCGAGAATATTTGAATTGTATTCTAAACTCATCCTTTTATGAACTTTGATTCTTAAAATATGAGTTTGGCATCAATTTTTTCCAAAAGTTTGGGTCTAGACAAAGGACTTTATTTATTGCTCAAAATATCTTAGATTTTCTTTGAACTGCTAACTTCTACTTTTGAGTTTATGAGATAATATTATTTGATATTATTTTTAGGCCCTAATGATAATTTATTTATAATCTACCAATGAAATCTTTCCTCGGTCACGTTAGAAAAGTTATATTGAAATAATAATTGATTGTGTGATAAATTGCTCAGAAAGAAAAAAATAGCTTAGAGAAAAGCAGGAAGTTGCATTGACTCTTGAGATATTATACCGTAGGAGAATTAGTAAGCCATGCTGATTATCTGACAGGAATTTCCTTTAGGCATGTTTATAACTTGAATTAAATAATGATATACAGAATGGTTTTGCATAACATAACTGAATAATGTAATACAGATATATTCTGACAAGGTCAAACTATTTTTTGTTCATCTTATTCACTGTAATATGAATGTGTTACAGAGTTCCATGTTCACAAGGCTCTTCTGAATGAAAAGAATCTTTGCAAACAATATATACCATCTTGATAATGGGATAAAATTTCATTTTTATTAAGAAATACATGAATATTAGTTACCGTTGCCTGTGAATCATCTGTTACCTTCACTTGACTAAAGTTGAATTTTTTAAAAAGACTATTGGTCTATAATTTATTCCTGAAATACTATACTTGTAACAATAATTTAAGTATAAAATTCAAATTTAAGTTCTGATTACTCTGTTTTTTCAAATTATAAATAAGCTTATCTAAAAGAAAAGATTTTGAAGGTTGTTTGAAAGAAAGACTGAAACGACTACAAAATGCTAAATTTGACTAGCTTTTACAATCACGACCCTTAGACTAGAATGATAAAAAAATAGACTCTAGAGATATAATCATAAAGAATAAATCTGTTGGATGAAAACTAGTCCAAGTAAATTTGGATAATCGAATTCTAATTTGAGACTAATGCATCAAAATTACAACAAGTATTTGTCGGTGCTTTTCTATTACTTCCCCATTGCATAATTAGTTAAATAGAATGAAATACACTAATGCCAAATTTCCTTGTCTCTCGAGATTGAAATTGAGTGAACAGAAATTCATCTAACAAACTTTTACTAGAAAATTGCATACGACTCAAATTTATATGATAATTTATCCGTATTACCTTAGATAATAAAAAGACTCATGAAAATATTGGGACACAAATATCAAACTTGGACTCTCAGATTCTGACAATTGATATCAACATTACGAAAGAAATGAATGGCAAAAATATAACGTAAGTTTTATCTTGAATCGAAATATCCTAATGATTTTTAATGCTTATCTATGTAGATGCAAAGCTTATAATTCGGAAAATGAATTGGAAGGTGTCCAGTCAGAAGTCAAAACTTTAAATGTTTTATTCCCTCCTTCTGAGCTAAAAGTACGTCTTCATGGCTCAAGTGGTCAGAGTATTGCCGAGAATGAACTTGCAGTAATTGAATGTAGTTCAGCTCCTTCTAATCCAGAAGCAGAGTTAAAATGGACTGTCTTAGATTGTAGACCGGATTTCAAAATCGAAGATACCAATTTAGATCAAAACCTGAGCCTTTCTGACTTGAAAGAGAGAAGAGTTACACCCATCCCAGATGGCAAATGCGTCAAAAAGGAAATAGATGGTAATTTTTGATAATCACATTTTAGCTTGAACTAGTTTGACTTTCAACTATAGAATCAGATTATACATTTTTAAATTGAAAAATGACCCTGGGAATTTTGTTATATAAGTCTTTAACGATTGAATTTTCTAGGTGTCCAAATGACCAGGTCACAGAGTGAATTTGGCGGAACAATTACAAAAATCAGCTATGAGTTTAATGCAACCTGGGAGTACAGTTTTTACATTTTCAACTGTGAAATCAATGCTGAAAAATTCAAGGGAATATTGTTAAAGGGAGAACATAAAATTGTATTACCATCTCGGCCTCAGCTGCTAGCATTGACCAAATCTAAGGAGATTTATATTCAAGAAGGTGGGTATCGAAATTGACAAAAAGATCAAATTTTATAATTCAATGGGAGAGCTTTATTTTTGTTGTGATTTGATATGAATTTTATTTCAGGCAAAAATTTCGTTTTCGACTCCCTTCCTCTATCGAATGCCTCGGATTTTTCGATAAGCTGGTTCAAGAATGGTGTGAAAATAAAGGAGAAGAAATCTGATACTATACGCCATGACTATCGAAGGAAGAAGGAGAAAATCCATGTCAGCGGAATGAAGAATCAAATTCTCATTTTTGAAGATGTCGACCAAAGTATGGCTGGCACCTATAACGCTGAAGCTACCAACGAAGTGGGAACAAGTTATTTCAGCTTTGACGTGATAATCACACGTAAGTTTTAATGGTCACTACTTTTTACTTGAGATTGGACATTTGATCAGGTTTTTCAACAAACCTGGAAAACTTTTTAAAAGTCTTTGATTTATCAAATCAAAGAAATGCCAATAAATGAGAGACCTATCGACTAGATGCTTCCCTTGACACGCACAACGACCATAACTCAGAAGATTCTCTCTCCTTTACACTATTTTTCAATGCATTAAAAGAAATTCCTTTCAAAATCCCACTCTCCACCCTGGGCATTCTGAATGAAGGAAGAAGATTCCATGCAATATCTTATTTTATCAAACTCTTCTTTTTCTAACAACAACTTGACTACAATTTTTTGATAAATAAATAAAGAAAATGCACTTGCTTTTCAATTCGTCAAGATGGAAAATTAACTACAGTCCATATTTTGTTGAAAGGGAACGTCAAGAGAAAAATTCTTTTAATTAGATCTTTTGTATTTCTTCAAAATTAATTTTAAATTTCATTTTTTTCTCTCTAATTAATTGACCTCAACTTAATTTTGTCTACTCTCAAATTTTACGGGAAATGATATAAATAGTTAAAATCAAGATAGGAATTTATGATTTTTACAAAATTCTTAATTTTTTCATCAAGAAATCAAATTCGATTAAGAACTTTTTGGAATCTAGATCATGAGGCCATCTTTCACGATAAACAGAGAAAAATTTTAGAAAAAAATATTTTTTAAGGAAAATACGGCAAATTTTAAATCTTGAAGTAGTGCCAAATTCCCATTTTTTGAACTTTGAGTTGAAAATTTTTGTTGATTTCAATGTGAGAGAATGATCAAAAGTTGATTTTTAGGATCACAATAAGACAAAAAACCCGATGATCATCATAACAATTTTGCTAAATGTTTCATTTTTCAGGGATCTTGAAATATCAAATTTCATCGACTTTCAAGTAGGTAAAATGATGAAAAATTTGATTTTGATACGATTATGGGGTGATTCTCAAAATCTGATTCAGCATATATAATTTCTTTGATTAATTGCGATCCTAAGAATCAACTTTTGATCACTCTCTCACATTGTAATCAGCCAAAATTTTCAACACAAATTTCAAAAAATGGGAATTTGGCGCTACGTCAAGATATCAAATTTGCCGTATTTTCCTTAAAAATTGTTTTTTTCTAATTTTTTTTCTCTTTATTGTGATCTAGTTTCCAAAAAGTTCTTAATCGAATTTGATTTCTTGATGAAAAAATTAAGAATTTTGTAAAAATCATAAATTCCAATCTTCATAACTAGGTGTATACTATATATAAAATTTTAGGGTCGCCAAAAATTAAAGATGGACCATTCAAGACTATAAGCATTAATGAAAACTCTGATACAATATCGTTGGAGTTCCAAGTTGATGGCGTTCCACCAATAACATCTGATATGATATTATGGACAAAGAAAAAATCTGATGATCTTATTACTGAAAGGATTGGAAATCAAACTATGGAGCCTTTACGCTGCTATAATGTAAGCCGTTGAATATTTTTCCTTATTGTGGAAATATGACATAAAACTTTAAGCTGAAATTTTTTATTGGTTTGAAAGTGATAAGAAGAAGTTTTCATCAGGATCATTAGTTTTTTGAGGAATTTTGAATTACCGATTTTTCATTGACTTTCAAGCATTGAAAATGATTAAGAAATCGATATAGAGGTTAAGAATTAGAACATGTTTAGTAGCATGTTTAAAAAAATTTTTTTTCCCTAAATAACTAAAACTCTTTTACACAGAAAACAAGATTTTCATAAATTAAATTCCAAAATTTTCTTGTTCTGATACCCATAAATCCCATTTTCCCAAAACTCTTAAAAACGAATTAAAATTTCCAGAAAAGCAAGAGGTTACGTAGCGAAGGGATTTTAAATAACTATCAAAATAATTCCCATCCGAAAAGTCATACAGATTGATCAAAAATGTGAATTTTATCAATTATTGTGGTAAATTTGAAAATTCAAATTTTCAATCTTTTGAAATATTTATCTTGTAAATGTTTGAATATCTTTTAAACAGAGCACAGACTAATTTTCTTAAAGATTTGCATAGATATATCAATTTCTTCAAAATCTACACTGGATTGAATATTATTCGAAAACTAAAATTTTATAAATACACTTACTAATGATGAAAATATTTATTGTCTTTTGTACTAGATTGATGAAGAAAAAAGAAGGAAATAAACTTCCCAAGAGTATTGCATATGTAGAAAATAAAAAGAAACATACGACAAGATCCCATACCAGTTTAGTGCAATACTTTTTGTATTTATAGATATGAAGTAATACTTTCTGGGAATACTAATGATAATACTTCTTTGAATCTCACTTCTCTCTTTGTCTATTTCTCTCAGTAATAGTGGGAAAAACAAGAGATAATTTGTCACGCCTTGTTACATCTTGTTCATAAATATATATATATCCATACACACTAATCCATTAGAAATGACCTTTAATTTTTATATGAATTTCAAGTAGAATTTCCATAAGTACAATTCCTTGTCATTTTACTTTTTGTACGATCAGGTTGAGACGAATCCCTCAAAGTTATCGAAATAATAAAAGATTATTCTTATTTTCTTAATTTTGAATATTAGTGTGAAAATAAGTATGAATGGCTGTTGATAAATTTCAAAATCTCTATCTATCTTGAAAATCTCATCTTACCTCCAACTTTGAATCATGTTTTCAAAGTAGTGTTAAAACAAGATCATCTGATTTCAAATATCATTTTGGGAACGAATGATAATTCCAAGGTTTTCAGAAAAATCTTGGCGAAAATATTGAGATCTTCTTAAAAGTTATAGATTGTCAACTTTACATCACAGATCATATACTAAAAACATACAGATATTTTTCAGATAATTTGAGAAAATATTCAATCAAGGGTTTTATTTGTTATTGAAATTTTAATGAAAATTTTAAATTATTTCAGACAACAGGAGAAGAATTCGAACATAAGCAGTTCGTGCAATGTGATCCCCAGCCGCATCTAATGACGACTTATTTGACCATTTACAACCTCAACCAGAAAGACATGGGTGTTTATGAATGCATTGTCGATAACGGAGTTGGAGTAGCCAAAAAAACCTTTTACTTGACATATCCAAGTGAGACATTAAATAACAGATAGGAATTAAATACATATTATCATTAGTTTTGTGTATGAAATTTATCCTTTTATTTAATTTCAGTTACTCCTCATGTGAAAATACTCGAGATGAATAAAAAGTCAAGTGGTGTAATTGGCGCCAAATCTGTAGTATTAAAGAGCTTCGTAATTGCTGAACCGCTTCATGAAGTTACTTGGTCATTAAAGGACAAGTCAAATGTTGAAAAAGTTATTAAAAAGACAAAAATTTCTGATATTGGCTATGGAAGGTCCATGGAAGATCCGCAAAATAGTTTTATGAGAAAGGAAACCTTTCATTATCAGACTTTTATCCGTCATTCGGAGCCGGGTCTGTACGAAGTCAACCTGAACATCTTTTCATTTACCAAAGAGGACTTTGGCACATACAAAATTCAAGCTGGTCCTTCGTCTGGCTTTATAGAGGTGGTTGGTACATCCAGTCCTTACATGCCAATCAACTTTAAAGTCACCGAACAACATGGAAACTCCATCAGAGTGCAATGGACTCAAGCATTTAATGGGGGGGATAAACAAATATTCCAGTTAAAGTGGAGGGAAGCTGGCTCAGCAACCTTTCAGTATCAAGATATTGTAGAAGATGAAAAGAGTCCTGATTTGACCTACACAATCAACAGTACGTATCTCTCATTTAAACATATATGAATGTACAAAAAGACTTTATTGCCTCTTCTTAAAGAAATCTACTCAATTTGAAAATTTATATAAAATTCCAATAATTTCGAATTTGATTTTTAACGGTCTGTTTTAGATTTGAAGGGTGAAACTTCATACGAAATAAGTATTTCGTCACGAAACGAACTTCATGGCCCATCTGGTTTCACTGCACCGATTCATGTCAAAACGAATTCAAGTAAGAAGAATTCAAAATTTTAAATATTTCTCTTACTCAAAAATACCAGGTCCAAATTGTACAGGCTTCCTAACTTTCAACACCATTATAATGTTTTTTTTTCATATTATTTAGTTCCGAAAAGCTCAATCATCCATACTGATCCATATGGAAGTCATGATCTTCAAGCTTACAACGTTGGCAATATGAACGAAAATGCAATTCTCATAATTGTTGCAGTTTGCGTTTTTGGCTTTGTTGTCCTAGTGATTAATTTACTGATAATTAGCTTCCTTGTAAAGAGACGGAAGAAAATGGCTGGTCTCAGAGCCATACATTCAATTGGAGGGTATGGTAATGATAACGTTAGCCTACCTCTCTCTTTCGCCATTAATGGCCATGGACGTAATACGAATGGAAAAATCAAGAACCATCATTTCGAAGATGCCTATACACTAAGGAATAGCGAGGCAAAATACTTCAATCATCCTGAAGATAAGCTACTCAAGAATTCAAGTGAGAATGCTAATCTGTATTTGTCAATAATCTTAAAATTATATTTGCCTCAGACTGAGCATGGATATCTGTTTTTTCCCCTCTACATGAAGATCAAGTCTCTTATTCTCAGTGTGATCTAGTATAATCAATAAATTTCTACGTTACATTGATACATTGTGAATGCTAGAGTAGGCCAAAATTTTCAACTTTTTCCAGCCATAATCTCATTTTGAAGGTAATCGAAAACTATGCAATTTATTCCTATAAAACCATACGTTTTCGAGTTTATTCTGATATACAAAATCTCGAATGAGAATGATGATTTTTGAACACGCGCCAAAATTATTTCAATGAATTTTACTACGAGAATGGACAAGATCTATGCAATAGTCTTTTTTCGCATATTGAAAGAAATTCCTAGGAAATTAGGTAAACTTTGATGATTTTAGGGAAAATGGGATTTTGTATATCAGAACATGAAAATATTTATTTTGATTTTCAAAAATGTGTTTTTCACGGTTAAAACATCAATTTTTAATTAGGGCTTGGAACATTTTTCGGGTAAAATAAAATTTAAATTTTATTCCCCTAATAAATATACAGATTTTTCCATAATTCTACCTTGCCCTCGAATTGAGATTGAATAAAAGTTAGTTTAGTGTCAGAAAAGTATTAGGAAAGGTCATAAAACTTGACAGTTTAAAGAGAAACTTAGGCATAAATCATCCGAAAAAAAAATGTTACGCCTTCTTCTTTGTTTACTTTTTTCTTGGTTAGTTTTTAGTTTTCTCCACTGAGACAATTTGAATTAACTTGAAAAATATAATCAGAAATTGCATCATGGATTTCGTTGTTCATGAAATGACTTTATTCGGAAAAATCAATTTTTTGATTAAATCAAATCATTTCCACTGATGACTCAGAAAAATTTTATCGTCAAAAAATTTGTCAGGAAAAACTCTTTCCTTATTCTAGAAAAAAGAACAAGTTTTGCTTGAGTAGTCTGCATTCTTTCGGGTCCGATTGTCATAGATTGCTATCAGAATAATTTTATTTCCCTAGATCGATTATTTCCAGATGGCAGAATGAAGATTGAATTTCCCATCTGGTTACCACAAACAAACTCAAATTTTTTTCTATACTTAGACAGTAATTTTGATAATTTTAAAACCTAAATAAATTAAAAATGAAAATTGGTTAATTTAAACCTAACTGACATGAATTTGAGAATTTACTTTTTTTACAAAAACTCGATATTTTTCTCCGGGTTCACAGAAAAATATTTTTTTTTAATTCTGAAACGGAATGAGCTAATAAGATGTGGATATTCGAAAAAATTCCGAAAAAAATTCAATCTGACCTAAATTAGGCCGTTTTTCGAATTTCGAAAATTTCTACTTTTTCAACTTTTGAACCAAAATTTTTATTGATTTTGATGTTTCGATGCAGTTAAGTGATCATATTTGGGATCAAGATTAGACGAAGAATTATAATTCACCTGCAGAAGCTCACTGAAATTCGTCATAACTGTGGGAAATCGAACCATTTGAATTTTTCGGTTATCACGAAGGCAAATTATCCAAAATCTGTAAGTTTAACTTTTTCACGGAAACAGTAACATCTACGCTAACTTTATGGCCGAATTTAAATTCTTCGTTCAATATTGATCCCAAATATGATCACTTAACTGCATCGAAACATCAAAATCAATAAAAATTTTGGTTCAAAAGTTGAAAAAGTAGAAATTTTCGAAATTCGAAAAACGGCCTAATTTAGGTCAGATTGAATTTTTTTCGGAATTTTTTCGAATATCCACATCTTATTAGCTCATTCCGTTTCAGAATTAAAAAAAATTTTTTCTGTGAACCCGGAGAAAAATATCGAGTTTTTGTAAAAAAAGTAAATTCCCATATTCATGTCAATTAGGTTTAGATACATTTATTTATTTTTTAGATTATCTGAATGAGGATTCTATTGAAATGACCGGTGGCCAATTGATGAATAATCATGGTTTGTGTACGTCGCCTAATCTGAAACTCTCCAATAATAATCCGACAATGTATGATAAAAAGTTTGATTATAACAGCATTTATCAAAAGAATCACGATGATAAGAAAACCTTTAGTGGATATGAGACTGGCAGTGATGATACCAACTTAACAGTCAAAGATATGATTAAACAACAGACGATGATGCCAAATGATGGATATTACTTTGATCAAAACACTGGACAATGGAAAAATGATGTGAGTTTTTATGCGCATTTTTGAAATGACCATCAAGATCAGTCTCTGAATAGACTTTCGACCAATTTTTAAAATGTGTCATCTCTCGATCCTTTTTAATGATCCAAAAACTCAGAAATAATCTGGATATTCTTATGGTTAAATTAGAGAACAGTTGACCTCTCTTATTTCTCTCTAAGCTTACTTTAAATCCTTTTGGTCTTTTTATTATAGATAACATGAAAACGAGTCCCTTGCGGTCAATTTGTCACTCAGAAAAATTAGTGCAAAACACGAGGGGACAAATGTTCTATAGAATAGCCATTTTTATCAGCTAGCTTCAATAAAAGATTGTGAGCTTTTCGCTCCACTCCTTTCATTCGTTTTTAATGTTTTGAATTTATTTTGATAGAAAAATATTTTATATCCGGTTGAATTTTCTTGGAAAAGGAACATTGATTTTTTTCTCTAAAAGATCGAATTGAAATCTATTTCAATGTCTGTACGATGTACAGTATACGTAGATAATAAAGTAATGAGCAAGTGGATTTCTTGCCTGTTGAATTAGAAAAATTTCCTTGATAATAATCTTATCCTTTGTTTGTTCTAGTGTACTAACATAGTAATTAAGAATTTTCTGTAAAAAAATTATTATTCTAAAGCTAATTAATATGAAGATGAGAATTTATGATTTTTACAAAATTCTATAAATCTTTTCATCAAAAAATCGATTTTGATCAGTATTCTTGGAATCTAACGCATGAGATCCACTTTCACGATATGAAGAAAACGTAATTGGAAAAAATCCTTTTCTAGGCAAATTATGACACTCGAAGTAGTGGCGAATTCCTATATTTTGATCTATGAATTGAAATAATTCGCTGATTTCAAAGTGAGAAAGTGATCCAAAGTTAATTTTTAGGATCACGATAAGTCAAAGAAATATGCTGAATCTAATATTGGGAATCACCCCATTATCGTGTGAGAATTGAATTTTCCCTACTTGAAGATTAATGAAATTTTGATGATACCAAAGAATCCCTGAAAAATGACGAATTTTCATAGTGATAATTGGTTTTCTTGTCTTATTTCGATCAAAAAAATCAACTTTTGATCAATTTCTTACTTTGAAATCAGCAATTCAAGTTAAAAATATTTAGAATTCATATAAAAATTTCGTTTTCTTTACATCGTGAAAGTGGGCCTTATGATCTGGATTCTTGATGAAAAAAAATTAGAATTTTGTAAAAATCATAAATTCCTATCTTTGTAAACTATTAACTAGGTGTTTATTAGAGAAGGACACATTTTTCTTTATTTGATGCTTCCAATAGTTTCCTTATGCTATGTTGCCATTAATTGTGTTCTTGTTAGGGCCTGACTCAGGAGCAATTTTAGGAGGCATGGTTTGGATGGAATTTAATGGTTCTCATGTATTTAGTTACACGAAATAAATATTTGCTAAATAGCTAAGCTCCTCAACAAAAAAAATCATAGCCTGTCCAGAATTTCCAAATTTATCATTTCTCGTGGTAAAATTCATTGAAAAATGGTTGCGCCAATTTGAAAATTTGACACTATTCATTGAAATTAGGCATATCTAAATAAAATTTTAAAAATTTAGTTCGATTGGAGTTTTTCCTCTTCCCTTATTTTCTATCGAATGAACGTATACAGCTTGAAAAGTTAAAAATTATGTTTCACCTTATATTCTATTTTCTTTCAAATCCCCATTCGGTACGTTCTTTGTTGTTGTTTAAAATTTCGTGATTATGTTGTCGAAAAATAAATAGAATCCACTAAGTTCCATGAACGAATCAATTTTGGGCGTTCAAAGCAATACAAACGCTTCGCTTATTTATGCATCAGGGGCGAGTCATGTTGGAGAGACGATTTCGAATTCTGGCATCATCTTATCAAACAATAATCAATCAAGGGATATATTGAATTCATCTGATGGAAATTTATTCCCATGTCAATATTTTACTCTGAATTTGCCAAATTCTTATGAAATCGCTTCCCTCATGATTCCATATGACAATAACGAGACAAAAAATAATTTGAATAATTAATACAGAAGAATTACTCTCGAGAATGTCCTTGTTCATCCACTGAAATATTTTCTGTTTTTAACGAATCCCAAAAAATTTCTCTGACTATTCTTTTTTATTTCCTTTATATTGCATATAAAAGTGAATTCTTAAAATACATTATCTATATTAAGCGATGGTGCGTGTTGTTACTTTTTAGTAGCTCGATGATATAAATAATATTTTTGGCGTCACAAGACAGAGTTTAATGTTGAATTCAGTGACTTTAACTAATTTTCTTACAGAACAAAGCAATGATAAGTCTAGCGCAAAACTCCCCAACTTTGATTAGATATGGAAATAAAGTATCGCCAAATTCTCTATATATGCAAAAAGCTTGCTCTTACGAGAAGGGTTTCAACCAGCCGATCCCAGCTGTGAGTAATTCTGATGTTGAGTTCATGCTGAATTCTCTATATTCTCCTTCTAGGCTCGTAATTTCGAATTTCGTAAAGCATCAGTCAACAGCTGCTACCATCAGTTTCTCCAATCAACACCACAGTTAATGAGTTTCGGTCAATACAAATCTGAATCAATATCAAATTTGGATTCTCCAAAAGTTAGAAATAACATTTTAAAGAGGAACTTTGACTCACCCAATAGTCACATGAGACAACCCCTATTAAGGAATATGCAGAATGGTAATAAAAGTGGTAAGTCTCGCGGTTAAAGTTCAGTTTAGGAACTCAAATTTTTTATATGATTTAATCCTGTAATTACTATCAAGTAGCTTCAAGAATCCATTATTAAGAGTTAAACGATATTAAAATTGTTCAAATAGAATCTTTATTTAAAATAAGCTCTTATTTTAGATACTTAATTTGTTTTTATCGGCACATTTTTATAAAATTTATTCATGGATATAACAGATATAAATCTTGTGACAAACATTTATCGACTGGATTGATCTTTCGACAAGATCCAGTCGTCATTGTTGAGTTTAGTCAGCGTTTGAGATTAATCCCAGCCTCAAAAAGACATTTGTGTGGAAGAATGATGACAATAATCAAATCAGTCAAGTCAGTTGATAAGAAGATACGGCATTGCTCACCATGTCGAGCCAGAAGAATTTTTGGAATCCTATCCATGTTGCCGACTTTTACGATTTGAAGATAAAAATTAATTTTCAAATCATTTTTCAAATTTCGATTTGGCGCCAAAATCCCATTTTTTGAACTTTGAACTCAAAATTTTTATTGTTTTGAGAGGGGGACTATGGTCAAAAGATGTTTTTTAGGGTCAGAATTAGGCAAGAAAGCAGAATATTGCTGATAAACTTTCGAAAGATACACCATTTTCGAGGGATTTCAATTTATCGAAGTATTGAGAATGATCAAAAAGTCGAAATTTAGCTCCCAAACGATACTGAGGTTATGCATTAGAACAGATTAAGCATATTTGGTATCTTGTCTAATTCTGATCCTAAAAACATCTTTTGACCATAGTCCCCCTCTCAAAACAATAAATTTAGTTCAAAGTTCAAAGTTCAAAAAATGGGATTTTGGCGCCAAATCGAAATTTGAAAAATGACCATATTTTTCCTGAAAATAAACTTTTTTCTTCAAATCGTAAAATTGGGCAACATGAGTAGGATTCCAAAAAATCTTTTACAAATTCGAATTTTTGATGAAAAAACAAAGTTTTTTGTAAAAATCATAGATTCCCAACTTCATATCAATTAGCTTTATATAGCATCATAAAGATCAGTTCTCATGAAGATGAGAATTTTGCTTTTTTACAATCTCTACTATTTTTCTCCCGATAGTCAGGAACACAAACATTTTTGGATCATATCATAAAAAGAAACCAATAATCTGACCATTTTTCCTCATTTTCAACCTTTGAGGCGAAAAACTCTTGTGATTTCGAGGATTTAAAGCATTTCAATGCTGATCTTTGGGATCAAATATTCGAATTCACCTAAATTGGTCATTATTGTAAGAATGAATGCTTCATCTAATGATGCTCCGAAATGTCAGAGTTAAATCTGTGAAATCGATGAAAAATTTGCTATCTCGGAGCTGCGTTTTACCTTTATTTGTGAATATATTGAAAAAACAGAGATTTTTTTGATGTTTTTTTCCAGATGGATACAGCAGTCAGGATGATCCGTCATATGAGAAACAGCGGTATAGAGAACGGCTTCGGGCAATTGAATCTGAACGGAAAAAAACTAGTAAAGTTAGTCCAAGATAGGTCATATGAAATTGACAAGGGTGAACTGATTTAAGAATAAAATATTACCCGAAAACAGTTTGCTAATTTTGGTCAATCTTAGGTGTTTCTCGGGAATTGTAAAAATGATTATCAAGAGGATAACCAAATTCTTTCCGATTGTTCGAATGATGCAGTGTCTCTGGCAAAACTGGTTCGAGATCAAGGCCAATCATGTTTAATATAAGAAATCAATATCTCAGTTGAAAAAGAAAATTATATCTGTCTTCTTTACAATTTGTTTGGATTTGCAAAATTATTTTAGAAAAATATTCGACTTGAATGAATAAAAACATTTTTTAAACACATTCTTTCCTTTCTATAATTTCATTGACCCGAGATAATATTTTTCTATAATTCGGATTCAATCTTTAGTCTATCATATGGTTTATAATACGCTAATAACGAATTATTTTTAGTTTTACCCTTAAAGACTCACATATCTTTTTAGCAACTCATTGTTATTTATTTAAACCTCAGAAAATACTTTGTTTGTCCCCCATTCGATAGGAAATTTATTAATCTTCTGGAATACTCAAGGATCTTGGCTCTATCATACTTAAAACTCATGCTATACTAATTTAAAGAGAGTTGATTTTTATCAGAATATTAATTTTTGTTGAAAACGTTCTTTTGGAAACCTACTTCCCGGAGTCATAGGTAGAAAATAAGATAACTTTTATCGAGTAATCATACCTGTAGAATTCAAATATGCAATCACCTGAACTTTATCTGCTAAAGCTACAAGAATAGCCTGTTTTTGGATCAAAAACTGACCCATATTTTGATCGATAACTTCTGAAACCAAAAAATAATTGCATTGAAACAACTGTAGATTCGTAGTCAGCGTATTCACAAATCATAGGCTAGATAAAAGATTAAATGCGAGTCATGAAAAAAAATTCTCTGGGACTTTGAGAGTTAAGAGTTTTGTCAATTTTTGAAGCTTCAGCAGATAGAGTTTAGGCGATTGCATATTTGACTCTAGACTAAAGACTGGCAAAAATCTGCTCATCTAATTCAATTTTAAAGATAGCTGGTACTATTTCTGTACTACTTTCTAAATTAAGAATATAGCATTCCTCAACTAGTAAACGACCAATCACATGTTTTTATGAATTGATTGCTGATATAGAGCTTTTATCATGTAAGCTGCTAGCGTCTAGATCGAAGCTTTGAACTGTGTTGGAAAATATTTTTTATGGAATTTAAGATTTCAACAAAAAGGATATTTTTGTAAAATATCCGCTTTAACAGTTAAACGGTCCTTTTCCTTAAATTCAGGATTTTTAAAGCTGAAATACATAATGGTGAAGCAATTTCGGCACATGCTTCAATACAAAATAATGCTTAGAATTGATAGTTCCATCAGAAAAGTTGGTACTAATAGTGAGGTTAAAAATTTCACCCTATTGAATACTCTTCTATCAATGACTCTAGAAAATTGGTTTTTTAAAAAAACGTTTTAAATAAAAATCAATTTTTATGAGAGATGACTAATGATAGAGCTGATACATCTTTGCGAATTCCAGGAGATTATTAGATTTCCTATTGAATGGCAGGTAAACCAAGTATTTTCTGAGTCTTGATTCAAGGCCCTTGCATGAATAGATAGAAGTAACCCAGTGGGACTTTTAAAATTAAAAGTATTGGCCATTTATTAACAAGAATATTTTTATTGAATTCATTGAAATATGATAGCTTCGTTTGTACGAAGAGTGATAATCAAAACTTCTATTGGTCAACTGAAAGACAAGATAAGGGTCACATATATTTCTTTCAATTTGTTTTCTTATTAATAATATAGAGTGTGTTAGTTACACACAGAATAGGGAAAATAAAAATAAATAGATAACTAAGTAAATCATTCAAAATTCAATACATAATTTGGTGGTTTAAAAATCATCATCATCTCTCACTCGACCAGGTGTTGGATAGAGATTTTGGGTAAAGTATTTACAAAAGGTTCACTTCATTTCTACTTGGTCAGTTCGATCGATAAATCTATAATTGAACCAGATTTTAATTTACATTTATATTCTTCCCAAAAAGTAAAAATGATGGGAAAAAATAATGAGTATTCAGTTGAGTTAGATGAAGAGGGTAAAGATTACCATGGATTTACACAATTATCAATTGGCAACAGAAGAATTTTGTTGAAGGTTTTGTTTCTTCCGAAGTTGCATTACTTGCTGGAGAAAGTAGATAATCATTGCAGATCCTCCAGCAACAATTGGTTCTGGCAATTCTGACAAGGGACATCTCTCCAGGTTTAACACAATCAGTGATGAGCACAATGACAATTCGGCAGGTAAATTTTTCAATTCAAGGTTATCACTTATCAAGAGGTCTCGGATATTAGTCAAGGAGCCTAATTCAATTGGAAGGGATTGAAGATTATTTTCTGATGCTTTCAACACGAGTAGATTAGTCAGTCCTCCAATGGTTGAGGGTAACTCTGTTAGGTTGTTCATGGAAACATTGAGCTCACATAAATTCTTGAGGTCACCTATGGAATCTGGAAGGACATCAATGGAGTTTGATTCAAGGTCCAAGTTTTTAAGAGCAGTCAGACCTCCTATCGCCCTCGGCAATTTCTTGGAAAATAAAAAGAATAAGTTTTTATCTGCTTATTTTGTCAACTAATTCAAATAAGACAAATAGTTTTATAAGAGAAGAAATAAAATCATAATTATTTCTATGCATCATTTAATGGTTAATAAAGAGTTTCTAAGGATTATAAAAATTTTCGATCTGAAATGACTGATTGCGAAATTACATTTTTATGCATGTATAAAATTTCATGAAAACATATCATAAACTTTTTGAGATGTTTTGCTTTACGAAGATGTTTTGCTACATTAAAACTACGACATTTGAAGAAAAAGAAATATTTTTGATAGACAGAATAGACTTATTTATATTTAGGGATTATTTTTTTTTATTCCTAGTATCAGAGACTATGGAAGAAATTAATGCCAATCAAGAGAGTTGGGAAAACTTTAAACTGGATGATTCTCATTATTTTGTTCATATTAACTGCAGTGATTGAGAAATACAAAAACAAAGTGCGTAGATGAAACGAATAATAATTTCATATTTTTCAACTACATAGTTGAAATCGATAAAATAAGATTGCACACAGTAAAATATCAAACTTGGATTTGAATAAATGAGTACCTGATCAATTTTTGAAATTGAATTCTCTGTGTGTAAAGCATTTGATGTAAAGTTGGTTGATATGAAGTTGGGAATCTATGATTTTTACAGAAATCTCGATATTTTCATCAAGAATTCAAAATTGTTAAAGATTCTTTTGGAATTCTGCTCATGTTTTCCACTTTTACCAGCTGAAGAAAAAAATTCTGAAAAATTTGGCCATTTTTTCAAATTTCAATTAGGCGCCAAAATCCCTTTTTTCGATCTTTGAGCCGGAAATTTTTATTGATTTGAAAGTTGGAGTTTGATCAAAAGAGGTTTTACAGGATTAAATTGAAATCTGAAAAATGGCCATATTTTTCATTAAGGAATTTTTTTCAGAATTTTTTTCTTCAACTGGTAAAAGTGGACAACATGAGCAGGATTCCAAAAAATCTTTAAAAAATTCGAATTCTTGATGAAAATATCGAGATTTCTGTAAAATTCATAGATTCCCAACTTCATATCAATTAGCTTTATTTATTTTCTGATTTACTTTAAATGAATGAACTATTAGCATTGTCCCATAGTTACTTTTGTATGAGTTTCTTAATTAATTAGAAGATGTCTTACCAAGTAAAGCTAGCTTACATGAAAATGAGAATTTACTATTTTCACAAAAAACAAAAATCCCGAAAAGTCAAGAGGAATATTGGAAGAGATGAGCCAAAGAGTTTTTCGTAAAAATACTTAATTCTCATCTTCATGCCGACTGGCTAGTTAGTATTGTGAGAGTGGGAAAAGAAAAAAACCAAAAAATGTTTAATTCTGGACAAAACATGAAAAATAGCAAAATAATGGAATAATAATACTTACGATGATTTGGTTGAACTTTAATTTGAGAATTTCTAATTTTGACAATTGACTTATGGCTTCGGGTATAGTCTTGAGCTGATTACTACAAATATCCAATTCCCGGAGATGAGTCCATTCAACTATGGAGGGGGTTATCTGAGGAATCCGATTATCGCTAAGATTAACACTGACCAGGTTCTTTGCCTTGAAAAAGGCTGGAGGTATTTCATCCAACTCGTTGTTTTTAATATTCAGATTCTATGAATTAGCGATAAATAATAATAATTTAAAATTAGTTTTGTAGCAAAAAGTTAGCAAAACCTGGGTCAGCATCAGGGTCGAATCGTTTAGATGGCCAATGGCCGAGAATTCTATTGTTGAACCAAGTTTTGCTCAATTTTTTTTATAGAGATACATTATATTTTTCTTGGAAACATGAATCTTGATGAAAAAATAAATGTTTTATGCTATGAATTTTACAGGTAACGGGGTCAACTTTTGAATAGAGATACACACAGAAATAAATGCAAGAAAAAAAATATTTGAAAAGGAAACAATAGTTCAAACTATAAAGATTTCATGAGAAAAAGGTTATGATGAATAGGTGCAAGTAAAGATTCAATATCTGATGAAGGGATATATCTAAGGACTGATTTGCAGGGATAGATTATTCATGTGAAAGAAAAATCTCACGAGAATACCTTTAGTCATCGAAAATCTTGAGTAATGAGCTAATATTTCTATTTCTCAAAACTACGATATGTAAATGGTTTAAATGGTTTAATAGTAGAAAAATCCATCGTACTAATCGTAATAAGAGATTCGTTAAGAAAATTTTTCTTTACGAGGAATTTTAATGAATGGCTTACTCTGAGATTTTCCAGCATCGGATCTCCAACAAGTTCAAGTTTTGAGAATTGGTTGTACGAAAGAAGCAAATTTGATAGGACGTTCATTTTGATAAAGAGTCCCTCCTGAAAGTGTAGAGGAGAATGTAAAACAATTTATCAGAGAAATAATAAATAGACTAACTGGTAATGTTTCAAGTTTGTTATTTTCAACCTCGAGGACCTCTAATTTTGAACATTCTGCAAGGGACTTTGGCAAAAAACGAATTTTGTTATTACTAAAATAAAAAAATTGATTTTGAATTAAATTGTAAATGTGTGTAGAGGGGATATAAGAAAGACAAACTTACCCAGTCCTCAGAGATTTGAGTTCTTTCAGCTTGCCAATCTGATCGGGTAATTTTGTGAGATTATTATTGATCAAATGAAGATTTTCCAGAGCCAAACAAGAGCATAGAGCTACAAGAATAATGAAATTTGTTTTCATCAAAGAAGAAATGTCTGAATGTTTAGTCAACATAGCTATAACTATAGTCTTTCTTTACATATACAATGATCTAATACATTATATAGTGGATTGTGTGAAAAGTTCTTATGATATACTAGTGAATCGTGAAAATAAATTAAAATCTCCAGCTCAAATTTTTAATTATATTCTTTCCACTATCAGTACATACACAATGATTCAATAGGACATTTTTAAATGAAAAATTAGGAAATCTTTGGTTGTCATATACACAAGGCTGAATTTAATTTTATGCCTATTGTTCATCTTGGATCTTTAACATGATCAGTAAATCGAGAGAAGAATATTTTTAGGTGATTTCTAAAACTTGAATTCAAATTTTGTTCTTTGGACATGTAAAATATAAGATTTTCTTTATCCCCTACAAATAGAATGTTGGATAAAGCTGTTCTGGAAATAGTCTTCGCCTTAGATTTGATGCTGACGTTAAAAATATGATTTTCTTAGCTATTTTTTTATTTCGAACCAAATAAATGATATCTCAGAAAGAGGGATAGATAAAGATCAATTTGAGAAGAAAAAATAATTTTTTCCGATCAAGATCAGATCTCAGATCCTGGATCAAAAACAGGGTTGAAAAAATATTTTAAAATAAATTCATCACAAAAAGTTTATCTGACAAGTTAGAGATTTCTAACCTAATAAATCAGAATTTTTGAGGAAATTTGACCCTTACTCGTGTGATCGACCCAGAAAATTGGATCAGATCAAGAAGAAAAAAAAATTTTTTCAACCCTGACTTGTTGATCGAAGATCATTCTGGATTCCGCTCTCGAAAAAACCAGTAAAGTGAAATTTTTTTTCTTAAATCAGGTTTACTTTCAAGTATTTTGATTTTATTTCAAATATAATTTTTTTCTTTTCATTAGTTTTCATTTTCATTTAATTCCAAAAATTCATTTAAAAATTGAAATTCAATGGTATTTTTGTCCTTAAAAAAATAAATAATGAAAGGCATACTTATGAGTAAATATACAAATTAATGAAAATTGATTTTTAATCAAAAATAAAAATTCATTTCTGTCTTTAGACCACTTCGAAGCCCATGATAAATTGCATTTTTTAATTTAAAATTGAAGAAAATTCAATATTAGGCTGTTTGAATCCCAGTTTTCTATCTTAATTTTCACAATAGACTTTCAACAAAATTTATCCAATAAGTGAATTAAGTTTTCAAAAGAATTCAGATCAGGGTTTTAGCTTGAAAGTTTTTATGAGTTGTGAGCCTTCTGTTTCTAAACAAGCTTACAGTCTAAGGAGATTAAAGAAAAAATTACAGCAGCTGAAGACGAAGATGAGTTCACAGCCAGATAATTTGAAGCCTGTTTTTATTTCTTCTCTGAAAAAATTTCGATGTCTTTTGGCATCTATTGAAGCTTTCAACAATTATTTATTTCTTATTCTCTCATATCGTGAAGCTTCTTGATATTTTCAAGCCGAGTTAAAATTAATCAACAAATGCTGATTACAGACGTTAATTCAGTTATATTTTATAAGTGTTGAAAATTAAAATTTAAACAAAAAATAATTGAAAAACAACTGTTGTTTCAAAATAATAAATTTTAATTTTATGAACTTGAATAAAATTAGTGATTCTGAAAATTTGCTCTAAAAATTTAATGAGAAAATCTTTTTGAAGAATTTTTTCATTAATTAACACAACTTCTGATGGTCTTTTGATTTCTCTGTAAAAATCTTTTTGTTATTGTCCTTGTCCCCAGAACAATAATTCTCACAATTTTGAAGGTCTCTAAAATTTTTAATAACGGATCTTCAGATCACAAAATTTCTTAATCTTTAATTTTATTTCTTATTTTTATGTTTTTGCCTTCAATTCTGTTGAAAAATGAATAGATTCTTGGTTTCGGCATATGCGAAGACTATTTTCAGAACAACTTTATGAAAACCATAGATTACTTATCTATACCTTTTGCAGTTCGTTAAGGAAGATATGAAATTCGATAAGGAATTTGTGAAATTCAGTAAGAAACTCATGAAATTCATTAAGGAATAGTATTTTAAAATGTCATCATTGAAGGAAGATATGAAATTCAATAGGGAAGTTGTGAAAAACGATATGGAATTAATGCAATTCATTAAGAAAAATTCAACTTTAATTTTAACCTAATTAAGATAAGTTATTCGTCAATCAATCCTTCGCAAATAAATAAATCCGCAATCCGCGAGAGAGTTTACCTCGAAGAAGTTTATGATTGTTAATATCATTGATTAATGTCAAAAAACGTCCAAAGTTCTAGAAAGCGTAATTGATCACATTAAAAAATGATAAAAACATTAACTACCCAAGAGGACAAGACGATATTCCTATTACTGAATATTGTATGAGGAGACTCTAGGAGATTGCAGAGGAAGCCAGATAAACTCTAAATAAAATAATACAATCCGCAAACCATGTGAAACATTATTATCCTAAGTTATTGCAAAAAGAAAATGAAATTTTCCTTTATGAATTGCATTAATTTCATATAGTTTTTCACAACTTTCCTATTGAATTTCATATCTTCCTTCAATGATGACATTTTAAAATACTATTCCTTAAGGAATTTCACGAGTTTCTTACTGAATTTCACAAATTTCTATTGAATTTCATATCTTCCTTAACGAACTGCAAAAGGTATAGTTCTCTATTTCAAAAATCAACTCCTGCAATCAATTTATCACTGACGTTTTAAAAAATTTGAGTAGAAAACTAAAATTATTTTCACGATTCACTAGTCTTTCATAAGAACCCTTCGCACTATTCGCAGTAACATATATAAATACTTGAATTGAATTGTACTCACAGTCTGGTAATTCTGTAATGGCATTATGGGAAAGATCCAGCAGAGTCATTTCTGGAAGGGGGAAAATATCACTTGGCAATAGTTCTAATTGATTACGAGTCATTGTAAAAATTTTCAACATCTATGACAAAAAGAAAAGAAGATGGTCAAAAGAAGAGGAAATAGAAGAAATTTCGAAAAGACTAACAGTTAGACTCTGGATTTCACGGGGTATTTTCATAATTTTATTTGAGCACAATAAAAGCTGGCGTAATTGTTTCTGTTTTGTGAGGAAAGCGGGTAGATCACCCTTAATACTGTTCCGACGTAGATCAATGACATTAATTTTGGTGAGGCCATCGAGTGAAGTAAACGTTTTATCAAAGGAAAAGTTATTGTCCTGGAGGAAAAGACGCTCAAGATTGACCAAACTTGAAATAGACTCTGGCAATGTTGTGAGACGATTTCCATAGAGGAAAAGAGTCTTTATTTGCGAGGCATCTTTAAAAGTTTCCTTGGCAATTTCAGTGAGTTCCATGTTTGAAAAATCGAGATAATCACTTTTGGAAGATTTACACCGATTGATCTCGTTCAACATGCTCTAGAAAATAATGAATTATTTGGAGAAATCTCTTTTTAATTGTACTGTGTATATACTTTTGGGGAGACAGGCGAATCAAATTTTAGACAATTATTTTTTGAAAAAGCATAAATTGGTAAATTGACATAGGAATTTCATTTTCATATACTTTCTAGACTAATCATTGAAACATACGTAGACTAATTATAATTTATTGTTAAGCTGAAATATAGTCCAAATTAATTGGGAGATAGAAATTTGGTTTAATCATGACAAAAATTGAAATTTTTATCTTCCGACTTGGTTTAATAAAATAAGGATACAGATAAAAACATTATTTTTCGACATTCATATCGAAATGACTGAATCTTGAATGAATTCAAGTTATGAATTAATAAATATAAATATACAATAAGAATGCATCGATCGAAATTTTTGAGGATTTAAATAAATATCTGTAAACAAACTCAGAATGAAATACGGAAGTAATTAAATACAAAACTTACGGGATTATTGATTTTCGAATAGGAGGATCTTAAACTTTTAAACTTGAAATCTTCGGTAATGGGTAGAAATTTCTTTTTATCTTCAAAACTAAAGGATTGGGACCATGGAATTCTCGATTTTTGCGTCACGCTATTATCGTTTTCAATACAATCGAGCTGAATGAACTGTGAAGGAAGTTTTTCATATTTTTTATCTTCCAGATTCTTATCAACCATATAACAACTAGATGTCTTTGAGTTATAATTCCAAAATAGTAAATAGTTATAAATTTTTAGCTTGAAAAAGTCAGTTGAGAATACCGATTTAAACACACATCTGAGTTAAATTTTAAAATTTTGTTTGTTTTGATCAAGTTTATAAAAATTTTCAGTTATTTTGCGATAAACTTTTATACATACATATATTGTAAATCTATACTATGTCAGCATTGTTCACTCCAACTAATCAGAAGCGGCTCACTAACATTTCAATTGTTCGTCTTAAAAGAGGAGGAAAAAGGTTTGAATTAGCTTGCTACCCGAATAAAGTAAAAGCGTGGAGAGATAAAGTGTAATTCTTCTTTTATAACCCATAGAGAAAAAGATATTAACCAGGTCTTACAGTCTCAGCAAATTTTTGAGAACGTATCCAAGGGCTCTCTTGCCAAGACTGCAGATCTTGAAAGAGCTTTTCCTGGCATTCCAAATATCATAGAATTTGTAATTTCTCTGATTTTACTTTGCTATAGATTTTACAGAATGGTGAAACTCAAGGAACTGAATTAGAGCGTAGAAATGAAAATGAAGCCCTGTTCAAGGATGTAGCTAGAATTATTTCAGAGAAATGTGTTAATCCGGACACGAATAAACAGTACAGTGTAAATATGATTGAAAATATGATGAAAAGCTGTCACATAAATTTGAATAAAAATAATAAAAACTCTAAACAATTGGCCTTGCAAACAATCAAAATTTTGAGGGAAAATCCTAATTTAAAGATTGCTCCTGCTCTTCTCGATTTGAATATTATTATTCAAAAAGATGTTGCTCAGGAAATTTTGGAGAGTGCTTCAGACTTCTGTTCTACTGTCAATCAATCAAATATACAAGGAAATGATCACTACATTGTAAGTTTTTTACTTGTTTTGAATCATTTTTTGAAGGGGTATTAGCAAAATTGGTGACTCGAACCTTCCAATTTACAGATATGGTGACAGTGGTAAGCAAAATTACAATTTTGGTTACTTTTTTACGTTGGATTCGAGGACCCCTAAAAATTAATTCACTTTTAGTTACACCTGTTTAGTACAAAATTCTAAATATTGCATCTTTTCATAAGTATTTTTATTCAGGGCTATTTCTAGGTACTGATTTGTATTCACTAGAATTTGAGCCAAGTTAATTTTCATAAATGCAATATTTAAAATTTTGTATTCCACATGTGTAACTAAAAGTGAATTAATTTTTAGGGGTTCTCAAATCCAACGTAAAAAAGTAACCAAAATTGTAATATTGCCTACGAATGTCACCATATCTGCAAATGGGAAGGTTCGAGTCACCAATTTTTGTTTGAAATTATACCAAGTTAGTATTACTACCTCACAATATAGATTCTTCAAGGAAGAATCTTCATATAGAGGCTCTTTTTTGCTTCACAATTAAAAATCTGATATTTTCTATTTTTAGAATGGTTCAATTGAGCCCGAGAATTATCATAAACTTGAAACATTTCTTAAAAGCAGAATTAAAGGAAAGTTTTCCATTGAAATACTAGACAAGTCAAAGTTTGCTTCAACGTCTATAACAAAAATTGATTCACTCAAGGCTGAGAATCCAACGAATAAAACTAATGTTATCCAAAAAGAACAAGGCTCCAAGAAGAAAGTTGAGGGAAAAAGGAAAAAACGACAAACTTTTAGTGATGAAGAACTATCTGATTCAATATTAAATGTTCTCTAATTTTGTCCTTTCTTGTAAAATATCTTCGGAAGATCTGCAATTATTTACAATCCATTCATGCTCTTTCTTATTAACAGTTCTCAAAAATTTATTTTGGTAATCGTATATTATTCGTTCTTTTGGATGATAAATTCCGTCTCCCGTATCGAAGCAACCATTAGGCAGTTTGCATTGTCTAGTCCTTGGTGTCATCAACGAGATTCCGCATGGATTAACGCCTTTGGTTCTCTCAAGATAGAAATAGCGATTTTTTTCGCAACAAAAGTCCCAATTTCTAGGTTCGTATTCAAGTCCATCATTGAAAATAAATTTTCCCTAATTTTAATAAACAAAAATTACATTTTTCGGTACATCTTCATTCCAGTCAGCCTTGAATACTGTTCCATCGGCAAATTTTATCAGAGCGTTTCCTGTGTAGTTACCGTCTACTATATTCCCAATAAATTCATTATTCAAAGGTGTTCTACAAGTCTCTTTCATTAAAGAACTTTTAGAGTCAAAAAGTGCTTTTGAGTTTAAATTTTGGCCAAGAGGTGGGTAGAAACACTACTGAGTGAGTTTTTTGGTTTTTTGTTTGAAAAATCGTAAAATTCAAAGAAAATGTTCCATTCTATTACAGATGACGTTGTCGATGGCTATGAGCCATCAGTTCAAGTAGTTGACAGCTACTGCTTCAACTGTGGTAAAAGTGTAAGTTTTCAATCATATTTTTAGGGTCAAACCAGATTACTCCTGACCAAAATAAAATTTTTTAATGAGGTAATGGTTTCTTCCTTCAATTGTGATCACTGTCATTATCAAAACAACAGCACCGAGCCTATCGGAAAAATAAAAGGACATGGCCAAAAGATTGAGCTTGAAATTACAGAAAAAAGTGATCTTGACAGGCGAGTTATACAACCCGCTCATTCAGTCGTCGATCTTTTTGAATTGGGTCAATTTCCTTCGAAGAGTGGGGGTAAGTTGTATCGTATTCTTTTTGAACTGACAAAATATTAAACATAGTTTTTTAAACCCAGCTATAACTACCATTGAGGGATTGATTCAAACAATCATTGACAATGTAAAATCTGGCCAGGAATCACGTAAACAAGAATCACCTCAGCTTTATGAACAGCTTCAAGAGTTTCTTGTCAAAATGAACATTTTGTTAAAGGTGGAAAAACCCTTCAAATTAGTAAGTATTCTAGATTGAATATCTTGCAAATTTTCAATATTTTCACCTTGTACTTTTAAAAGGTTCTTGATGATCCAAGTGGTAATGGTGTCATAGAGAATCCTATTGCTCCCAAAGATGATCCCAAAATTAAGATTGAAAAATATTGCAGAACTAAAGAGCAAAATCAACTTCTTGGATTCTACGAGGACAATGAAAATCTCAACACTGTAGAAGAAGAAGATGAAGTTGAGGTACCTGAAGAAGTCTTACAATTCCAGTCCCCTTGTCCAAACTGTCTGAAGAACTGCAAGATGAATATGAAGACAATTGATATTCCTTACTTTAAGGAAGTTCTCATTATGGCATTGTGCTGTGATGCTTGCGGTTATCGAGATAACGAAATTAAAGCTGGCGGCGGAGTTGCACCAAAGGGAAGAAAATATGAACTCAAAATAACCGGAGAAGCTGATCTTAAGAGAGACGTACTGAAAAGTGAAACTGGTGGCATTAAAATACCAGAAATTGAATTTGAAGCCACTCATGGTACTTTATCGGGAAAATTTACCACAGTCGAGGGAATTCTCATGGCCCTCTATGAAAACTTGTCTGAAAGAAATCCATTTGTCTTTGGGGACTCTGCTGAAGATGATAAAAAGAAAGTTGCTCAGGTCGTCAACAAAATTAAAGAGGTAACTAATAATTCTATTTCTGATAAAAATTTATATCAAAAATCCTCTTTATCCAAGAGCTAGGATGTTCTCTTTTATTACTTGACTGATATAGATGTTTCTCAACTTTGATTTTATCAATGAGAAAAAAGACCAATTCATTATGACCCCATTTCAATTCAATTTTTGGTTGGAATAGCCTTGGTCTCTCGATAAACAATCGAATTAGTTTTTCCATTCCAATTAAGCATGTATCTTTCCCATCCCAGGAGGATCTGTGGGAAACAAAGCAGGATGAGAATGATAAAATACAAGCTTCTCACTGGAAATTTTTTATTAGATTAAAATTTATTTTTGCAATCTGAATATCCATGCTAATTTATTTTGAATGAATTAAATTTCCAGTTAGATATTTTTTGTGAACTTGAGTTTTTGCCAATTTGATGCATTTTATCGTATTCTATTTTTATTTTTATTTTGACTAAAAATTCCTTTTCCATAGATATTCCTGATTCAGGAATTCTAGAGTCTGAGGGCTGTGCTTTGAACTGAATTAAGAAACCGATTTTTAACGATAAATTCTTGATAAACCTGTCATTTTTGACGCATCTTGGATCATCTAAATTTTATTAATTTTCAAAAATTAAAATTAAGATTACCAATCAAGATAACCAGCTCAAGTTCGAAAGTATAGAAATTTGGTGCCAACTCGAAATTTATACTGCAAAAGTGTATTAAGAGGTTAAGAATTGAACTCTACCCTGATACCAAGTGCTGATTCAAAATCTTGAAAAATGATAATTGATGGTTATATTCGATTCTCATTCTTCAAAATATTCCAAATCTTCTATTTTGTAATCTAAAAAATTCATGATAAAATTTGAACACCAAATTCAAAAAAACCACAAAAAAATCTAGTAACTCAATATTCACTTTATCCGTTGGCAATTCTCATCTCGCATATTCCATTATATGCATAGAATATCTTCCCGAATTGATTTCAGTTCAGTAATTTCCAACTAATAAAGCTTGCAGATATAAAGATGAGAATTTAAAGTGTAATTATAATGTCCTCTGGATTATGTTTATCTGGATTTTTATTCCAAGTTATGAATTATATTATTAATCTAATAATTCTGATTACTATAACGATCACTATGGCTAATTTATAGCTTACAGCTCAATTTATCATGTCTCGAATAATTCTTATTTCAGTTTACGAATTTCTTTAAAGAAATACTACAAAATAAAATCAGTATTAATAATACTTAATAATACAACAGGATAATCCCCTATTTTGTATTGTTTTGAGTATGACCTCGACTAACTTGACTTAGTAAGATTTATGACTTTTTGATTTCATTTGTTTTTCTACTTAGATTGCTGATGGAAAAATGACTGGAGTTCATTTCATCTTGGACGATCCAGCTGGCAATAGCTACTTACAGGTATGTTTTAGTTAAAAACAGTAAACAGTCATTATAAAATTATTTACAGAAGAGACATAGAAAAATTGTTTTGAAATCTTCAATGAAAAATATCAAACTTATTCCACAGACTCTACTTAGATGGTTCAGACCCACTGAAGAAGGTAATTGACTATCTCAGTGCCAAAACGTCGGTAAAAGGTTTAGGAATCTGAAAGTAGAATGAGAACTCAAAATTAGAATTTGAAGGCATCAGTTTTTGATCTCTATTTTCTCTCTAGAACTACTATGCTCCGGATCCAGATCCTGAAATGAAAGTTGTTGAATATGAAAGAAACGAAGAACAAAACGACTTTCTCGGTCTAACTGGTATGAATACCAAAGATTTTGAAACTATAGAAGAAAACAAAACAAAATAATTTTGTGTCAAATAATAAAATGATTTTTTAATTTTTTCAATTTTGCTTTGAAAACCCAATTTTTCATAATCTAAATTTATTTTTTATTGAAAAAGTGCAAATAGTATTTGCCAAGTGAATAATAAAAATTGAATAAAACTAAATGGAACGTTAAAAATTTCTGAGATTTTTAAATCTCATCTAATGAAGGCTTTGTGTACTTCAAATATTATAGAAATTATTCAAATAAAAATGTAGGCGAAACTTCACACGAGGCTGACAATGTTTTAATGTAATTTGATTTTCTGCTCAACAAGCATAGAACTTGAAGTTGAGTATAAACGATTTCAGGGCAGTAATTGAGGAGGGGGGCATTTTGAGAGCATATTAAGAAACTCAATTCTTTTTCTTGTATCAGAAATGTCTCAAGGTGAGGATAGTTGACCGAAATACTTTGCCATACATAATTATAATTGAATGCGCCCTTTTACAAATTTCAAACCCTTTTATGCCCTATTTGGGATTTTAAAATAAGTTTGTTTTTGATACAAAATCAACGAAACCTCATGTGAAACCTCCAAGTCTTGTCTGGTTCATGGAATCTATATTATAAATATAAATTTTCAAATTATATATGTATTATTTGGTTGAAAGGAAAATGAGACAGACCCTGGAGGCTTCACATTAAGAAGAGAAATTTATTTATGTCAAGTCAAACGATTAACCCTCGCCCTGGAAATGACAAAAATGACATAGGAAAATCAATACAAATGGGGTCCACATAAATTATTCAACTCAATTAATTAACGAGGGAATGAATGTAGATTATGTCGAGATAATTCACCAAACAAATAAAGTCACTCAAAGATAATAGATGAATGAGAATTTCTTGGTTTGATTCTGCTAACTTTTTTCAGATAATCTCTTTCTGTCCAGAAAATATCTGTGTTTTTCAAATCAAGTATTTTTACTGGCCAAATATTCTTGTATGGATTATTTGTTTTCTGAGAGTTTATCTTTCATACTATAGTTGGTTGATATGAAGAAAATTCAAACACGTTAAAGATTTTTTGGAATCCTACTCATTTTGCCCACTTCTACGATTTGAAGAAAAAAATTCTGAAAAAATATTTTTTATCAAATATGGTCATTTTTCAAATATCGAAAGAAAGCCAAATATTTGACGAAAATTCATTATTACGAGCTAAATATTCACGTAAATTTTCATTAACGTCCGAGAATCCTCTTAAGTTCATAATTCAAAATTCAAAAGTTGGAAGAGAATATATTATATAATATAATTTATATTATTATATCAAGTGATGAAAATGATCAAAAAATCGAAATTCGACTCCCAAACGATAATGAAGTTATGCATTAGAGCAGATCAATTAGCTTTATATACAGGTATACCCCAGAGATGGATGTGGAAAATTAACCCCCTTCCTCTCTCCACCCAAACTGTTCCATTGAGTGACAAGGACTAAGCGTGGCGATCCTGTATTAACCTTACACCAAGAACGACCATTTGTAAATTGTAAAAATAGCTAGTTAATATGAAGTTGAGGATTTTCAGTTATTACAAAATTTCCTTTATTTTATCAAAAATTTGAAGATGATATAATCATTATGAGACTAGCATTTACCAATTAAAAGGAGAAAATCTGGAAATAAAAAGGTTTAGACTGCCTTTAAAGGGAAACTTTAATATTCTTATGAAACCTTGTCTTTTATATTAACAAGAGAGTTTTAGGAACAGTAGAATGAAAAATCAGACATAGTGTTTCACGAATAGTGAAATGATCTGGTTTATTCGAAGATGTATAAGGCAATTGTGTACCCTCACACACATTCATGTATTTCACTCACACTGAAGTATAGGAAGCCTAATAAAGTCAATTAATTAGAGCCTAAATTGCATATTTTTTTCTGATGGTTTAAATTTGAAAACAATCAAGAAAATGTATTAAAATTTTGTTTTAGGAAGGAGGGTAACGTATTAAAAAATACATTCTTGCATATAAAATTTATCAACACATACGCATCGTATGAACGCATATATATACGTTACGTCTGATTTTTCATTCTACTATTTCTGAAACTTTCTTGGTACTCTGATGCTGAGCTCTGATAATTAAGGACTCGAATTTCGAATTCTTTTTCATGTTTACTGCTTGAAAATTCGTTGTTTTTGGGGGGAATCGAAGCATCGGAATTTCCCAGAAATAGCCTAAAATTAGGAAATTTATCTTCTCCACGAATATCTGGAAATAAAGAATTCCAATGTGATACTCCTCTTCATGATAAGACGACTGTTTTTGATGGAAGAAAGTTTTAAAAAAATCCATAAACCATAAAATAAGGTAATAAGTTTTGAAATCCTGGCTTTTTTACCAGCTAAAATATTCCTTTAGGGACTTTTAAGGGTCCCATTGATAAGCTGTATGAAATTAAAATTTTTTTCTTCCTTGGATTGAATTCAATAAAGCTCTTTGAGATATTTAATATTATTTATTCGATACTTGTCACTTTGAAAAAAGTTTTAAAACATGTGAAAAATATTCTCAAAAATTAAAAACAGAGATTGACTTATAATTATCAAATTTTGAATAACCTCTAACTAATGATTGTTTAATTTGTATTTATACGGCATGTATCTTTAATATCAAAATCATATTCGAATTTTTGATAACAAATTGAAGGTTCCCGACATCCTATTAATTTGATTAATATTTAAACATAAAAATTTCAAACCTGAAATATTCGAATGCGTAAATTCTCTTCCATAGAATTTCTTGTATTACAATAAATATTAAAATCGAAAGAGGAAATTTCTTAAGCTCAAAACAAGACATTAACTCGAGATGAGTTTACATCTTGAAGTTTCTTTGAAGCATCCTTTCCAGGAAATTGAAAAAAATGCCATTCTATTCTAAAATGAAGTGAGTGAAATGTTTGCAAGAATTCATTGTTTAATCATCTATTTTTCAATTTGGAATCTGAAACAAAAGAAATAGCGAGGTGTGTAGACTCTCTCTTTGTTTTGTACATTGCTTTGAATATTATTTTTCTGATTTTTTCATCTTTTATCTTGGACTCTATTAAGAATTTTAGGAAATTTCAAAATCTATTCATGTTGGAATTAGATTTGTTTCTCGAAATTTCAACTCTCCTATGATTTCTTGATATTCGGAGGCACACACTTTCATCAAATAGCCGTGCATTAGTTACGGGCAAAATAAGAGAAGCGTGAATTAATCAAATTACTGATTTCACATAGACTTTGTGTAAAAGTCAGGAAGAAAATAATTTTTTGAATTCCTTGATGAAAAATTAGGCCGAATTACAATATTAGACGAAGAATTCGAATACAAAATTCTCGTTTCATTCAACGAGAAATCGAATTTGATCAAGAGTTTTCATTTTTAACTCTTGTTCCAAAATAAAAAATTATCTCTTGTCTAGGATAATTAGAAAGGATTAGTAAATGGAAAAACCCATTTTAGACCCCCTTTTGATGTGGAAATACAACATTAAAATTATCAGCATTTCATAAATACGATAGATTAAACTAATGAAAGAAAAATATTCTCATTTCCAATCTTGCATATACGATTGAAATCGAAGAAAATAAAATTTGACAAGACAATAGAAATCTCGAATTACTTTCTAATGTAAGAAGAAAATCTGAAGTACTCTTCCTCTATAATTTATGCTTCTCATCATTTCTGAACTGTGAAGATTTTTATAAAAAATTTAGATGTACATGAAACTATCAAAATAAAAATTTTTCAATCCAAAATCTGCTCCAATATTTGCGAGTGTTTATATGATACATGAAATGAACCTACTCATAGTAGCTATACATTATTTTACTCAACTTAAAAACGGCAGAGAGGAGAGGGATAGGTTTGTTACAGTTTTTATAGAGATATATGATTATTTTGATCACAAGAAGCCATAATTTTTCCATTGAAACTAAAGAATCATTTTGTCTAAATTTCATCAGAAAAGGGAATTTATTTATCTCCGGAAATATGCTATAGACCTCTTTCTTTGACCAAATGTGAGCAATTCGTCGTTAAGAATCGTACTTGATAATTTCTTTGTAATTCATTTAGACTCTAACATCCTAGAAGAGATAATTAAAAATTTTGTAAGTTGAACATTTTCAATGATTTTTGCCTATCAAGAAAAAAAGTAAATGGCTAAGAAGGCTTACATATATGCGTAAAACATTGAGCGAACAATAATATACGATTATTATAAAAAATTCTTCAATTATCACAATAATTCTTCTTGATCAAGATCAAATTTTTAATAGCCTCTTACGAGCTTAAGGTTGATCCGATCAACATGAAATTTTTAACGGTTGAAGATCATAATAGATTAATGAGAAAACCAAAAGTTCATTAAATTTAGAAGATAAATTATTCAAAAATATTCATCAATCAAATTTTCATAAAAATCAGGTATAGGGGATCATGTTTCAAAAAAAGTTGAAGAGTATAAAGAATATTGATCTCAAAATTGTATTCTTTGGTAATTTCTGTTTTCGGATGAATCAGACAATGAGTATTTAAAGATCTTGTTTAAAGAAATTTTTATTCTCAAACACAAAAGTAAATATTTCACCCAATTATGAGTAGACCTTATTTTCTTCAATATAGCCATATTTTTCGGAAATTCTGAATTCTCATGCACCACCCCAACATCAGTAATCATCTAAAAGATTACATTTAGATTTGAGGTATTACGAAAAATAATTTTCTTCCGGTTTTGGATGAGATGTTCATGTAGAACAGCTTTAGATTTTTGGAGCGGATAGATATCTATTTTAGATTAGAGAAATCTAACTCGTTTCGCTTACACTAACTCCAAATTTGAGTTACATACATTTTAAAATTTATCTGTTATTAGAATTTTAACATGATACACTTAGAAACGAAAATAATAACCATATAAAATTAAAGTATATATATTTTTTCCATATTCTTAGAAAATAGCACTAATATAAATTCAATTCTCAAAAGAAAAACACTGCTCAATAGCATGACAACTAAAAAAAAAGTTTCACAAATCTTAAATCTCACTATGCTAATATAAAAGTCTGGAATTTGATCCTATCATTGAAAACCAAACAAAGTAGTTTAAAATAACTAGTAATGTATTTTAAACTCGTTTTTAAATCCTAATTCTTGAAAGAGAATAGATTAGATAATTATCAAATAGATCCTCAGAGATTCCCAACATTTCTCCCATCACGACAGCTCTTGTGAATAATTCACAAGTGTGTATTTGAAAGAATGAGAATTCCACTACAAATCCAGATAATCCAATAGACATGAGTTTATTTGGAAAAGTAATTTCATTGGCTAATATTTCCTGTGAAAATCTGGTTTAGGGGGAGAACGAAAGGGAAGAATTCTATTAATTTTCCTGAGCAGTAAAGTGTTGAAGGAAATACATTACATTTTTACTGGGATTACAACTGGTGTTTTCCATCGTCATCTTACCTTAAGAATCTATCTATTGTTAACAGGAAGGATGGATGAAAATAATGTGAGTAATTTGATGTTTGTATTCGATAGTGGAGAGCATCTGAATTTGATTCAGAATCTACCCCAGAGCTGACTTTATTTAGACATCATCAACATCTTGAGGATATAAATTTAAATCCTAATTACTAATTCTAAAAATGACATTTGATATATATTTTTGATAATATAATATTTTTTAACCCGATAAGATGACAACTGTAGCTATCAAATCTTACCAAGATTTGGATTTTCAGAAGCAAATTTCTAAAGAAACTTATATGCCTTAACACTAATTAAAATTTATTTAAGAAGATTAGCAATTTTCCTTTCAATTGAGATCTTTTAAAAATGGGACTGAAACAGTACAGATTTTTTTTATTATTTTGAATTTAAAATATAATACTAAATGCCTCAAAAAGTTTTCCCCATAAGTTAAGTGAATATTTCTTTGTATGAAGTTTTCCAAAAAAATATCAGCTTCAGAAAATGTTTCTATAATCACTGTACCATTTCTAAATTATTTGATTTTAGTATAGTTCCCAAAAAATAAATTTTTCCTTACGAATCATGAAGTTGGTCATTCTGTAACTTTTAAAAATGACGAAGCCCAACAACAAAATGTCATTCTCTTGTTATATAATTTTTTTCATTTTGATGGGGAATATTTCCATATCGTTTCTATGACTTTCTGGAATAATGGCTGTCAATTTTTCATCTACTATGCCAATTTTATGAAGAATTCTCTTCAAATAGAATAAGCTAAAAACTAAATTTTTCCAAACTTGCTTGAACGTTCTTTACTTTGTTCTATCGTTGTTCAAAATAAAGCTGATATTAGCATGATATGTCGGCGTGATAAGGTTCCTAACCCAGGTAAAAACTGTTAAAACATTATCCTAATCGAAATTTAGTAATACAGAATCTAATTTATTTTGCTTAATCTTATCCTTTTCTATTATTCCTTATGAGAAATTAAATTTTATAATTTCAACAAATTAAATTGTTCTCATGTAGAAGAAAAAACATGATTAAAATTTATGTGAAACAACACTGATGATCATTAATCATTAGTTACACTGTCTAACTTACACATGTTGTTAGAATTTTTATGACATGAGACAAATAAAATTGATAAATCTATAGGGTTTAAGTTTTTCGTACTCCTCACCATTAATCTATTCTAATACACCAATTTCTAAACGAAATTTTATTTAATTTGATTCTATTCCATAATAAGATTTTTCTACTTAATTCATATGATTCAATACGGTGCACTGAATAGACTTTGATCTATATTCCTTCTTTTGAAGTTAATATTATTTACTGAAATTCATAATTCTAATCCATAGCAAAGCATCCTGATAAAAAAGGAAAGCTGATCCATTTTATGTAATTTTTTATTATTCGAGCATAAATTTTGATACAAAATCGGGCATATTCCTTTTAACAATTTTAATTCATTTGTTTTTTTCTGGAAATTAAAATAAAAATTGTCTCACAACTACTTCTAACTACAGTTAGACCTGTGACTTATGAACCAAAAATTTACCCTCTTCCCTCTGCCCCTTTTTAATTTAGTGTTCTAAATCATCATCATAATTACGAGTAAGGTTTCTATATAAACCTTAAATTTTCATAATTGGTTCATAAGTCACAGGTCTAACTGTATCTTGAAATATAACCATGATTTGATTTTAAATATCTATTTTCCTGAATGAATAGGAGAACGGATTCAACTTGACAGATTTCAGCCTCATCATATATGTTTATCTAACACCAGTCGTCATAATCATTGGAGTCGTTGGAAACCTACTCTGTCTTATTGTATTCCAGGCAAAACGTTTAGGGGTCACATCAACAGGATACTCTTGCTCCATATTTCTAACACTCTTGTCGATAGCTGATCTATTGATATTATGTATAAATGTTGTGCCCGAATGGATGACAAAGGGCCTGCCACATATTACAAATTCGACAATTACATTCACTTCTGAGATGTTCTCACAGAATATATTTTGTGAATTATATTTGCTGATAACAAATAGCATTCGTCTTGCTTCTGTTTGGCTACTCGTTCTTTTCACGATCGAAAGATATATCGGTAAGTAATTTTGAAATTTCATAAATCACGCTCAGGCAAAATGTGTGACTTCTCCGCGTCGAATTAGAGATGATAAAAGACTTAGCCCTAATGAATATGTCCCGACCGTTGGATCCACTCCAATAAAAATCACTAAGAAGCTTTTAACTAGAGAATTCTTTGACAAATTATTATTACTTTCAAGTAGTCATCGAAGATCTAGGAGATGTTAATAGAAATAGTTGATCCGTTAGACTTATTTTACTTATAATATATTTAAAATAATTAGGAGAAAAATATTTCAGCTTCTATCATGTGAAAAATAGCCATAGTTAAATTCAGTAAATTTTTCATCAAGTTAATTTTAATTCAAAATTATTGTTTCTATTGCAATCAATTCATAAATAGATTTTGGACCACATGTTTTATACATCATTCGAATTTTCCTGAAGAGCCCATTTAAATCTTGACTCAGGCTAGAAATCGAAAATCTATTTCTAATAAGTAGGCCGGTAAAAAATTTCGACATTTTTGAGCTTATGAAATCGACATAAAATCGAAATTTTTCCTCATTAAACTAAATTTACATAAAAAGTATTCATCTTAAATAGAAAACATGATTTAATAGCATTATAGATTGCCAGTCTTGAATTTATTTTTAGAACATGCTTCAGCATTGAGAAAGTCCGCTCCAAACATACCAACCACTTGAGAGTAGGCATTATTTATGCCAGTAAATGAAAAAATACTATAAAATTGGTTTCTTTATTTTCATTGGATGGAATTGAAACTAGGAATTGTCTGAGAAGATTCTTTACAGTAGATGAATTTAAGGGATTGAAGCAGTTATGGATTGACCAATTTAAAATATCGACTTTTATCGACAATATAAGGATTGTCGCTCGATTCGAAACTGTGAATATCATTAGAGCTAAAATGAGCTGTTTATTCTATGTCTAAAATGAGCAAATTTCGACTTTTTACCGGCCTACTAATAAGTAATGATCACACTGTATTTGTATATTACCAGAATGAAAAATTTACTGAAATTTTATGATTGAAATATTCATGTAAATTTTCAAATACGTCCGAAAATCCACTTAAAATCATATTTGGAGAATTAGAAAAAAGATGTATTAGGGCCAAATGTTCATTTCTTAAAGCATCATCAGTGACAGTACTTTAATACTTGATATAAGTTACAAATTTTGAAAGAAATAGTCTAAGAGAAATCAGAATATAATAATGTAAGCTAAAAAACACCAAAACTCTCGAATAAATAGTAACAATGGAGAGAAAATTAAAATAATTCACATAGGCCAAGGTAGTTGAAGATTATAAGAATAGCTTTTTTTAACAAACAAGTTTGGTTTATATAAAGATTTATGAAGAATTTAATTTACTTAATTTAATCTTGGCCATTTTTCTCACGATAGAAGCTCAAGTATATTTCTCTTAAATATGGTGTAAGTGTAAATTTAAAAGATTTTTTACTAAAAATGGAACACTATCGATTGCCACTTTAAGGTATATATTTCAAAAACAAAATATTCATACTGAACTGTATTTTTACCTAAGGATAATGAAATTATCTATTTACTTGGTATTTTACCTTATTAATTCGAAAATAAATTTTCAACTTTTTAGGTGTATGCCATCCTCTGAAGCGTCATACAATCTGTCGACCCAGACGAATATTCTACACAGTCTTATGGCTAGTAATATTTTCCTTTCTTCTCTGCTCAATCAATAGCTTCTACTCGAGTAATATTCTAGACGCAGAGAATAATAGTACAGAGTATATACGAGAAATGCTCCAAGCCTTGAATATTTCGGGTCTGGATAAAATTAAGCCGAATAAGATCTGTGGAAAATCAGCAAGGTTTTCCGTATATTTCAATATATTCTATGCAATGTTAATTGCAGTAATTCCACCTGTATTACTCATGGTCTTTAACATGTGCATAGCGCGATGTCTTTTGAAACAGTGGAACTATAGAAACATAAATCTCAGTGCATCCTGTTCCTCGCCAAACTCCCATCGTGATGTTGCAAAAAGAAATTACAAATTTTTTTCCACCTGGAATTACAGACAAACAAAAAGTTGGGTCGATAGCAACTCAAACAGTTATTCCTATCCAAATGCTAATCAGAGTAATCTTTTGGGTAAGATGAGATTCATATAAATGAATATATAAAGTGAGATACATTCTGTATACTTAGAACACCAAAAACTTTGTTCAGCTTGATTAAACAGTCGAGACCCACACTCAATGGCCATCACAGTCTGAAGAAATTAGAACGTAATATATCGGGAAAAAATGTACCAAAATTCTACAAGGAATTCATAGGTGCATTTAGTTTTCAATTTGGCTCATGTTTTTAAGGGTAAAATTTGGAAGTAAGAAAAATTAAGTTTTTAAAGCTCAGATCAGAGAGGTCTTAGAGAGTTTAAAAGCATTAGAGTACTTAAAGCAACAAAGGCATTCTAAAAAACCTATTTCATGTAAGTCCAGGGTTTTGGATCACATAATGAAGGAGGGTGGATCAAATTTATTTGAGCTTCAAATAGTCTAATTGTGAGAAAATGCGGATATCTCCGATACTAAATACAATTTGTAAATTTAAAGACCAGAATCTGCGTTAAATTTCGGATCAGAATAATTTTTTTAATTTTTCTATTAGTTATAAGCTGTGTTATTAACCCTTCATGCCCCAAATTATTTTTTTTCATCACACAAATGAGAAAATTTGCAACCTAATCAAAATAATTACGCAGATTCTGAATCTGAATTCCTTTTTGTAAGCCGACTTATCATTACAAGGAAATTAGAGGTTAAAATTGGCTTTTTTTGCCTTTAAAACCAGTTACCTTCTAAACCATGAGAGATATCGAGCAGGCGATTGTATATTTGAAATCTACGACTATTGTTTTACGATAGAAAGTTAATTAATTTTTTTCTAAAACCTCAGCAAATAGGTTTTCAAAAAAACGTTCTAAATATTTTTTAAAATTTTTGACAACATTTTCAAAAAATCACTCTTCTTCAAATAACTATGGTGTACATCAGTGGAAAGTTATCTTTATGAATTATACATATTTTTGTAGCTCAATATATTTCCTTTCTAATGAGAGGTAAACAAAGTGTTTTAGGTATCTTTCAGTTAAAGTTATCGCTCGAGAAAGAGTTGTGTTCCACTGGTGGAACAATGGGACATGAAGGGTTAAATGAACATCAACTTGAATTCTATTGGGCAAATCTTATGCCCTGCAAGTCGGGTTTTCAGTTTCAATAAAATAACTCCAAAACTATATTTTGGAATTTTTAATTTGAATTCAGCGAAAATTTCTTTTCAAAATTGGACTAGGATTTTTCCATGTAAGAATGTGTAATAACCAATTTATCAATGAAAAAATACATATTCCACTGAAAATCAAAATTTTCGATCCATTTTACTAATTCGGAACTAAAAATAGTTTTAGATATTAATGAAAAACTTTTTACACGTTAAAAACTCCATTTGCTCAATAATCATAGATCAGGAAAGGCAGAATCATTGTTACCATCGTTCACTATTTGATCTAAACTAAATTAACACTACTTAGCTTGAGTCTAATTAGTGTTTGCTTAGAAAAAATTCAGATGGGAAAATTTATCTCTAATTATTTTAACAAAAGTAAATTTAAGGTTAGTTTTGTTAGATTTTTTCACGATAACTTTGATTGGTTTTATTTAGTTTTGAGCCTTTTTCTTCAACTCTCTGAAATTGAATAGGGCGATTAGATAGAAATGAAGTGGGTTCATATTACAAGCGAAGGTACTTGACTATATAAAGTTAGGAATCTATGATTTTTACAGAAATCTCGATATTTTCATCAAGAATTCGAATTTTTTTTTAATTTGAAATTCCACTCATGTTGCCCACTTTCACCATTTGAAGAAAAAAAATTATTTTTATGAAAAATATGGCCATTTTTCAAATTCCCATTTGGCGCCAAAATCCCATTTTTCAAACTTTGAACCGAAAATTTTTATGGATTCGAAAGTGGAAGAGTGATCAAAAATTGATTCTCATGATCAAGATTAGACAAGAAAGCTGACTAGCATCGTCATATTACTGACAGTTAACCCCTCTATCGAGAGATTTTGAATCATCGAAATTTCATTGATTTTCAAGTAGTGAAACTGATCAAAAAATCGAAATTCCGTTCCCAAACGATAATGTGATTATGCATACTATCAGATTGAGTTGAATTGATTTTCTTGTGTAATCTCGATCCTGAAAAAATTCTTTCGATCAGCCTCCCACTTTCAAATCAATAAAAATTTTCGGTTCAAAGTTCGAAAGAATGGGATTTTGGCGCCAAATGGGAATTTGAAAAATGACCATATTTTTCAGAATTTTTTTTTTTAAATGGTAAAAGTGGGTGACATGAGTAGGATTCTAAAAAAATCTTTAACAAATTCGAATTCTTGATGAAAACATCGAGATTTCTGTAAAAATCATAGATTCCCAACCTCGTATCAATTAGCTTTACTCAAATATGATAGAAAAATCTCTTATCTGAGAGTTTAATAATGATTTTATTTTATTTTAGAGAAAAAACCAAAAAAGCGATGTTATTCGAATTGTTTCAAAACAGTTCGCTTCAACTTTAGACGCAAGAGCACTGGCAGCAAGAATGGAGAAATTGCTCGTCATCCAAGGCCATATCGTACTGGCCGGTTGGGAAGCCAATACTTCTTCATGTTGTTATCTATTTCAATCTGTTTTATTATTCTTAATTTACCCTATTGCGTAGCATATCTATCCATGATCCTTCGAGATCATGATTATTTGAAACGGGCAGAAGCCGGGGAAAAGTATCCCAGAGATAACTTGATAGCAGTCTTTGAAATAACAAAGACCCTTTTTTCAATAAATTATTGCGCAAACTTTTTCCTTTACAGTCTCAGTGGGAGATATTTCCGTCGTGAATTATTCAAGATTTTCCACTGCAGTAAAGGATGAAACAGATACATCCTCTCAGAATTTGCAATGTTTTATTATCTATTCTTGATATGATTTTTCTAAATGACCCATGGATAATAATTTCTATCTTAATATTCTCTCATATCTTGTTATTGGTTGGAACTACTACAAGGAATATTTTAAAACCTCAAAACTTTTACAATTAAAGTCAGCATATTTTCAGTTCTGTTAATCAAATGATTTTGAACCAATGAGATTTGAAGAAGGCTTGTTCATTTCTATTCAAATGATGCTCAAAGCAGGAAAGAAACAGACCAGTATTGTAAAGGGAGAGAAAATTTTACAAATCATAATGATAACTATAATGTGTTATAAAACTTATTTTTGTAGAAATGACTTTTTTCTCAAATTTCGATACTAACTATAGTAGATAATATTTTCCAGAATCACCAAAATCGATATGATAAGTATTCTAACATCATCCGAACGAATTTCGCTTCAAGGTATTTTATGCTTTAGTTATAACTAGGGCAGTAAATTTGCGATTTATGATATGCTGCTTGTGTTTAAATTCGTTCGTGGTGAAGACATCACTCTTTAAGTGTTGCTGGATTTTCTTCGATAAATTCAATAAGACTCTGAACCTTAACTTGAGTCTTCTTTAAATTATTTACACCTCCTCTTGGTAGAGGTAAATCATTGTCGTTTCGAACCCAACGGTAAGCTGTGGAATAAGGAACATCAGACATCTTAGCATATTCCCTCCAGTTCCCGCCGTTCCTATATATATAAATCCAAAACTTTTTTTCTCACATTCTGATCCTGTTTAGCCATCTTTCCCATCTTAGCGTAGTAGACAAAATGTACTTAGAAAGTTTGAAAAAATTAGTTTGAAAGCTTTAACCAATCAGAGTGAGTTTAACGTTTGACCTTAAAATTTTACTTTGAGACATATAAATAAACCCCCCTTTTAACGACTTGTAAAATGAAAACAATTATAATTGTTATCTAGCAGTTTGTTCAACACTTTCTCTCAAAATGACCTGCAAAAGGTATAGAGAACAGTTGCCCCTCTTATTTCTCTCTAAGTTTACTTTGAATCGTGTTGGATTTTATTTCATCGATGTTAAAAAGCCCTTAGTCTCTTTGTCATTCAGAAAAATTACTGCAAAACAAGAGGGGGCAAATTTTCTATGGATTAGCCTTGCTTGTTTTCATTTTCTCATTCGAAAAATATAAAAAATTTGATCTCTTAAATTGCTAGTAACCAAGATAAATTTGTGAATTTTTCCTTATTCTTCTATTATTATAAGAGAGTTTATTTGAAAAAGTTAGAAAAGCAATCATAGTAATCTGGTACATAAAAGGATATCTTGTGACAAATCTGGTTTACTTTCAAGTTGATAAAGCTGCTCATTTCCAGCTGAAATCGGAATTTGAGAGGGTGAAGGGTATTCAGTAATGTTGTGAACCCTGTTGAGGAGCGGGTATTATATTTATGGGTGTGGGATGGAGGGAGTCTGTTGTATAACGCAATTGTAAATGCAATTTTTCTGAGCCAAATTGGATAGAGGTTGGCTTTGATTAGGAGGCTTTTATATGAGAAGGGGCCAAGGCAGGAGTGTAGAAAAAGGAATTGGAGGCGTTCGATTTTTTTCTGAGTCCCGATAGGGATATCAGAAAGTAGGGCACTGCCATAATCGAGATGGGGGAGAATACATTGTTTGAGCAGTACTAGTCGTAGGCTGTGGGATAAAAAATAAATTTGTCACTTAAATAACTAACTAGTGAAATTTAAATTGTCACTTAAATAACTAACTAAGTAAACCCTTTCCTTTACTCAGGTATAAGTGGAATAATTTTCTTCTTTTTGTCTATTTTCTTATTCTACAGCGGATAGTAATTACTCTCTTAGAAATGCGAAATATAAACCTAATTTTTTGTTGAATTCTTTTAATAAAATATTCTCAAAATACAATTTATCTGATTGTGAAAACCTGACTAATCTTAAATTAGTCATATCGCACATCAGATCTAACCTGGATTGTTCTAAGTCTCTTCTCTATTCTTATCAATACTAAGTAATAACCGCCAGATGATTGACGATTTACCTTCAGACACTATACCTTTTCCATTTCTAAGTGATAAAAATGAACTCGTAACATACTGCATCAGAGGCCTTCAAATTGATGGAAAGAGGTCTTGGTAGAGTAGTTTCAATGTCTACAGTCCAAAAATGGTATGGTTTGTTCAAGAATGGGAAAACAAATTTTCATGATGAACCAAGGCAAGGTCGTCCTTCAACAATTCCCAGGCAAGAAATTGTTGAGAAAGTCGAAGAAAATCCCAATTTTTCTTCAAGAGAAATTTCTGCAGATTTGAATGTGTCCTTTTCTTCAGTTGTTCGTGTCTTGCATGAAGAGAATTTCACAAATTCCTTCGATGCATTTTTTCCTCATGATCTCACAGATGTTCAGAAAAGAAAGAGAGTTGAATGTTGCAAAAGGCTGCTACACCGTTTGAGATATGACAACTTCTTGAATAGTTTGGTGACAACAGATGAAAAATGGATATTTTTAAAGGATCCCAGCCCATTCATTACTGAATATCTTTTCATGTAATAGCCTTTTTAATGGGAATTCAAAGAGGAAACACTTGGTACCGTCTCAGATGAACAAGGTGAAAAATGCACCAAATGATGATGTTCATTGAGGAAAGATATTCAGTAATGAATGTGGAACATTGTCTTTCAGATTACTGTTGGTTTATAAAAAATACAGATTAAAGATAGAGAATATTGTTGCTCCCCCAAAATTTGTTTTATACTCAATCAAATAACTTTGTAAAACCATACAATGTAGAAGAAATTCTGAACATTTAAATTTGATAAAACAGTTTTATAATATTTTATAATACAAGAATTGTAAATAAAAAAATCAGATAAAACTTCAATGTAAACGTTTTTATAAATATACAAATCTCTGTTATTGTCTATACTGATTTAATCATTAATTATAAATCCTTCAGTTTTATACGAAATTATTGTGCTAATCAAAATGAACCAATCAGAATCGAGAAAAAATAAATCGAGAAAAATTGAGTGAAATCACTAATAAAAAAACCTTGAATAACTTCTGAACCAAAAAAGATAAATGGTCATGCGAGGTATCATTGGATAGAGAAATAAATTTCACATTCTTTCCCTCATTAAAATTTGAGATTTTATCAAAATAAGATAGCCTGTTGAAGGGTAAAAACAAAAAAGTGCATGGCATTTTTCGCTAATTTTTCATCTTTTTTCAACTTTAAGACCAATTTTGAGGATGATCCATTCCAAAAGCACGTTTGAACTTGAAAGCGTCTTATAGAGAATTTTATGCTCTTTCAAATGATATCAAATTTGACTCTAAAATGTCTAAGGATCAAGTCAAAAAATTGATTTATTCAAGTCCCGATTATGAAAATTGTGCTATTTCGGTTTTTCGCGAATTGCGCAAAAACTGGGCAACTTAGGAAATTTTTGGAAGCAGATTCAGAATCTGCGTTAAATTTTACACTATAATCAGTTTTCGCAAAAATTTATCGCAACCCCCCAACCACCCGTTATAATTATCATTGTAAGTATTCAAAATAAATAATAATGAGGCGAATACTAATAAGTTAACTTAAATAAAAAATAGCACTTCAAAATACATTTTTTGTTTACACCAGAAGCATTTTCAAAAAATTTGATAGTAAAGTCAATGATATAACTTAATCATATATTGGAGTATTAAATGTAATTTTATTGGTATTTGAGGATCGAATATACTTGTGTTGGATTAAAACTGGCCTGTCTTCAAGTATTCAGATGAACATTGATCTTGATCCAAGAATTATTGCTGAACTAGTTCTAAAAAGTTTGATGTAAATTCATGTTGTCAATAAATTAACTGATGTGAGTATTTATGTGCTTTTTATTAAAATATTAGTTAAATATATTATATTTTTATATTACATAACTACTTACAACGGATATATTAACGATTATAGGGTGTTAGGCTCATCTTAAATTTAGCCAGGTATAGAGTTTATAATTAACAATTTCTCTATTTTCATTGCCATTCTATTTAAAACATTATAAATCCACAAGATCAAAATTATTTCATGCTATTTATCAGATTTATTTACATTTATTTTGTATACATTATTTAATTTTTTTTCAAAATTCAATATAAGATTTTGTCTAACAAAGATTTACACAATCCACTTATAATTGGATTCGCTGACAGTTTTTTTTTTTAGAAAAAAATCTATATTGAAAAATAAGAAATTTAAACAAAACACTAATGGAGAATACAAATAAATAGTAAATCTTTTAATGGTTTATCATCATTATAAGGATGAAACATAGTCTTGAAAGAGTTTTTGATTGCGATCGAATTGGCTTTTGGAGTAGAACATCTTCGATGGTTTAGTGTTGGATGTAAATCTGAAAAGTTTAATCGAATAGCACTTGGTAGTTTCTACTTAATGAAGATCAGGATATAGGAGAGAGTAGGTGTAGTCGATTTTAGATCGAATATGTTTCATAATATTTTAAATTGAGTTTAGGTTGTCACAATTCGATAAGTCATACTTATCATTAAGTTTATTGAAGGTAGAAAGTAAGTAGTTATTTTCATAAGACATATTTCTTAGATTGTAAGACCTTTCGATTCTGATATTCGAGGAAATCAGACAACTTATGTCGAACAATTAGTATTTTCATAATCTTAATTTTAATTCACATTATTATTTTGTCTAGCTAAATTGATTAAAATCCTAATGACTTGAGAAGGAAATGAATTTTCCTTTTTTGACAACTTTCATCGACCAAACACGTATTTTTTGAAATTTTCATCATTTTGTTAATTAGAAGTCTAAACGATAATTTCTATTAACATTATTTTTGAAAAAATCAATTCCTAAATTCATAGAATCTATCAAAGAGCTGCGGAATTTTTGCAATCCAAAACTAATTGCTATAAAGACGGGAAATAATAATAACGGGAAATGACTTTTCAGGTATTCAGAAACTTGATTATGATGAAGATTTTTCGGAATCAGGTAGCAGCTACATTATCATTTTAAAAAATTTGGTTTTTCAAATTCTAATTTTTGCATTTTGAGCGGAAATTTTTCATTGGTTCCAAAGTGGTTATTAGAAGTATTTCAGAATCAAAATTTGCTCATTTTTATCTGAGGATTGACCTTTTTAACGTTTCTTGATCATTTTCAATATCAATGAAATTTCAATAATTCAAAATCTCCTTCAAAGCGGTGAATCTGTTGAAAATTTAATGTTAATGTAAGAAACAAAATTTTTCAAATAATAAATTTTATTTAAACATTTTTTACAGGGTATTTGTCTTAGAATTTAATGCTAGGAAGATATTGTATTGAGACTAAAGTCTGATAAATAAAATACAACAAATAATAACATGGGGATAGATTTAAAGTCAAAGTTTATGAGTCAATTAATCAATAAAAAGAGGCTGATATGAAGCATTGAGTTTGGACAAATGATTTTACAAAAAAAAGTTTCAAGTTGTCCTCTCTAATCACCAAGTTGATACTCGAGAATTGTAATGTAGTTCATAGAATCATCCGGATATTGAGCACACACTGAGACTTGACGAACCATGCCAAGATATTTCTTGAGAGGAACCTAAAGTAAGAACAAGAAATATCAATGGTTTTTTTATTTTAATTGTAAGAAAAATTCACCAAAATTTAATGAAAAAATAAACAGTTTTTTAAGTGTACAAGTAATCAATCAAATTGAATAGAAAAAAGATTGATACCTACTTTCAATGTAATGACAATTAAAAAGTGTTTGGTTAAAACAAAATTAATTCATCCTCCTTTCATAGTTTCATATTTGTGATTTTCTAGAATAAGGCCAACTTTTACGATAAAAAAACAATTTTAAAATAAAGCAATTTTTAAGAAAATTATGACCTATTTCACATCTCGGGTTAGCGCCAAACTTCTTGAACTTTGAGTGGGAAAATTTATACTGATTTCAAATTAAGAGAGTGATATGAAGTATATTTTTAGGATCATGATGATAAGACAAAGAAATTAGATATGCTGAATCAGAATTTGAGAATCAACTCAGAATCATCTATAGTGGAATTCGAATTTTGTTTTCTTGAAAATCATCGAAATTTTGATGATTCAAAATCCTTGAATAATGACGACTGTATCAAAACTTGGATTGTGTTTAAGGGTTTTTCGTTTAATATTGGTCTCAAAAATCAACTTTGGATCACTCTTCTACATAGAAATCAACAAAAAATGTTTACTCAAATTTTCATAAATATCATTTTTTTTTCTCTTTGACCAGAATCAACTAACCTGGCCTTCCCAGTGGTCAACGTTTTTTGTTAAATGTGTCCAATCGTCACCGGCGACAACAGCAACTGATTTTGCTTTAGGCACAACTAAACTAAATAATTGATTCTCTGGCCAGTTGATCTTTGGCATTACAGTATTTTGATTCTTCGATGTTCCATTTCCAAATATGACTCCGTCCACTGGGAAGTTGAGATAACAGTCCTCTTTCCATTGGCTGAATTGTGAGGGGAAGGGTATGCAATGGCCATATCGATTTCTTTGAGCTTTAATGAAAAAATATTATAATTATTTGTCATTTCTTCAAAGGAAATTTTGAAATGGAAAATATAATCAGGACGGCGATATGCAATGACAGATGAAATTTTGATATTTCCTACATTGCTTCAATATCCTTCTATAGTCTAGTCTGAGGACAAGCTCAAAGATAATAAATGATTATTTCCATCAGTCCAGATCACTGATTAACCCTTTACGACTCAGAGGAAAATTTTTAAAGGTACATCGCTGAGATTTGAAATTTCAGAATAAGCTGGTGACGAATATGCAATTCTTTTCAAAAGCAAACCTTTAGTTTAAGAGAAAGGGACCAGAAAAGAACCATTTTTAGACCTTGAAAATGGCAAACTTTTTAATTTCAAGATGTGACTTCTGGGTGATCAGATTTTCGAATTCTACCAGCATGGTTTCTCGGTTAAATTTTATATATTTTCAATAAACTAATTAGTTATAAATTTCTCAATAGGAAAATATTTCAGCTTAATAAGAGGAAAAAAACGTATTTTTTCAGGATCATCAATTAACAAAGAAACCAATCATTATTGAAACAACCATCAACGTTTGGTTCTTCTCACACTTTGAAATCGACAAAATATTTCAGCTTAAAATGTCTTGGATTTTTTCCAGAAGAATATTCTTTCGAATTTGTGTCTCTTGAATCGGTATCTAGAAAATTTCGAGACTTTGATTTAAAAAAAATTTCCAAATTCATCAAGAATGGCTTAAGTTTAGTCTGAGAACAAGCTCTTTCCATCAGTCCAGATCATCTGAGATCACTGGTTAACTTTAAAAGTTTTTGAGGGAAATAGTAGTTTTATCCAACTATAGATGGATTAATTTGATACAGATATGGTTGATTTGTTAACATCATAAATTATTTACTCAAATAAACTTGAAAATCATTAAACAATAGGAGCTAGTAACTTTTAATATTTAATGTTGGGATTGAATTCAAACATTGGTAGAAAAATCCCTAATCAGTATAAAGTATATACTTCGACAGAATTTTTTCATTCATATCGAAAACTTGACTTCACGCGCAAGGTGGAAGTAAAGATTAAAAGCAATTAAAGGGTGATTGGGTCAAAGTAATAACGTAACACTTTGCTAGTAAGTTAAATGTATAAAAAGATGATTTTCGTTCTCTAACAATTCGCAAAGCTCAAAAATAACCTTGAAGTTATCTTGATTTTTTAGTTTAATTTCTTTTTCATATTTTTATTTGGATTATTTGTAAATAGTTCATGCAATGAATCACAAAAAAAAGTTCTAAGTTGAAGGTCTTGTGATAATTTATTACTGTTATTAGCTGTTCCTATAAATTTTTAAAACTAGAATGGAAAAAAACTGAAAAAATACGATGTTCTCTCATTTGAAAAAGAGTTTACCGAGATATAGGACAGACAACTACTCTATAAATTTATGGAACAAGGAAAATTTAATCAAAAATAATTGAATAGATTATCATCAAGGGAAATGAATGTTGAGTTGATATTTTATTATCTGATTAAGGATACAATATGTACGTTAACTGTTTGAAATTTTTAAAGAAAAAGACTTTGTCTGGCTGCTGTTTGACACTTAAAAGGGAACGATGATACAGTAAAACTAGTCAGTAAAGTAAGATTGAAATTGATGACAAAATAATTCTCCATAAAGAACAAGAGATAGATAAATTGAACAATTCAAGATACATGAAAAATCGTGATTGTGACCTGACTTGCAATGCATCTATAAAGTCTTTTTATTCCTTTGCTCCTCATTTTCTACAGATAAGCCAATACAAGCCATAGTTAGGCAGCAGATTTAGTATATCACAGAAAAACTATGCCAAACAGTAACCTACAGTATTTCTAATTAACCCCTCATGACTCGCATTCAATCTCTTGTCTATCCTATGGTTTGTGAATAAGCTAATTACAAATCTATAGTTGCTTTAACGCTTTTTCGAAAATATTTTCTGATTCTAATGAACTATTCATTATTTTTGGTTATCTTAAGTTATCGATCGAAAATGATTACTCGATAAAAGTTAGGGAGTAGGTTGAAAAAAATCAACTCTCTTTGAATAAGTATAGCAGGAGTTTGACGAATGATAGAGCAAAGATCATTGCGTATTCCAGGAGATTAATAAATTTCCTATCGAATGGGGGTGGTAAACGAAGTATTTTCTGAGGCTTGAATGAATAATAATGAGTTGCTAAAATTAGAACTATCATTGTTGGTCTTTAAGGGTTAAATATAAACCACTTAAGCTGACAATTTAACTTTTTTTATCTATACGTAGTACAGAGATCTAAACTTTTACTTGTATAGTTGTGTTCAAAACCAATTCCATCAACAAAATCCCATTTTAATGAGAACCAATAAAGTTCAAGAAATTTTCTCACTGAAATTGATTTTGGACACAACTATCTTGAATGTAAAATACTTTTAGAAGGCTGTAAAAAATTAGAGCCACGTTATCATCAATTTATTTTACCTGTTTGAGCTTCAATAAGGTAATTGTAGACGCCAGGTAGCGATTCACTATTTTGATCATATGGGAGAGCGTAAATCTGCAACTTGAAAAATCCGACACAGGGGAAACGGATAAAGAAGAATATTTGATTCTCTTTTGCCTGTTGGAGGATGTTCTGGGAAAAGTCCTGTGCTACGTCATTAGTTGAATGGATAAGCTGGGCCATCATTCTGATTGGACGATCTGGCTTGAATGCAAACTGCACACAAATTTCTCCAGTTGTCGCTTGAATAAACGAATCCAAATGACTAATGGCCTGGAGTCCGAATAGGGAGTATTTTGGAAGTTCCCCAAGGTATGATGGCGGAATTAGGGGAAGACCGCGTACTTGAGAGGCAGTATTTGACAAGATGTAATACTGATAAATCTAATAAAGATTTTAATGTTAATTTTTCATTAGCTTTGCAGAGAATTATTTTTCAAATTAAATTATTTTATCAATAATTGTTCGTAAAAAGGATTGTTCTATAAATTTTCACTGTCTACTTTCAAGCGACCACACAAGTAATTTTAAGATTATTGTAACTAATAAGTTAAATTTTGTTAATTCTAATGAAATACCTTTAATTCCAACTTTTTTTCGGTAATATTGATAAACACGTTATTTAATGGTGTGTAACTCTTAGTAATAGGATCTTTATCTCTACAGAAATTTTTCTGTTTGGCGCACATATATGGCCCAGAAAGAGTTAAAACCATTTATAAAAGTTTAGCAATGTAAGGTACTATAAATTCAGCCAAACAGCTAAGAATTCAGATCATAATCATGGAAATTTTATTCATCAACCGCAGTACAAAGAAATCTAGTAGGGATCTCGATAAACAATTCCGTCTCAAATTTTTCAGACGGACACAAAATAGATTTATAACCAGTTTTTAATCCAATTATGTCCATTTAGGAGATTAAATAAATTATATGTAATTAAATGCTAAATGAAAATTTTTCATTTGATTTCTATCAAGCTCATAACTGGGATAATATAGAGAAAAATGTCCCAAATTACAGATGTATTTAAATAAGGACCATAAGATATAAGATCTGCTGCTTAAAAATCCCCATATGTAGTTTATTCTTCAACGACACTATCATACGAGATTTTTTTGTAAAATTATAATTATCCTTATGCATCGTAAAGTATTTAAGAATAACCTTTAGCAGAGGTCTTAATTAATTGAAGAAACCTTTTTTATTTTATGTTTTGAAAATCTCGAACAAACCAATGCATTTTGTGAAAAAAACTATTGAAATTTTATAATAAGCCGTACGCATCTGTACTATAAATTCTTTTATCGAATAACCCTTTTGATATTTAATCCATTTCCTTATAATAATTTGATCTATCTAAGGGTAAAGGGATAGTTATAATGTATAAGGAAGATTATTATAGAGCAGGTATAGAATTTCTTTCTGATGAAAGTATTATAAGGAAATGGAATCTATGGAACGTTCCATATACAGTACTACCCCAAAGATGGATGTGGAAAATTAAGCCCCTCTTCTCTCTACCCCCAAAATATTTCAAATGTTTCGTGTTATCACTTGAAAGTAGGCATAATACCATTTTTCAACCCTAAAATTCAGTTTCAGTTAATATTTAGACCATTCAAAAGATTTTAATTTCTTGATCAAAACTGTACAATAAACTGCATACCTTAGATTTAAAATAACCTTTCTATGATCAATTAGCGTCATACAATGATCACATCTCAACCTCGGGGTTAAATCCCCTTTGGTTACGAAGATATGCTATAATTGTGAAAATTTATTAACTCATCTCAATTAGTTGAAATTTTCTACAATTTAAGAAGATCCTCTTTTTCAGACCATTATCTACTCTCAGCTTATAATATGATAGATAGTAAATATAAATTATGTAAATGTAATAACCTCTCTAGTATAAAATCCGTTATGTCACATATCCGATCTAAACTTGACTATACTAAGAGTCTTTTATATTCTTATAACTCCACTAACTCCAGAATGTTTATTGAAAATTCTTTAATGGCCTATTTATCTTAATTACAAGTGTTTCAAATCCAACCAGATTATATCTAATTCATTCTATATTTACAAGATGCCCAAGATGCAGAAAACCTTTATTTTAATAATGCTTTTCCTGATTACTATATTTTTGTTAATTATATATTATATATTGAATAAAATTTTCTAACAAAAAAAATGAAGTTTATCATGAAATTGTGAAAAAAATTTCTCAAATATCATTTCTCTCTTTTCCAAATATCTTGTGTGAAAAGGGGCCTACTATATCCCCAAAACAAACAATTCGTCAATCCTTAATGAGTAATTCCATTTTATGATTACAGGGATAATAAATGCATCGCCAGATTGGTGAAAGTCTTCGTTCAATTCATGAATAATTTATTTGTTTTTAAACTCTATTTTAGGACTCAATTTTTGAGTTCAATAAATGGTATATTCTCAAATCTATTCTTAAATCAACCAATCATTGTAACCCTCTTACTCATAAATTGGAACCCATCACAAGAATTCTCAATTATGAAGTTTGAAAATAAACTCCTAGTCGCTAAACTTTCACGTGAAGGGTTAAATAATAGAGAGATATGTCAAAAAACCTGTTTTACCTTGAACCACGTCAAATATTGCAAACGAGTTGGAATTGCCAAAAATCCTCAGCAAACTATGTACGTTGTCATCCAAACTTTTTTATTTGACATCAATAGACCTATTCTGTTCTCAAATCTACACATGAATCTAAAATCAAAAGCTGAATCACTTAAAATACATTTCAATATAGATTTCTACATTCTATATATCCCCATCTGGACTCGTAGAATGCGCTTATCTCGATCTCAGGGATTACCCCCTCTGGGTTCGTAGATTTGCATTTATAGTTAAAAAATTTTATGAGTCTTATTCTATTTCTGAGAATAACCTTGAGAATTCATCTATTAAAAATTTGACGTAACTTACTGACCAGAATTTTTGTTCTGAACTCAATAAGTTTTTCACTAACTCATTCAATCAATTTGAAATTATTAACTCTATTGTAATAAACTTACCTAACCCCCCTTGTATTACTATCTCCGATATAAACAGAATATTTTCCAACTGTAAAAACATCAACAGAATGGATACTCATTACAACTCATTCCTTCTACTATCTAAACTTTCTCTCTCCTTTCTCATATTGCTATGTAATTTCCTCAATAACTGTATCTCCAACTGTTTCATCCCTCATGACTGGTTAATTGTTAAAATAACCCCAATCCCCAAATCCAAGAAGTATTCTTCCTTTGCTGATCTTAGGCCAATATCCTGCCTTAATATCTTCCTAGCAATTCTCGATAGCTACCTTACTGATGAAGTTTCTAACAGTCTACCCAAACCTTTCCCGGACAAAATTCAACATGGATTCTTATATGGGAAAAACACTTCGACTAACATGCTGGCATTCATGAATTATTCCCTCCCCCTTCTAAAATCAGATTACCACATCATCATCCATTACCCAGATATTTCAAAGGCATTCGACAAACTCAAATTCTCCTTCATAAAACAAAAACTTTTACAATAAAATATTGACCACTATATTATTAACCTTATCATGTTTTTTCTCTGTAATAGAGTCCAATATGTAGAATTTAATAACACCACCAGTAGTCTAGAGCGCATCAACTCAGGCGTTCCCCAAGGTTCCACTATTGGTCCCCTTCTCTTTAATATTTGCTTCGCTGATATTCAGCTCCCAGAGGGTACTGAGGGTGCCCTCTTCAAATTTGCAGACGATCTAAAGTTCGTCTTCAAGGTGAAAAATTCCCTTGATATTATTAAAATAAATCATAACTTCTCCCTTCTTAAAGATTCACTCGAGACCATAGGGCTCTATATTAATAGAGATAAATGCAAAATTTTGCTCCCATCGGGTCTCCCTGCAACCCTCCTTGAATCTCTTCTACTTCCTGGAGAAATTGTCTCCTTCACTTCAGATCTAGGTTTCGGTATTAACTCTAAAGTAAAAATTAACCCTCACTCTAACCTGCCTAAAATAAAGTCCATGATCATGGCCATTCTTAAATTTTCGAAATCTCTATCCTTAAGAATAAAGGCGTATAAATCATTAGTGCTCACACACTTTGACTATATCTCACCCCTTTTAATTAACTTGACTATTGACCAGGCTAGATATATCGAAAGAATTCAGAGTAGATTTCTTTATTCTCTCTACCCTGAACTTAATTCATACAATGCTTGCATTTCGGCGTCTGGCCTCAATCCTTTATGGGTCCGTCGTTACACTTTCATCATAAAAAAATTCTCTTATTCTTCGATCAGAATCGAAAGGTCTTACAATCTAAGAAATATGTCTTATGAAAATAACTACTTACTTTCTACCTTCAATAAACTTAATGATAAGTATGACTTATCGAATTGTGACAACCTAAACTCAATTTAAAATATTATGAAACATATTCGATCTAAAATCGACTACACCTACTCTCTCCTATATCCTGATCTTCATTAAGTAGAAACTACCAAGTGCTATTCGATTAAACTTTTCAGATTTACATCCAACACAAAACCATCGAAGATGTTCTACTCCAAAAGCCAATTCGATCGCAATCAAAAACTCTTTCAAGACTATGTTTCATCCTTATAATGATGATAAACCATTAAAAGATTTACTATTTATTTGTATTCTCCATTAGTGTTTTGTTTAAATTTCTTATTTTTCAATATAGATTTTTTTCTAAAAAAAAAAACTATAACCTATATCACAGAATCACAATTCTTGCAAACGTTAGCAGGACTAAACTCCAAAAAGTTTGGTGAGAGATGGCAGTAGATTTTCTCATTGTAAGATTCAAGAAATTCATCTGATACAGGGATCAATTCCTTGTTTGGTATGTATTTTCCACAGGCGAAACAAAAATGATTTCTACAAGTTGAGCAGTTTTCCATGATAAGTCAAGTAAAAAGAATAAAATCAGTAGGCAAAAAAATATAAACGAAAGAAGGTGTGTCGTAACACACTCCTAGGCATTACAAAGCTTCTGTGTACATTTTCCCCCTGTTTTAGAAATCATGTATTTTACATGTTATTTTTACTCTACCCTCCCACCCCCACAACTGGTATACAATTTTAGATTCAAATTTGAGTTTTAAAAGGTTTTTAGACCATAACTTTTTTGATTTTGGAGCAATATTTTCGGTAAGAATCTCATTTTAATCCCCTAATTATTTCACATATTTTGATACCAAATTTGTTGTCAAAAACGAATGGGGAAATATACATTTTAAAGCTTTAAAAGTTTAAAGTGGATTTGAGTCACTGAAAAAAGTTTTTCTGAGAAAATTTAAAATCTAGTTATATTTGAAATTTATTAACCTTCAATTTGAGCCATTTCACGATAGTGTACCACACTATTTAGTGTGTGTATAAAAGTTTATTGCTTAAGTGCTTTTAAAAACTTTCAAGTGCCATCACTTTTTCCTGCTCATTTTGACAGAAAAATAATTAACACCATTGAAATCAGCATGAAAAACTGATCCAGAATTGTGATTTTAGTCAGAATCCAAAAATTTGTGTTGCACAGTGCTAAGGAATTCTGAATATGAATCTAATTACTAATCATCCACTTTCAACGCTATTAAGTTAAAATATGAACTGTCTGATTGTGATGACTTGACTAATCTTAAATTAGTCATGTCTCACATTAGATCTAAATTGGACTACACTAAGTCTTTACTTTACTCATATCTTCATTGACCAGATGATTTTCGTTTTGCTTGCAGACACTAGTTTTTCATATTTAATACATTTTATGATAACTTTTCACACTCTCCAAATTGATGAATCTGATTGAAAATTATTTTTATCTATTTATTTCTTTTACATTTTTTAAATGAGAACCTCTACAAAGATTATACTATATTTATTTGTAATTAATATATTATTGAAATATAAGTGATTTTTCTAACAAACAAAAAAATTCACGTATCGATTCATAAGACAGTTTTTGAAGATTCATCCTAACTTCTACTGTATAAATTAGTTTGTCAAAATCTCTTATTTTAAATATCATTACTTACAGCGTAATAGGAATCAGTGTCTTTGTCAATATTGTTTGCATAAATCTCAAGAGCATATTCACCCGGTTCTGGTAGGAAGAGAGAGAAAACCACTTGTTCGTAGTACATTTTACTCAGGGATCTCATACTGGCAGAGGATCCGTTGGGATTAGCTTTTGCGCTTCGTTGAAGGATGCTTCTATTTAGAATCATTTGATCCCCAATCAATCCATTCTTTAGTTTTGCCATAAGACGTATTTTATTTGACATAATTGAACCGTTATTCAGTGAAAGGGCAGCCATATCTTGAGATAACGATTGATCTTGAGGTAATTCAAAGCGCAATTCCAAAGTACCATTCTTTGGCCGGAGACTAAATTCATTTGTCATTGGCTTCACACGATACTTGTTTGTGAACTGGAAGAAAATGTATTTGGTGAAATAGAGAATAAATGATTGCAATGTAAAAAAGAAGTTATGAGCAGGAAACTTTAGTTGACTTCAAAATGAGAGTGCAAAAAGGTTGTAATTTAGAAACCAAATTAGTCTAAAAAATCAAATATCAGATATTGATCATCTTTTATGTTTGAAAGTGAATGAAACTTTTACGATTCAAGTCGCGTAAAAATTGGCGGGTCTATCAACAATTTAAATGTTGGAAATCATATCAGATTTTTTTGTGAAGGTCATTTCAACCAAGTCATTTATATACGGATCTTAAATTCTGATGTATTCTCAATGAAGAGATAATTCAATTTCATAAAATAACCTAAAAATCACTACAAATTCATGACAAAGAGGAAAATTATTATAAATTAGGCTAATCTGTAGAACATTTGCCCCCTCTTGTTTTCCAGTAATTACTGTATTTTGTATTAAACAAATCTTAATTGACCAAAAGGGATTAGAAGGAGAGACCAACTGCACATTTCTCTTGAATAAATTAATTGTTTACCTATAGTACATATATATGTATATATTGAGGATATACTTATAAGCATTAATTAAATAATAATCAGCCTAGAACGAATTAATTTTCGTAGTGAAGTAATCAAAGGAGTATATAGTTACTTATATCTGATTCTGAGAGTGGAATTGTAAAGATAAGATCGGAACAAATTCATTTTATAGACAATAAAAATGAATTTCATTCAGTAGCTTATAAGGAATTAATGAAAATATAATTAGATTTTTACCGATTACTTTACATTGTTAATTGAAAATATAATTTAAAAAGTTACTTACAGGAGTATGACCGTAGCTTGAACTCTGGGCTGGAGGAAAGGGTGGGAGACAGCGATTTTTTGGACATCGGGATACTAAACGGTATTCACAGACACTACCAAAGACATTGTCATTGAAAGCTTCACTATTATTGCTAGAGGAGAGACTAGTCATTGATCTTTGAAAGTTGAGATCACTCATTGATGTTGGGAGACTGTCATTTCGTTGACTTTTCACGAAAATTAAGAGCTTATAAGCGCCTGGCTTCGGAGGTCTAATGTATGTCAATGAGACACGATCTTTGGCTATAGACTCTTGACGACCGAAGGAACTAAGGAAAATAGTTTATTCTAAAACTTGAATAATTTGGATTGATGGACAAATCCAAGTCATGATCTTGTTTTCTACAATCACGTGAGAAGAAATTCAAGAATACTCAAGATAATGTCAATTTTATTAGTAAACTAACATTAAAAATTTAAATGATTTTAAAAGGTAATAAAAAGTTGGTAAAATACTAAAAGATTCCCATGCATTCTATAGTGGTAATTTTTATAAATATCTGATTTGTAAAAGAGTTAATGAATCAAGAAAATAATAATTTTACTGTAAATCCATGCTTGCAAAGGATATTTGGCTCAAAACTATCTGTAATTAATATTACCATCAAAAATTAATAGCAAAGAATTTTGCAGCACCTATACTTACAAAGGTTGACTGTATTTCGTTCTAGGTGCTTAGGTAATATACCCCACAAGAACGTCTTATTTGGTATATTACCTAAGCACCTAGAACGAAATATTTCTAGTCAACCAAAGAATTTGTTTTCAAGATCGGTATCTCTTATAGATGAGAAGATAACAAATTTTTAGAGCCAAAAATGTCAATTTTAAGCCCTTTTAAATGATAACTTGGCTTTCAAAAATAAATTCAGATTCAGATTAGCGTATGATGACGAATTCTCTAATTTTTGTGACAAAGAAAACAATTTGGAACATGAAGGAACATAATTTATTGCGAAAAACCTTGCATGAAAATATGTAAAAGCAATAAAAATTATTGTATTTTTCAAATCGAGAAAACTCCAATAAAATGGCAAAACTAACCCGAGAGGAATTCCTTCAAAAGTGCATGTTTCATCTCTATCATCAAAGACAAGGCTAAACGAGAAAGATAATCCATATTCCGAGCCCTGTGAGAAGGCGATTGCAACACAAATTTCTTCATTTGACGATGTTATAACGGCATGTTTATGACTGACCAAATCAAGGTTGTATTTGAAAAAAGCTGACTTGACTGGTGCGAGGTTTTCGAATTCCTTTATTTAAAAATAATAATAAAATTCCCAATCATTTAATTGAATATAGACAGATTCATAATAACAAACTCTGAGAGCAGATAAAAATTAATCCCCAAAAGCTTATTGTTTAATTTTAAATTTAATTAATTTAATTAAAAGAATTTATCGCAAATAAAAAAATTTAAGATCACCATCAGTGGAGAAATCTAGTTCATACAATTTTTTCTTCTTACGGATAAAAAAAGTCTACTGTGAGAATAAGTAAATAAAGATCTAATCAAAGGTATTAAAATGATTCCTTCTTTTCTGAATTAATTTTGTAGCTAAAATAAAATTCTTTTTATGAGCTTACTTAAACCATGCTTGTGTTGAGAGTAAACGAAGGATAATTATTCTCGTCGGTTCTATTCAGACCAAACACTGAATTTCGATCAATTTAAACATAAATGGAAATTTAGGGAATATTATAAAGTCTGGCTAATACACTCGGTTTGATTTAAGTCTCAATGAAAGTATTAATTACATTTTGAACTTTATGAAAATACAAATATTCATTCAGATTGAAAACGAAGAAATAATCTTCGGGTAAATTGCTTTTTCGGTATGCAAATTTTGAAATTTAATGAACGTTTCATTGCTTAACGCTTAGACTCTCATATTCATTATGATATATAAAGAGAAATAACACGGGTGGAGCTCGGGTCTGGCTATTTTTCTGGTTTAACGCTGATCACGAATCTGGTATTTAAAAAAAATTTGGCTGTCTAATAGACAGTGTCTATGAGCTGAGATAATAAGCAAAAACCGAATTTTCGAAATATCGAAAAACACCTCTTAAACTTTTGCTATTTAAAGATTAAAAACATTAGAGTAATTTTTCAGAAAATTTGTGAAAATTTTAGCACAAAATTCGGTTTTTCTCTAAAACGAAAATAAAAATTCCAAATTTTATTCGAGTTTATTATAGAAAATTTATTCCTCTAGTATTGTTAGTTGAGAAATTTTCGCTAGTTTATAGTATCAGGTTTACTAAAATTTAAGAAATTCTCTCTCCTGATTAGTTCATTCAGTGTCTCATAAGGTTAAGGTTCATAAACTTGAATGCAGACTGTGATGAGGATAAATTCTGGAACATGTTCAAGATCTGGAAACTTTCAATAAACGATTATGGAAAAATGAATCCAAATATTCTAAAATTTGGAGTAGGCTTTCTGTTTTGCTATCGCGTTGTTGAGATAAATTAATGTCAATAAAAAATGGGTCTGATTTATATAGAAATTCCCAATCTATTGGTGAGTAGTTAAAAAGGAAAAATGAAATTTCGCCAATGAGAGGATTTATTTGGAAAATAATTGTTAATTTCTAAAAGGATATAGAATTTCATTCGATCTGATTACAAAACAACTTAGGTATTGAAGATTCAAGGTAAAATTGGAAATTGAAATTTGTCCCTATTCTATAGAGAATCCTGATGGATATTGTTATTGATTTCATTTATAAAAAACATGCCTTGTTCTGATTTTAACGATCATGGAATCGGGAATTCTACTTCTTTCTGAAAAAGTTCAAATATCAATAGCAAAAATTTAACAAAATAGCAAATTTGAAATGCTATGATGTAAAAATGTTTTCAAATCCTCGGGAAAAATTTGCTTAAACATAGAGATCATATACGACCTTTGGTATCGAAAGGGCTGAAAATAATTTATTTTTAGAATCCATTTGAACGATAATATTGACGAACATCAACAAGAATATTTTCGTTTGGTTCTAAACTCACAAGGAAGGTTAAAGAAAACTAGTGTATATTTGAGTGATAAACTTTATATTTCTCCGGTAACATTTGTAAATTCTATTACAATGCAAAATATTCCCTGGCTTCCATTGGTCCATTGGCTCACGTTGACAACTATCTTCCTCCCTCTCCCCTTGTGAGGGCTAAAATACAATATTTTGCATTGTAATAGTATTTAAATTCAAATTCTCGATGATAAAATTGAAGATCATAGATTCCCAAATTCAAATCAATTAGCTTTAAATCTTTAAAGGAGAAGAATGATTTGAAAATAAAACATTTATGACAATTCTTCTATTCAAATATAGAATATCATACTTGAGTTTTACTGAGTCTAAATTTTTTTGTTGGTTTCATTTAAAAAACCAAAAATAACTCAACTAAACAATAGAATCGAAAATATTTTACAATAAAGAAATCGTACAATGAGTTTTTTTTCATTTCCCTTCATTACTGCAATTTAATTTTATGCTCAGTTAGTTGAAGAGAAGACACAATGCCTGTATGGCTGTGTTATGCTTTTCAAAAAGAAAATTTCTCCAAGATCAACTCTGCAACTCCTAATGGAACGAGGTAAGCGTTGAGATGAATGCACGGAAATTGTGCCTTGATGCTCATTACAATGAATTTCAATTACATTATGTAATATGCGTAAGAAATGTAATAAATTTCAGAGAAATGAATTTATCAAAAATGAATTCAAGGCCCTTTCGAAACCATTTAGGTATTGAGTAAGGAAGATACGTAAAGAAATGTTTAAAGATGATTGAAAAAGTAGAGCTGAGCCCAGGAGTATACACGTTAACCCGTGGTATCTCAAAAGAGATTTTTTCCTCCTGAGCTCTGTTTAGTTCCATTTTTATTTTTGGCTGATGATTTTTAGAAAGAGAAACTCTAAGCAGCTAAAGAAAGTATTTCACTATCTGACTATCCTTTAGTATCATTCGAATTATATCTATAAATATGAAAAATGAGATTTCGAAGCAATCCACCATCTTTTTAATTTTGGATTTAATTTTCCTTCATCAAAAAATTCAAATATTAGGTTGTGCGATAAGTAATGGGACTCCAACTTGAACAAAAATTTGATCCTCCAAAACTAATATGAATCCAAACAAATTTGGTACCATTAGAAAGATAATTAATCACTCTATTTGTTTGAACTTATTAGATATTTCTAGAATTGAAAAAACATCAATATTTTGAGTATTTTGATTAGAAAGGTTTTCGGCAAAATGTTAGATAGGCGTATTGCTTGGGAACTGGGCGGTCAGAGAACTTTCAAATGCTTAAATCTTTTTTTAAAGATTCAATTAAGCGTTCTAGAGCATTCAGGTTTCATTTCGTCTTGGATAAAAAAACTTTTCTTAAAGTCAAGAATTCCGAATCAAAAGATTTGGTAGAAAATGGGTTTAATCCCCTTTTTCAAATAATAATTTGATGAATTCAATGCTTATGGGATTATAAAAAATCTTTAGAAGACATGTCTTTATTCATCAGGAAACTATTTTCACTGATATCCAATTGATCTTTTTCAAGTTTTCTTTCAATAAAATCAGTCCCATTAACTATCGCACAGCCTAATAGTTCGATTTCCAACAATAATGACAAAGTTCTATGAGCTTTTATTGGCAAATCCAAATTTTTTGTCTAATGTTAATCCCAAATATCAGGATTTATTTGCCTCAAATTTTGGGAAACAAATAATTCTCATATCAGAGTTAAATTTTGATTTATTGATCATTCTTACTGATTTTGATGATCCATTTCCTTGTCTAATCATGATCATAAAGAAAAAGTTTCGTGAAAAATTTGAGTCCTCGATTATGATTCACAAACCATAAGCAATTCAGATACAAAATTCAGCATATATCTCAGTAGAAATATGTTATATTACTGAGATTTCATTCCAATCAAGATTTACCTGATTGAATATTGATGCTCGCGTGAGAGATTTTTTATCTCGTGCCATATATTATCTGTATCATAATGATTTCTTTTGGAAGCAATAAGACAGGAACAGTAAGTGCTAGGAACAAATAATCTTACCATAATCATTTATTTGTAGTTATAGAAGAAAAAGTTTTATTCACCAAATGTACATTTCTTTATGGTTCATCAGTAGTGACACATAAACAATGATAATGGGAATTAGCTCCATTTTGCCAGTTTCAGTCCTCTATCTGATAAAGTTGGCTAAGTAATTGGTCTAGGAAAGAGGATAAGAAGGATTGCTAGTTCTGAGGAATGGCCAAAAGAGATAGAAGGGTGAAAATTACGTTTAAATGAGAATGGTTATCCCAACAGATTTGTAGAAAAATTCATCAATATGTCTGATGATGTAGATGATCGGGTCGACAGAGATGAAGGAGAGAAGATAACCATCTTCATGAAACTTAATTTTAAAGGTGATGGTTTCAGTAATGATGTAAGAAGACGACTGGTTAATCTTATTGATAAACATTATGATAATATAAAATTGTAAATTGTATTTAAAACCCAAACATTATTCAGTTTGTTTCATAAGGATTCACTAAAACCTGAAGAAAAGACCAATGCGACTGTGGAGCTTCTTATATAGGACGTACAATTAGGAAATTGCCAACCAGGTCAGATGATCATTTGAAGAAGGATACAGCGGTGACAAGACATATCAAACAGGAAAATCATGAGGCTTCAATTTCTAATTTCTCAATTCTGTAAAAAAATGCGAGTGATGACAGCACAGATTTGTGGGTGAAGGAGAAATTCTTCATCAATTACTTTAAACCAAACCTGTTTGTTCAGAAAGATTACTCTTATAATCTTCAACTACCATGGCCTATGTGAGCTTTTTCACTTTTCTCTTCACTGAGAGTTTTTTATTGAAGAGTTTTGGTGTTTTTGATCTCACATTATATATTCTTATATTTTTCAATTTTTACTATACTTCCTTCAAAATTTGTAAAATATTATTTTCAGTGAATTTTAAACTTTTATCATTATTTATGTGTCAATACTGATGAACCATAAAGAAATGTACATTTGGTGAATAAAACTTTTTTTTCTATAACTACAAATATAAGCGGATTTTCGGAGGTTTTTATAAAAATAACGTGAATTATATCATCACAAATATTCATGTAATAAATATGAGTTTAAAAATCAAAATATTTATTCTAAAATATCAGTTTAACTCTAATAACGATTCCTATAGAATTTATCAGTAAATTTTATTCATTTTGAGATATCCAAGAGCCTACGAGAAAACCTAATTGCTCATGAGTTAACGGTAAAAAGTAGGGGTCCAATTTTTGAATTAAAAACAACTGAATGTTTAATCGATAACTCTTAAAACTAAAAGTAATTAGCTCATCCACAAACCATACCAAAAACAAAAGATCAAATCTGCGAGCCAATCATTACTATAGTTGGATGATATAAAGTTGGAAATCTATGATTTGAAAAAATTTCAACTATAGAATCTTTAGTAAAGATACCAAATCATTCATATCAATTACTTCAAACTCAACTCGTTTGATAAGAATTTCAAAAGTCTGATTTGTAAAATGGAAAATTTACTCATGGATTAGAAAACAGAAACTAACTTGAAGTGAAATGGGATATTTCAACAACTGCCATTCCGAGTCATGTGGAAAATGAGTGTAAATGAGCTGTCCCGGATTAGCAAGGAAATAAAACATATCTAGGCCGTATCTAATGTTTTCAACACTGGTCCTCTTGCCAATAAGTCGTCTTGCAGCCCAATGACAGTCGATTAGATGCCAGGTCTGTTCAATCAGCACAGCATTCCAGCTATGTTGACCTTGACGAGCAGTAAACTTCATCCCTGGCACATAATCAGCACCTTTTGCATAGCCAACCAAAAGTTTACAATGAATCCCAGCATAGCTATTAAAGTTTTAAGAAATTTATCAAACTCTTTCAAACAGATAGCTCAAGTTTATTTTTAGAATCGAGTTTAAAATAAGCAACAATTAACATCTCCATAGCATAGAATCATTACGATAACAATTATTTGAAAATGATTTTATATCTGACTAGATTTTTGATCAGATGAGATTGCAATTAAAAAAGAGACTTTCTTTTTTAATCTCAGAAATACTGAATCAGTATCAAATAGTAAAATTATACCTAAGGCGAAGGTACATTGATTTAATATCAATGAAATAAAGGTTCATTATCGTTTTGATTGGAGACCATATTGAACGACACAGAAATTCTAGTCAATAATTTCCAATTCTAGTAAAGAATTATTTGATGAGAGGAGTCAAGGGAATGTTTCCTTCGACTTTTTTATTAGAAATTTATTCCTGGACAAGATGATGTTATTTTTGTAATTTTATCTCATTCATGTTTTTCTCTATTGAAAGGCACTGCAACTCAGGTTTTCAGTTTTAACCAAATAACTCAAAAACTCTATTGTAGAAACTTTCAAGATGTAAATACTTGAAATATTTGAATATTTGAAATCAGAAAAAAATTCTCTTCAAAACTGAAGAATAGAAATAAAAATATCCTATTTTTAAGACTGTCATACAGTCTTTAATTCATCGGAATAATTGAAGATGCATGAGGTTAAATGTTTCTGAAATTTCATTCAAAAATTCAGTAGTTTATGGAATTAAGCAGTCTTTTGAAATTTTTACTCTCAATGAAATACTCACCGACACAAGATTAGAAATACTTGAGCATACGTTGAAGTACCTGTTCTTATTCCCATTAGTATTTCCTCAGGTGTTCCTTGTTGAATTCGATCGAAATTCATAGCATGCAAATCTTTTGTACATAACCACAAGAAGATAACACGAACTTTTTCCAGGTCATCAGTTATATTCCTTGCATAGATCAATTGCCAGATTAACTGGTTGAAATTATCTTGGTTCTGTTGTGAAACGTTGAAGGCATGTTCATCTACATTTTTGAAAGCCTGTGAATAAAAATATTTGAATTACTATATACTATTATAGTATTAGGGATATGCAACATTTTACAAATTTTTCAGCTAGTAGCTCATTCGATAGAGAATTAAATTTGGAGAGAAATAATTATTTTGAATTGAATATTTCAAAATTATTTTCTGGTAAACAAAATGTCATTTGAAAATTACATTTTTTAAATCCCCGCCAACAAATTTTGAATGAATTTTACTACGATAATCGATAAAATTCACGTTTATGAGCAATCTGTATAACTTTTTGAATGGGAATTATTCTGATAGTTATTTGAAATCTCTTAGCTGCATATCCTCATCTTTTTCTGAAAATTTTAATGCGCTTTAAAAGATTTTGGGAAAATGGGATTTATGAGTGTCAACAAAATTTTCGAATTTAATTTATGAAAATCTTCTTTTCTGTGTAAAAGCATCCAAATTAGCAAATCGGCCAAAAAGTTTTTCGGGAATTTTACAAATCTTCTTTAAATACAATTCGACTTTGTTTGAAGTCGGAATAATAATTAAATTAAACTTTCAAATCAATAACCTAACCAGTTGAAAAAATGGAAAACTTGGCGCGAACTTGAAAAATAATTGAACAAACTAATACGTTTCAACAGCTCACAGTGGGTCATGTAATCTGGATTTCAGAAAACCAATCAACTTTAAATTATTTCAAAGCTAAGAGTAGAAGTATATGCTTTATTCATTCGATTGATTGTGTAACCAGAATTGAGTATCTTTCGGATATTTTTCAGTATACAAAAGAGTATAGGGAAGAAAATTTTCTTGTGAAGAACAATGTTATTTGATCTTTAATTAATTGGTGATGTTAGAAGGATTCATACTTTAATCTATCGACTTCAAATGTTTTTTTGTTGATTATTTTCCAGAAAGAAAATTGGAAAATAAACAAAGAAATCTAATTTTCATTTGCAATATAAGGAAATCATTGATCAGAATCAAGCTGAGTGGTAAAGACTATGAGAATACCTTGGTGTTTGCTGCGATAACAATAATAAAAATTCATCAAAATATTTTCCATTTGAAAAGTCACGAGTACTGGCTAAGAGAAGAATAAACTAATTAGAATGTTTTTTCCCGAATACAGTATAATACAATATGTTAAACTATCAAATGCAAATAGTAACGTTATGAAAACCGATCAATTTCAGAATACTCTATTGGGTTAATTTCAAAAATTTTTAATTCGAATCATATTTAGATTGTAATCATGGAAACCAAAAATCCCCACCTAACGGAAGTCAATTTAGCTACTCATTTAGTTATGTAAACCAATTAGAAAAAATATTCACCTCTTTGATTTGTAGAGCTGTCTCTCCTCAGGAAATCAGTGTGAATTATATTGAATTTTTTCATCTTTCTAAATACACATTTGTGGCAATCAAAATCAAAGTAATAACGTGACTTTAAAGCAAGCTAGATAGCCTAGCATTTATATAATACTTGAACTATCGCGTCTATATATTTTTTTGTCTGATCATCTTCAAACATGCTCAAACATGAAATGAATCTGAGCAAACAGGATACATGATAAAATGTAGTAGCAAGTTCTGCTAACATTTGAATACTCTGGTCTTTTCTTGACATATTATACAGTAGTGTTGAAGATTATCAAAAAAATGCTTCAAAGTGAAGTGCAAGTTTTTATTTAATGTAATACTTTGTCCTACTAAGCACACTAGATTGAATGCTTAGTTTGTTATTGCTAATTTCGATGTAGCTTGTACAGAAATTTACTTCCATTCCTCCGATATTATTAGTACTAATCGTTAAGTTAGGTTGAGAAATTTCGCTTCGATAAGACCTCTTCGAAAGAACAATAAACTATTCCGAAAAAACTCATTCTTAACAAAATTGGAGATACCATTTTCGTAACTCCACTCTATATTCGGGAAGATTATTTATTCCAATTGATATTTCATCAAATGAATTATTAAATGATGTTGGAGAAAATTTTATTCTGTAAATTACTAAAACAATACCTTATTTCAGAATGCTGTAATTTGAAATCATGTTTATATCCGAGTGAAAGGATAACCTTTACACAAAAACTCGAATAAAGTACATGGGTTTTGATTGAAGCTAGGGAAATTCATTTACATACAGATAAGGATAATCAACATTTCAGTATTTAATGACCCATGTAAAGATTTATTAATTATGATTCACTTGTAATAATCAATATGGTTGCACTTTTAAGAGCTATTTTTCAAATAATAGAGTGTCAAGACTTAAGAGAGGTAAACAATATATTCTATTCCTCAAAAATAACCGAATTTCAGAATTAACCCTTGAAGTCCCAGAGAATTTGTTTTCATGATTCGCTCTCACTCTTTTGTCTGTGAATACGTTGATTAGGAATCTAAAGTTGTTTAAACGCAATTATTTTTGGTTCAAAAGTTATCAATAAAAAATGGGACACTTTTGATCCAAAAACAGGCTATTCTTGTAGCTTTAACAGATAGAGTTCAGGCGATTGCATTATGATTACTCGATAAAAGTTATCTTATTTTCTACCTATGACCCTGGGAAGTAGGTTTTCAAAAATAGGTTTTAAACAAAAAAAATTTGAAAAAAATCAACTCTCGTTAAATTAGTATAGCACGAGTTTGACGAATGATAGAGCCAAATTCTTTGCGTATTCCAGGAGATCAATAAATTTCCTATCGAATGGGTGGTAAACGAAGTATTTTCTGAGACTAAAATGATGTGTAATAGAACTATCACTGTGGGACTTGAAGGGTTAACTGAAGTTCAAGGAGGAGTTTAAATATTGTGAGATCATAAATTCATTAATTATTTTATCAATGATCAGTTGTGAAAAAGAACTTACCTTGAATGATTCATCTGTATACATGGGAAAATTGTTGGTTTTCTGATTAGTTTTTGGCTGGTGTGGTCCCCCAATGATGGCACTATTGTTGGGACCGGGTATATTCGTATTATCATACGAAATATCATGATGAGCGTCATTAACATGGTTTCCAAATCGATTTACTTGCACTTGCTGGCCATTGTTGAAGGAGGTGGAGAAATTCTGGAATGTAAAATTAAAATCATGTAAGATGAAACCGTGTGAAACTCCAAAAAATCTCCCAATCGAAAATTACTCTAAGAACTCTGTATCCAAGATTTTTATTTCACCTTTTTTCAAAATCTGAGCTCAGAAATTTTTTTGATTGGCATCAAGGTAAAATTAGAATTTGGTCATAGAGGTTGTAATTTTCAAGAAAAATTTTAAAATTCAGATTGTGGCCAAAAAATTATGTCTTCGAGTTGCTCCGAAATCAACGAATATTTTAAACCTTGAACGTTATAAAAGGTGATATTTTCAAAATTTTAAAATAAGCCAAATATTCTTCCGATTGAAATTCTTCCATTCTAACAACTTTTAGGGTTCATAAAATAATTGTGTTGAGAGAAATACATATCAACGCTAGCTGGCAGAAATCCATTAACTGGTCTATTCATCTTTTTTTTCACTACATACTTTGGATTGATAATATCGGTCTGAGTAAACAATTTTTGGAATCAATTAATGAGAACAGAATTTTGTTTATCTCGTAGAGAATTTAGTAATTAATTGTATATTTATCCTAACTACTACAAGAAGAAAAAGAATACTCTTGTCATTATAAGACTAGATTTCTTGAATAGAGGTTAATTTTTACAATATGTTCCAGTAATTTATCTGAATGACATAGAAACTAAAGGCCATAAATTTTCATGGTAATCGATAATTAAAAGACCAACATGATTCTAATTTAACTTCAAAAGAGAGCGGGCAACTATTCTCTAATTTCCCCGGGTATTTATTAGAAACTCAATACTGTATATAGGTGTTTTAGAGTTACGAGGCACTGATTTATATTCTTTGGATATTTGAGGTAACTTTTCAATAATTAATTATGGAAAATTCTCTAATGTCTACATAAATAATGATGCTTTAATATTCAAGGGTTCTTAGATTAAACCTATTCCTAGGGGTGATGTCAACAAAATAAATCACACTATTTTTAAGTAGAATGGACATTTTTACTTCATTCATGGTATTTACAATTGATTCAAGAAATTATTTTATCTTCATGGTCGGCTTGAACAAGTAAAATATTTTCTCTGAATTAGTAGAAATATTCATTTCTTAGAGGATTTTGAAGACGAGTGAATAATGAGTAATAAAGCTTTTATTTCACCGGTTCTCATCAGACTCTTACACGGGCTTGATATTTATACATACAATAATGAAAAATTAAAAATCCTCTGATTGGACAAATGGGAATTGAAAGAATATCACAGGGAGGAGGGGTAAGGTTTCACTGGGCTCATTGTCTTTTCTTGAGAAAGGGATCTAGTTGTAACTGCCCGCTACATCTTTGCTATTAAACTTCTGGCTGATGGTTCCAATTCTTCTGAGGATGAATTTGATGAAATTCTAAGTGATATTTCGGATGAAAACAGTTTTGCTGATAACGAAATACAACCTGATGATGCTGATTTGACTATTTTGTCTTCGAAATGCGGTCAACTTCTTTACCACGTATGATCTTGCGATGTGTTTGAAACGGAACCGAACTGCCTTAGTTGGCACTTGTAGAAAGAATCGTTCATTTCTTCCACCAAGTTTTCAACAAAAATCCATTGATCAAATGAAGACTTGTATAACAAAGACGTAGTTTTGATGTGATTCGGACAGAAGAAAAACAAACCTGTAGTACTACTTTCCACACTTCATACAAATCCTGATGATACTGGTGCCAAACCCGAAATTATACAGTATTATAATCAAACCAAAGGTGGTGTGGATACTCTTGATTTACTGGTTGGGAATTATTCATGTCGTAGAGCAACCAGAAGATGGCCTTTATCTGTTTTCTGGAACATATTGGACATAGCTGCCTACAATGCTTATGATCTATACAGCAAAAAGTGGCCAGAAACTCTAAGAACTAAGAAGTATTCCCGCAGGGATTTTCTGAAGAAATTATCCATAAAACTCTTGGGAATTGAAGAGGAAATCCCGAATCCAGATCCAAAAAGAAGGACACTGACTCAAAGCACTCAAAGCACTGAAAAATCTAGAGGAAGATGCAGTATTTGTCCAAGGCAAAATGATCGTAAAACTAAGCTAAAATGTCACAAGTGTGATAATTTAATATGCCAGAAACACGCAAACCTAATTTGTAACTCTTGTGAACCTATAAATTATAAATAATAAATATTTAATTGAAAAATACTGATCCGACTTCATTATTTTGAGATTTTATTCTACTGGGGTCATTTAGACCCCAAATGTCATACTTGTAATTTTTATTTAATGTCGTGCTAGGGTTAATAGCTATGAGCTGTGTGTTCATAAAAACTTTGCCGATATGAGCTCTTTCGCTTTCCTGTTCACTATTTTTTTCAACTTTGTTATAAACTTCTTTCGATCTTTGTAAACTAATCTTTTCAATCAAGCTTTAACTTTTTTTACTTATTTATGTTTTACTGTTCTGATGAACCATTCGGGAATTTAAACCCAATAAAATACATGGCTAAATTTGGAGACACCAAACTTTCTGAGTCAACTCAGCAAATTTAAATTGATTTCGGCACCCTAAATAGCCAGACAGGTTGAACTCGCTAAGTTGAACTTAAATCTTGCAGGAATCTGTTAAACAAAAAAAGGTGCCTCTACTGTTGTATTTAACCACATGCATCACTAACGATATCATTCTACAGACAGAGAGACATGACTGACATTATATCTTGATTGATTTGGCTGATTATTTCATCAATTAAAAATGCACATTTATTTATGTTAATTCAAGAATTGAGAACTCATCCTTTAAAATTTTTTTAAAATATCTTGATAAGAAATACGTGTTTGATTTTATTCTTGATTATACGCTTAATCGATTCATAAAAATTCTATTTAAAACAATATTAGATTTCAAAAATTTTATTTTAAATCTTAAATACATGGCTAGGGTAAATTTTTTTTCTGATAGAATTTATACCTTTTACATGTCTAAGTGATAAAAATGAACTCGTAACTTATAATAACGAAATTCAAAGGCATACATCCTAATTTCAAAGATATACACTGACTCATCAAATTATTTTTACTTTTTTAAGCGAACATTCAAGGAAAAATAATGAAATCTTACTGATACTGTTGAACAAAACACTGATAAAAGTGAATCTTATGAATATTTGTGAACTAAAAGACCTTTCTTTTTACAATTACACGAATTACTTTGACAGAGGTATTTTTGAGCTCAGTAAACTGTTAAACGATGAAAATCAAAATAATACATTATAAGACTTTGAATCCTGATGATATAGAAGAAAAATTATAAATTTAAATGGTTTTTAGAACAGAGAGAAAAGCTGGTTGAAAAGCTTGTGAAATCAAAGATTATCCCTCCAAATCCTCTAAATATTTTTTGAAAGCTTCTCTTGCTCTTGCTTCTTCTGACTTTGACATGACTAGACGATAAAGTGATAAAACACAAAAAATGATTTTCACGAAGCCAGTCAAATTTCTATTTGATTGGTTGTTTTGATTTCGGAGGATTGTAAAAAATAAATGTTACCAATTCCATAGTGATATTATCTTGAAACTTTTGAATAAGAAAAATGACAAACTTGACAAGCCCAGTACGAGATTAGGATATTCTTAAAATTTTAATTATTTTAAGGATATACTAGTTTTGTACTGGTTTTAAGATTAAACTAGGATATTTAGAAAAAAACTAATTTTAAGAATATACTGTAACATATATACAATCATATATATATGTACAATCAGAATGCTCTATTTTGGGACCTTCCATTGGTTCATTTTGACATCGCAACTACCTTCGGAAGGGTGGGGAACTGGTTGTAAAATTCATCTCTGGATCAGCTAATTACTTTTGCCTTTTGAGAAAGTTGTCGACTTGTAACTGCCCACTGTAACTTTTTCGTTTTCTTTTGGTTGTTGAGCAGTTTTTCCTTTCTCTCTTATCACTAATTACAGGTTGACTGGTAATTTAATTATCAACTATTGTTGACTTCTCATTGTCTTCAAATTTTGCCAAGAGTCAAGGGTATAATTACACGGGTGGTTGGGGGGTTGCGATAAATTTTGGCGAAAAACTGATTATAGTGTAAAATTTAACGCAGATTCTGAATCTGCTTCCAAAAATTTCCTAAGTTGCCCAGTTTTTGCGCAATTCGCGAAAAACCGAAATAGCACAATTTTCATAATCGGGACTTGAATAAATCAATTTTTCGAC
>SSNU01000071.1:134785-214948 GCA_012064415.1 Gyrodactylus bullatarudis
AAATTTGACTCTGAAATGTCTAAGGATCAAGTCGAAAAATTGATTTATTCAAGTCCCGATTATGAAAATTGTGCTATTTCGGTTTTTCGCGAATTGCGCAAAAACTGGGCAACTTAGGAAATTTTTGGAAGCAGATTCAGAATCTGCGTTAAATTTTACACTATAATCAGTTTTTCGCCAAAATTTATCGCAAATTTTTTTTTTAAATTTCCCCCAGTGTTATTTATCTTTCAAAATTTAGTATGTATCCTATGACTTTCTCCTTTATGGCTTCGAAATTAACAATTAGCATTCGGTATGCATAATTATAAATTATTTAGTTCACTAATATCCATAAGATTCACTTTTATCAGTGTTTTTTTCAACAGTATCAGTAAGATTTCATTATTTTCCCTTGAATGTTCGCTTAAAAAAGTAAAAATAATTTGATGAGTCAGTGTATATCTTTGAAATTAGGATGTATGCCTTTGAATTTCGTTATTATAAGTTACGAGTTCATTTTTATCACTTAGATATGGAAAAGGTATAGTACTCAGATCATGTTTTGCATATTTTTAAGTCGTAAAAGTCATCTTTCATTATAAAATTTTTTTGAAGATAAAACTTTAGAATTTCATCAAATGGCCAAATTATTCGAGATTTTAGTGATTGTGTAGTAAAAATTCATTGAAAATTTAGCGGTGATTTGAAAAATTCAGGATTTTTAAATAGTGAAGCTTTTTCGACACATGCTTCAATACAAAAAATGCTTAGAATTGATAGTTCAATCAGAAAAGTTGGTACTAGTATGAGGTTAAAAATGTCACCCTACCCTATTAAATACTGATCTGTTCTAAAATTATAATATTATATCATCTTAAAGATCTATTTTTGAAAAATAATATGAGCCAAAAAAATATAAAAATCTTTAGGTCAAGAATGTATTTTTAACACAGTATTCCACTCAGGGTACAATGCCTATGAAAAGATTAAACTTTTTTGATTTATCCATCTAAAATACATATTATCATTTTGCTGACTAATGTAGGTAGAAAACGAAAATAGATTCTGGGTGAATATGAGCTCTTTATTTTCGTCGGTTCTCATCAAGCCCTCCACCGACATGTATATTTATACAGAATATTATTCAAGGAACGATGATAAAACGGAGGAAAATTCAACATTGGTGCCCAACAACAACGATAACTCCGCATTAGCAGAAGAACAACTCGCCAATGATGACCAAACAAAAATCAAAAGGGAAGAGTCGAAAAACTGTCTCCAAGGGGTCCAGAGGAATAGAATCATTTTTCCAAATGAGATAGAAAGGTATTACACCAACAGTTTGAATGCTCTGGATGGCCCAAACGAACTTTTCGCATTTTTTTGAATAATATTCTATATAAATATATTTATATATGTATAAATATACATGTCGGTGTAGGGTCTGATGAGAACCGACGAAAATAAAGAGCTCATATTCACCCAGAATCTATTTTCGTTTTCTACCTACATTATGCAAGACATTAGTCAGCAAAATGATAATATATTCGCGGAAATCAGGAATCTCAAGCAAGTTAAAATATATATATTGATCAAAAATTAGCTGCATTTTAAAACTCTTTTGTATCCTTAAATGATTTTTAAAAATCATCAGAATAGATAACAAAACCTAGAAGTATTGTATAAAATTTCTCAAATTCATGACCAATAATTTATCTAAAATCGGTAACACGATTTCTTTCTCTATGATTATGTTATGCATATAGAATTGCCCTACTTTCTAAATATAAATTTCTTAAACAAGTAGGCGACTTTGAATGAGAAATCTGATTACCAAATGTATATATTTATCACCACAGCCACGCAAACACATTATGGAATCTACAACTACACAATATGAATAAATCTCATAGATTTTATAAATGATATCGTACAGCTATGCTCGATGAATTTGGGAATTCATGATTTTTACAAAAATCTCATTTTTTCATCAAGGTATCAAAATTTTTGGAAGATTTTTAGGTAACTGATTCAAAATATACACTTTTACTGATTTTAGGAAAAAAGTTTTTTTGGAAAATTTTAGAGACATTTTTTAAATTCGAGATGGCGCGATTTTGTAATTTTTTTAACTTTGAGTTGAAAATTTTTGTTGATTTCAAGGTTTGAGAGGAATCAAACGTTATTTTTCAGGATCATCATTAAACAGGGAAAATATTTACCCATATTCATTTTTTGAAAAACCCGTCATTTACGTGCAAAAGTCTACTTCTTATTTTTCTATCATTTTTACTGCTTGGAAATTGATTGGTGATCCAAGATCTTTTCAAAATGAAATCATCGAGAATAGCTTTATGATTTCAGCGTCAATCTAAAGTGTAACGACTAAATTACATTCCTCCTAATAACTATAGAATAAATATACAGATCAAAATGTGTATTATGTAAAAGATGATAATTACGATTAGTTCAGGAGTAAGAGAGAAAAAAGATGTAATTATTTCTCTGCTTTTAGTAATTATTAGGAATTCGTCGCATTCTTCATGAATGAAAGCACAAGAAATGTAAATTGGAAATTCCTGGATAGCTTTTATCCATTGGAATTCTTACAATGAACATTTTCTCAATAAAGAAATGAATAAATTGTATTTATTATGGGGAAGTAGATTTATTGTTCTCCAGACAATATTCAATCGAAGAAAGTAAAACTCAGGTTTGAGATGGAAAAATCCCTTCCTACCGATTTTCTCAACTAAACTAAATATATAAGAAAATCATTCATATTTAACGAATCTCACACTATGGAATGATTTAGTGGTATCTAAAGTAGGAATGAAAAAGATCAAAGACCTCAATTATGATCGAGAACAAATGGTAAAACCGCGACTTTACCAACTAATAGAAAAGATGTGATAGTATCACAGTGATACTCGACTTATCTCTTAACAAGATTCATCAGGTTTCTATAGCTAAAACCTAGACAGACATGAGGATATACTAGTCTACGTGATAGCATATTTTGAATTCATTATGGATTTGGACTCATATTGAAGATTATCTCATGATTACTTAAAAAACTATTTCCCATAATCTCAAGAAATTATAAAAAGTTTATAAACCTATTTAATATGAAGATGGGAATTTTTGACACTACAATATTTTCATCAAGATCATCTAGATCAAGGGGCCCCAGAATGATCAAAAGTTGATCAAAATAAGATAAGATCTATGTTTTTTGATGGTTTTAATTTGAAAATTTCTATTCCAAAAGGCATTTTTTCTCGGAGAATATCTTTTATTTTTTGAGTTGAGATTTAGGAAAGACAGTCTGGTGGAGTAATCTGGAATAGTTTAAAGAAACCAAACGTTATTTAATGTATCAAATCTATCAATTGAAATTTGGCATGACATTATTTTTCGAATATTGTTGATCACAAATTACATTTGCTATCATTGATGAGGGACCTTGATTGCATAAACATTTGCAAGAGGGTTTGCATTTGGATCCGAATTTTTTGCAATAGCAAATCCAATTTATACATATGCCACGACATATGTGTATGCAGGGCAAATGTTTAAACAAAAGCTTCAAAATATTCAGTATTAACTCATCTAGAGAATTAGAATTTGGATCCACCGGATTCCCTCGATAGTGTAGTTCAAAATGAGTCTATGGAATCAATTACAACAGAGCAAGACTCACGTTTAAACCTTTACGTATAACAACTTGCAGCTTAGGAAATTTATCTTGTAATTCTCTTTGATTCAGTTCAGGAGAGATGTACAAAGTGAAATCTTCCATGTTTTTTTCAAAGAGTATCCTAAAATCTAGGTTTTTATAATGAAATCTCTTTTAATACTACTGTAAAACTATTGGGCAGTAATGTTTACTAGACCTTGACAAAGTTATTCAAATCGAGGTAAAACAGCTCTGGTTTTAAATCATCATTTATTTTTAGAATAAAATTTAGTTTCTTCCTTTTCGCTTGAGTGCATTTAAATTTTTTGGTTAGCTTTACTTCGAGAGTAAGTTTCTCCATGACCAAAGAAGACCTCGAATATGATAAAACAAGAATAGATCGGTTTTGTCTTTGAGTCCATACAGACTAGTCGAAAAGAGATTTTTTACTTAAAAATCACTAGATACCCCAAAAGAAAGTTGTATTATTGAAGTTTTGTAATTTGACTTTTATTAATCGTGGAGGGATGATCAGATCATCAAATTTTAACCGAAGTTTTGATATTTCTTCTTGAATAATATAATGTAACTTACATTTGGTTCATCAATGGGACGAGGTGCAAATTCTTTTGGTGGTTCACGCTGTATTGGTCCCTTGGTCCAGTTTGCAGTGCTCTCTTCTGGTCGATAACCGGGAAATGGATTTTTTTCTTCATTTGGATTTCGATCAAATGATGCGTTCACGCGATCATATTGTTGATGAACCGGATAATCTAGAGGAAGGATGTTATAGATATATATTTATGTTCAAATCAATAAGCATTCCATTTATAGCACCACATGAAAAAAGGGATTAGTAATAAAAATGATCGTTTTTTTAAGAAATTTATCTTTTATTTTTATAATCTATCTAGTGACGATAATGATAATTTTATTCTAGGCTATTTTATCACTATGCAAGTGCAAAGATTTTCATGAAAACCATACCTCTTGATATGAATTGATACTTTGATTTCAATGTAACGGATTGTTAAAAATCTTGAGCTAATATTTCCAAAGATGAAAGAATGGTATTTTTAATAAATAAATTTTGATCAGTAGATTCTTTCAAATTCATCTACGATCAATATGATGTATAATACATAGTGTATATTCTTGACTGAATAGATTTTATATCAGAAGATATTAGGTTAATAAAATTTTTCATAGTTTTGTCTCTAAGAAAAATATAAAAATTTGGATGTTGAAAGCACTTTTATAATGGCAGAAAAGAATTCGAGAACCGTAATTTGCTTCCGAGTTTAAGATTATGAAAAAGCATTTCTTCAAAATAAAAGAAGAGTAGAAGAGTAGCTTGTCCGAACTTGAGATTAATTTCCAAAGAATCAAATTAACGTGTATTGAAGTAGTATGTATGCAAAAGTAGATTGAATTCCTGTATGATGAGATATCGAATTGCATTCACACGAAGGATTTCATTAATAATAAATATTCTTTGATTTGAAAGCTTCTTATAAGATAATCCGTGAGATCAACTATCTAATTTCAGAATGTAGAGAACACAAAAAGGCTTTTCAAAGAATATTAATAAATTTTCCTCTAAATTCAATGATTGATTTTGAGAATAAATCATCTGGAAAACGTGATTCTATAGCGCAGTTGTTTGATTTTCCTGAGTAACTGCACGTAGTCTTTTCATAATGAAAGTTAAAGATGATTATTTAAAATATTCCTATCCTTCCCTAATTTATGGATAGCAAATGTTTGGGGATGCTTGGAAATGCAAGAATTGTATATGACAGAGTTTGTGAAGAGATGTAAACATTTATACGTACCACGTTGCTTCGACATGAATTCGAGCTAGTCAGAATTGAGTCGAGATTTTTATTTGAAGATTAATTTTAATTGGTATCTTTTGAAAAAAGAACTCGAGTATGATGAGGCTTTTGGAATTCAGATCATGATTTTTGATCTTTGAGCTGAAATTTTTTATTGATTTAAAGGGGTAGAATGGGCAAAAAAGTATTTTATAGAATTAGAATTGGACGAGAAAGTCGGATACTGCCATTAATTTTTTTTAGAAAGAATCACAGACAGATCTATGATAATCGAAATTCCATTGATGTTGAAGTAGTGAAAATGATCAAGGAGTCGAAATTCTACTCTCAAACGATAATGAGTTAAATCATTGGATCGGATTTAGTATAATTGACTTTCTTTCTAATTCTAAAATATTTTCAGATTTTTTTCATTCAAATGATAAAAGTAGATAATTTGAATTGAAAAATCAATCTAAATAAGATATGGGAAATTTATTAAGCTACTGAGAATATTTATAGCTCATCAAAATTGGTATTCAGTGATGCTTGCCAAAGTATAGAGGAGGAGGATTTTTAGAAAAGATTTTGGGAATGAAAAGATTTCTAAAATTTTACAAATTGGACATTTTTTTCTACTCAATGATATTTTTTGATGATTACAGAAATGTGCTTCATAAAAAATTCTAGTTTTCGAGCTATTCAGTAAAAACTGAAAATCCGACTTGCAGTGCTTTGTCCTTCAATAGAGAAAACCATGAATGAGATAGATATACAGAAATGACATCATCTTGTTCAGAAATAAATTCGAAATTAAGAATTCTTAATAAAAGAGTAGAGCTAGTCAAAGTCGAAGTTGAAAATTTACCTATTTATTTCGAAAGTTCTCAACTTTAATTCAGTTTAGTGTCTATTCTAGCACCTTGAAGGAAAGAAATCTAGCTAAATTAGGATACAGTAGTCCACTTTTACCATTTTTAGAAAAACTCTGAGCTGACAAGATTCATTGATTTGAAAGTGGTCAAAAATTGTTTTTCAAGATCAGAGCTGGATCTACAAAAGTGGAAAATATCATTGAGTAGAATTTTTCCATGTAAGACCATGTGAAATTAATTGCAGTAAGACTCACTCTGATTACTTTGGTAAATATTGGTATTATTCATTTTGTTATGGTTGTTGGTCTATGAGAGAATAAAAAAAGAACTGATTAAACTTTAAACAACCTCAGTGTATTTAGTTCAAATCTTAAAAAATGAATCAGGTCTTTGAGATACCACAGAGATTATTAAAATTTTAATTTTTCAATGAATTTTTAAAACATTTTTAAAAATAGAATTTCACAAGAGATTACGTTTAGAAGAAGAAAAGATGACAGCTAAATACCATTCTACTCAAATTTCATCATATTAAACTGCCATGCGATTCGACTCAGCGGATTGAAATTGATCTCGGTACCGAGCAGCTTTTATGACTCGCTAAGTTAAATTTAACTCTTGCTGGAATCTGTTAAAAAACTAGGTGCCTCTATTGTTTTATATTTAACCGAAACGCCTGGTTATACCTCAAAGCTTGTTGATTAATTCGTTTTCTCAAAATTATAAAAGAGCATAAACTACTTTTAATCAAGTTAAATGAAATTATAGTCATGACAACAAATGATGATCTTCTTTTTCTATGCATATTTTTTAGTTCCCAACATGAAAAATAATAAACCGCTAGCCATGAGGGATAAGAGTTTCCTACTGCCACCAGGCAAAATAAACGACTATTGTATAATGAAAATAAATGGATTTCACCAGGATGAACGCGGTTAACTCAAGCTGAAGTTTAATTATCATCTATAGAATTTAGTCATTATCCATAGATGAATTCATTCATAGTACAGTTAAATGAAAAATATAAATTTAATTTCTACACTGGACAAGATATGACTCGAGATAAATTAAATTTTTCACAGAGGTTTTGATTTATACCTCTCTTCCCCAAAATTCCAACCAATCAACGTTGAGCACACAATAGCCAATATGGAATATGCAGTTTTTCTTCTTAAAATTAATATATATTTGCCAGAATAATTCGAGAGACAAAATTTGAACCAAAAGAACTCGATACATTGAAAAATATCATGCTAAAATCCCAATATGTATAGACAGAATGCGGTTTAACCTCTCCCCTGATGTTTTAAGTCAGAGGTTAAGATAACATTCCTAATGTACTCATCTTAACGAAAATAACTTAACCTCGTAGTATCAATACATCAATTTTAAGTTGTATCTTTTAATGCCGGCGTCTATGTGTAGAATGTAAAGCTATTCTCGATCAATTGGGGAATTAATGAGTTTTTTCATCACGGTATCAAGAATTTTCTGAAGATTTTTTGATAACCGATTCCAAATATACACTGATTTAAGAAGAAAAAAATTAGAAAAAATATTTTTTGTAAAATTTTAAACTTGGATTTGCTGATTTCAACGTACGAGAGGATTCTAACGTTATTTTTCAGAATCACCAATAGACAAGAAAAATAATTACATTAATGTATTAGTCAAATATTAACGTATACTTACATATAGGTCCGAATGGCCCATGGAGATATTCGTCATTGGTTATTTTATATAAATTTTATTTAAATGCCCAAACGACAATCTAACAGAACTTAAAATAAGAGAAAATTTCTTCATAATGAGAGAGAACCCTAACCTATGTATCCAAAAAGACCATCTTCATGACTTGCAGTTACCTTGGCCCAATTGATTTTTTAAATATTTCTTCATCAGTATCGGAAGATGAAATAATTTCAGAAACAGTATAATAGACCAATATATCCTTTCACTTACAGTATCAATGATTATGAAAATTTACTGATGCAGTATCATTTCACGTTATTTTTTTCAAAAGATTTTCTCCAAACTACTAATAATTTTCCAATCTCATCAGTAAATTTTCATAATCATTGATACTGTAAGTGAATGGATATATTGGTCTATTATACTGTATCTGAAATTATTTCATCTTCCGATACTAATGAAGAAAATAAAATTAATAATAATACTTTAAGTGTAAAAAAATGTCGGTCCATTATACTGTAACTGAAATAAACGAAAAAAATGATACTGCAAGTGTAAATTTCCCTAAAATTATTTTTATAAAATAACCAAAGAAAAATAAGTGTTCTTCTTCGTTCAAAATGATCTTGGATCATCCTAATCCATCAATTTTGAAATTAACAAACAAATTCAACTCAACGTTTGAAAAAAATTTTAATTTTTCCGAATTTTTCCAAAAATATTTTTTACTTCATAAATCAGTGAAATTGTACGTTTTGAATCGGTTACAGTTTTTTTGATACCTTGATGAAAAAATAAGATTTTGAAAAAAAAAATTACATGAATTCCCGAATTCATCGAGAAAAGCTGTAGAATATCACATGTCTTCCAGTGTAAAAATAGTAAATTCTCATCTTTATATCATCTAGCTTCACTATGATTCATTCATTAAAATTTGTTTGATTGAATTTATTAATTTAGGCATAAAACTCACAGAATCATTTCGGTCTTCATGTTGATTATTGAGTGTACCTATAAATTAGAAAAATAAATGGTGTAAATTAATTTCCATGATATTATTATAATATTTCACTTTGTCTCCTTTACGAGGTAGTTATGATAAAGATAAAAAATCAAGTATTATGCCATAGGTTCACAGTTATATTCATCTTGTACATTTCAATATATATTAATTCATTTGTGCTAGAAAAGAGGGAAACAGATCAATGAAGGAATAAACCCCTTTTCCTTCAGGGACTCCCTCTATCCATCTTGTATGTTGTTGAAGTAGGAGAGAAGAGTTTTGATTGGTTCAGCTTCATCACCAATACACAAAACAAGCTTACCTTTTTTTCTTTACTTAATCCTGTAATTATTATTATTACATTTCTGAATTTTTAGCTAAAAGAGAATATAGGCTAATGTTGCCCATAAGGAGTGATCATGTGACCACTGTTACCAGAGAAATACTGTTTCAATCTCTCTAATGAAGTATTGAAAAAACATGATGATGTTGGTGATAGTTGGAATTGAAAGAAAAAACATGGTGTATATTTATTTATTCAAGGGACAAAATATAAATGGTTCGCATGATGTTATTAATAAAGCTAGTTGACATGAGAATTCACTATATTCATTATGAATCGCATGAATAATGGAATAGGTTCATGACTTGTTAAAACGAGAAAAATCCTGTTCGTATTCTGAATTTCAAAGATACGCAAATTTCCTTTTTTCAACGTTTTTTCTCAAAATTTCTATCGATTTAGAAGATTTCAAGCAATTAAAGACTGATATTAAAGATCAAAATCAGAGAGATGATTCGAATTTGTCCAAAGAAATTGGTCATTATTCTCGAATATCTGGATTTAACTGCTTCAAATCTTTTAAAATGATAAAATTTTGAGGTCAAAAGTTGAAAAAGTGGATATTTGGTGCATTTTCGAAATTCGAAAAACGGTCTAATTTGGTCAGACTTATTTTATCATTGAGTTCGCGAAATAAATGAAAATGCGGTGAAAATTAATATTTTTTGAATCCTCTGATGAAATAGACCTCCGAGTTGTAAAAATTAAATCTGACGAAAATAAGGATAAATTTTGAATTTGGAAATTTGATTTGATAAAATACAGTTTTTTGGAGATACCATTGAATGTCAGTATGAAATTTTAACGAAACTCGCCTTTTTTGAGAAGAAGTTTCGTAATTTGTGTCGTTTGGAAAATTCAGAGGCTTCGTTTCGTCTATAATGGCGACGTTTCCCAAACCTCAATTGCCAAATTCTCTCAAAAACATTGATAAAGTGGGAATATATTTCCATCGGATTAAATTTTTCCTATTTCGGAATTTTGGAGCTTTATTTCACACTATGGGATTCTAAATATCTGAAGAAAAAATACTACTGAGAGTATATATATTAGCCAAAGATGTGAACAAAACTGAAATCATGATGTGTTTTGAATGCTTTGCGTTTCAATATTCCCAGAATCCCATAAATCAAATAAAAATCTTGGAATATGATGATTACTAAGGATTTTTTTATATTCTCTATACATAATATACTCAAGATGAGATGATCTAGCTAAGAGAAATCTGCCTTTTTCCTGTGTAATTTTTTTGTCTAGTCATTTGCAAAGTTTTTCTAATAATTCTTCTTATTCTAGCTACAGGAAATAACGACTTGTAACAAAACTGTCCACTTTTCCTATAATCTCTCATGGACATCTTGAACAACTCATGAAAGTATTTAATATTCTCATAGAATTAAGTTCTCGGAAAAATTCCGCTCTGTCAGGAATCATAGAACAAGAAAGTCAACGCTTCTCATCATGATAAGATTACTAATTTTAGTGTTAAAATGTTAGAAATTCGTTGGAATCACTAGAGACATACATCAATACAAAATAAATCTTGGAGATGATATTTTTATCAGAAAAGACAGCTCGAAAATTTCCTTTGCTATTTCTAAGCTGGTATGACTTATATTCAGTAGGTCTACGGTGATTCTTCAATGATGATCAATATGATTTTTCTTAGTTCCTTTGAACTCATAGCCATTTGGTTTACAGAAAATAATTCCTTGATTTCTTGTCAATTTAAACTCGAGATGAGCCAAATTTTTTTTAATTTTGACTTGGTATTATATATGGAACCTAAGAGTACAAGGAACATATGGATGTAAGATTTTGTTAATTTTTGTAACTCTGAGATAAAGACATTTTCATTGAATATTGAAGATTGTGAATACTTCCTATCTGCATCAAAAGGACCCCAATCTATGAAGAAATTAGGTACCACATAAATCTCTACTTTGATTGGACGAACAAAAATGTTTCTGAAATAAAAGAATGTTTTACTTTTCACAGAAGAATGAGATAAAAAAAGAAATAGATGACAGTTAAAAAGATTTTTCTTCGTTCAACGAATATTTTCTAAATGTCTGAATGAAATGTAATTGAAAAAACCCCATTGAAATAAATAACGAATGCAATCTTTTCATATTGGAAATTATCGGATATCAAAGTTTTCTTTTTCTCCAACAAGAACTATGATAAAAATTCAAAATACGGTAGTAAAGCTAGTTGACGTGAAGATGAGAATTTCCTATTTTTACAAAAAACTCGATATTTTTATCCAGAAAGTCAGGAAAAAATTTATTTTTTAGATTCCACTATCAAATCAGCTGATTAGTTTCTAATACAAAAAAATTTCCGAAAAAAATTTTATCTGACCAAATTGAGCCGTTTTTTGAATTTCGGAAATGTTTCAAATTTCCACTTTTTCAACTTTCAAATACAAAATTTTTATCGATTTCAAAGATTTGAAGCAGTTAAATATTGATATTCAGGATCAAAATTAGACGAAGATTTCGAATTCGCCTGCAGGAATTCACAGAAATTCGTCATTACGGTGGGAAATCGAACCATTTGAATTTTTCGATTATCACGAGAGAAAATGATCCAGAATATAGAGATTGAGCTTTTTCTTGGAAAGAGTAATTTTCTCTCAAATTCTACGGCTAAATTCGAAATCTTTGTCTAATTTTGATCCTGAATATCAATATTTAACTGCTTCAAATCTTTGAAATCGATAAAAATTTTGTATTTGAAAGTTGAAAAAGTGGAAATTTGAAACATTTCCGAAATTCAAAAAACGGCTCAATTTTGGTCAGATAAAATTTTTTTCGGAAATTTTTTTGTATTAGAAACTAATCAGCTCATTTGATAGTGGAATCTAAAAAATAAATTTTTTCCTGACTTTCTGGATAAAAATATTGAGTTTTTTGTAAAAATAGGAAATTCTCATCTTCACGTCAACTAGCTTTAGTTTCGTGAAAATACATACTTCTCACAGAGCACAAATGGACCCGGGGGTTGAATATTTGCCGAGTACGTGGCTGAAAGTCTCAAGTTGCCGAGAATGCGTAAAGAGACTAAAATCAATATTTGGCCTTTGAAGAAGTGGAGATCTTAGATGCTGCTTAATTCTAACAGTATCGATTTATTCGGTTGAGGTTGGGCTTGTTTCTGACATTACTCTCCAAAGTAATAGATAGATGGTGAAGGGAAAATAGCCCAAGGTTCATATTTTGGGAAGAAAACTTTCAATCCTCATTTTGCTTTAGGGAACATATTAGCCTGAAATTCAATCTATACATAAAAATACTTTTTCTATCGAAATAATTCATTCAAGTCACACTTTTTTGGCCATTGAACGGTGCTATAATGTGATTCTGTCTGATTTGAAACAGGTGAGAATTAAAATCAACTCCCCAACATTTCTCTAGAAGAATTTGATATTCTGGTTTCATTCAACTTTTCTCATAACACGCTACAAAACATCACTCAAAAGTTTTTCTTCTCGTTATTTGTCATGTGAAAGAGATTTCAATTTCCGATACATGACAAAATATTTATGGGAAAAACTATCCTTGGTGGATTTAGGAATTTGAGAGACATTTTCAAACTCGAGTTGGCGCGATTTCTTTAAACTAAAAGTGCGAATTTTTGTTAATTTTAAGGAACACCATCAGACAAGAAACCCGGTTATGTGCTTTTTTGAAAAAGTTACATCTTCCTCATGATAGCTCTAGCATAGAATTTGTTTGAGTTGTGAAAAAAAAATTTTGTTGGTCTTTTTTCACTTTATGTTGTAAATTTGAGCAATTTGATTTCCAGTATAATTAAAGACATTTATTCAGATAAATATATCCATTTCTGTTCCTAGATTAATTGAATATTGTGAAAAATTTTCAAAATAGCGAAAATCTTGAATCAGTTCTAGATGAAAAAAAATCAACCTTCACAGGAAAGCTGCTGAGCTTCAACTCTTTTTCACCCAAGTCCACCAAAATAAGATTGGTTAAATCCTTATTCAACAGATTAGAAAAAATCGTCTCAGATGAATGCCTTGCAGAAGAAAAAGAAAACTTAAAGAAAATCTTCATGGAGAACAAGTATCCAGAAGAGTTTCTTAACAATATAGTTAGAAGAGAAGAGACAGTCATGAATGAAAAAGAAGTAGACAACAACATGACAGTGTTCTTACCGTTTAAAGGTGACGTCCTGGCTGACACAACAAAATCTAGGATCAGATAATGGTGCAACTCAACCTTTCCGAAACTAGATGTAAAATTTGTGTTCAAAACCAAAAGATTATTTTCCAATACTACGAAGGACAGACCTAACCCGTTATCAGAATCGTATGTTGTGTACAAGTTCAAATGCTTTTGTTGTGCTGAATATATAGGCCATACCACAAGGAGGCTTGAAGACAGAGTAACAGAACATTTAAACACAGGTAATACTGCAATAAGGGACCACTTGAAGGAGTGTGACGAAAAAGTTTCCCCAAAAAACTTTGAAATTCTATACAGACAAACAGGGAAAAACATCACAGCCCTCAAGACAGCAGAAGCCACCTTTATATTAAAAGAACAACCCAGCTTATGTGTCCAAAAGAAATTTGTGCAACAATTAGTGCTCCCTAAACCACTAATTAAGCAAAGACAGAAATGGAACGATGGTGAAAAGACTGAAAAATCCAAACGTAGCAAGACAGCGGTTCAAACTACCTTAACTTCGTTCTACACCCAATGATGAATTTGTAAATTGTAAAAAATCAACTATATGAACTTTAATATCTAATCATAAAAATGGTAGACAGCATAGCCAAAGTATAAGATGAAATTGCAGTTCATCTGGAAAAAAATGGAAATTTGGTATTGAATTCAAAGATGAAAAGATAAAAAATTTCTACTTCAAATGCCAAAAGAGTACCATAAATTCTGATACTTCCTTACTCTAGAGTGTTTTAATTTTTATAGGATCAAATATTTGCTGAAAGCTCTCAATTAGTTCCCATATTTTCCGGTGAATAGTACAGTTTTTCCCGTTTGTTTATCACATTCGGTTAGAAAAATTATTCATTTCTATCAAGTTATTAAATAGAAATACTTGAATTAAATTTGAATAATCAATAAGGCTTTGCAGAATGTCTGGAATTTTCAAATAAACTTTTTGTCTAAATTTATTACAGACCCAAAGTGTATTCTTATTAGACTATTATATATAACTTGTAATAATTATAAGCTAAGAGAAAATAAAGTTATATGTTAGTGAAAGCAGATTAAGTTGTAATTAGCCAACCTTGAAATACATTGACTTTTCCCAATCCAATATATTCAAGTTGGTGAAAAAAGAAAAGGGACGTAGAAAAAATGAACAGAGACAGATTTACTGAGCAATTCAGTTTCGACTTTTGAATTTGGCGCCAGTTTCGAATTTAGGTAGAGATTCATAAAAATGGTACTTTTCAGGAGGACATCAACAAAAAAGAATATTTGGAATGAAAGGAAAACTTACGTATATTGGGACGGGAATAATTCGATTGCCATCCACTAATGGAGCTGTGTAGGGACTCTTTAGAGCTGGCGTTGGTAAACTGTTCAAGAAAAGGAGAGATTATTGAATAAAAAGTAAATTGCTGAGAGAATATTTTTTAATTCAAGGTATTAGATTAGGTCACTCGAGTGTTTGTTATTTGGCAAATATTCATAGAATTATTAAAAAGTATTTATTGAAAGATTTATTCTCGTGGTTACTTACAAGTAAATTGCTAAATATTATTTGTTAAATATTGTAAGGATAATATTTTATCGTATTGATTCATTTCTGATTTATTGTCCCATAATAAATTCAAGAAAAAGTTATCTAGTCATGTTCTGTACCTGTTTAGAAATAAAATCTTGACGAGGTTGAACAATAATTTTTGATCAAATTTCAAGACTGTTTGCAATGATTGAAGGAGGAAAATAATTTTTATATTAAGCAATATTAAATCAGTCTTTGATAGCAAAAGTAGCTTTTGAACTGATTTTTTAGTATTAGGGCCTCAAAAAGTATCATCTTAAATGAGAATGAAATTCAAAATAGACTTGATATTTGGTATTTGGCTCACGTCATCAAGGAATTATCCTATACATTACCTATCTTGTGAAAAAAGGATAATTAATTATGGGAAAGAGACTCACCCTATCATCATAGGGATAGTCGAGACGTCTACGATCTTCGACAGATGTGATCGTGGTCATACTAGTAGCACCAGTAATTCCATGTTTCTCGTTCATCATTTCAACATGATTGTTACTGTTTGTAGATGGGTTGATAATTCCAGCATGGATTTTAGCGTATGGGTTTGGCTTTTGGCTAAAGTTTTGATCACTATCACTTGGATCATAGCGAAGGATTGTGGATTTGGGACCAAGAGTTTTGGAGCGAATCTAGAATTAGAGTTTTTTGAATTAAAAAGAACAAAAAACCAATTAATAATGCTAGATGTTCAATAAGATTGTACATTTTTTGGTTTATTTTTAGCGAACATAAAAAACATTAATTTAGTTGGATACTGCAAGTGCAAGTAGAAGGAAAACTTTCAGATAAGAATATCTGATAGAATTAAAGAAAAACAATAGAGAAAGAGAAGAAATTGTATTGATAAGATCAGTTCGAAATACTTTGGTACATATTTAAAGTGCAAATTCTCAAATGAATGAATTGATTGGGTTCAAGGGATGATGAAATCCAAATCTACTCCCTAACCATAGATCTGAAGAGAGTATGAGGCAAATAAGACAAATCTCAACCATAGAACGCCTGCGAATAAAATGGAACAAGTGGAATTCTTCAAAAACAAAATACAAACAGTTTAAAATGAAAGAATTCATAAAAATGATGCAATTGATTTAGAGTATCATGAAGTTTCAAAGTTTTGCCACACCTAAAAACTATTTCCCTAATAAAATCAATTCAGTAAAGAATTGGGATGGTGTGTATTAGGCTAGGGTGAAATTTTTAACCTCATTTTAGGACCAACTTTTCTGATAGAACTATAAATTCTAAGCATTTTGTATTGAAGAATGTGTCGAAAATGATTCTCCATTATGTCATTCGGTTTTAAAAATCCAAAAATTTTTAAATCGCCGCTCAATTTTCAATGAATTTTTACTACGCAATCACTAAAATCCGGAATATTTCGGCCATTTAATGAGTTTCTTAATTTTTATCTTCAAAAATAGTAATCTTATCATTAGGAGGGGCTCCATGGTTAATTTCGTTATTTTATCATGTCCGTGGGATATTGTGGGATTAATGGGCAATGGCATAATGGAGTATGATTTTCATGCTTTAAAATTATGCAAAACATGTTCTGAATACTAGAGTTTATCAGAAAAGTAAGTCCTCTCGTGAGTTATCGGAGAAAAGAAAATTCACCCTAGCCTAGAGTTTATAGAAGATTTTGAGGAATGGACTCACAAATTCATCTGGGTATGTTTTGGGAAGAAAACTCTCACTAATCGGCATCTTATTAGTGCTATTCGATGAGTCAAAGGCGATGGGCGATGTATATCTAACAAAGTATTGACAAATATGAGTAAATGTGTCTCCATCTGATGGTTCATTGGCGTAAATTTCAAATCCATAATCCCCAGGCTTGGTGAGATTGATAATAAAGGTTGTAGCCTGAGGTTCATCTTGAATTTCACAAATTGATTCGAGAAACTCATCGGAAAAGTCATCATGGCGGAGTTTACCAATCAGATTGACATCAGGTCTTCTCTTAACGAACTGGATTGTCGCTCGACCTCGACTAGCTGAGGGAATTTCAATGATGCCTTCAGAAAAGTTTGGCTCCAAACCATAATATGAAATGTGCATCCATGCAGGACCCCAGTTTGAGTCGTGACACGAGGGATATGGAATAGGTTTTTGAAATAATCTAACTGACTGGCAAATGATTTTGTATTCACAGGCTGCACGAAAAGTACTCTCTCGCTGGATTCGACTGGTTGAGAGTTCCTGGAAAAGACCTTCAATTAGTTATCTCAATGAAAATTTATTTATGATCAAGTTTTTTTATTTTATTACAAAAGTTCGTTGAAAAGAAGCTTGTTACAAAAATCACTTCATTTTCCTCCGTAAAGTCCACGTTTCATTGAGCCTAAAAGTTGTTGGAATTCTAAAAATTAGGAAGAAAATGAAACTGATAAAGTTTGGCAATTTTTTTATTTCGAAAATGAGCCAAATTCCTAATCTTTTGAAATATTTGATGGGCTGGGAGATTTGTAGTCGAAATTAGACAGAAAAACTGACCATTACCGTTAGATCTTCAAAGGATTTTGAATTATCGGAAATTCATTAATTTTCAAGTAGTGAAAATGATCAAGAAATTGAATTTCAACTTCCAAACGATGAGGTGTTTCACTAGATCAGGTTTTGCATGATTGATTTTCTTATCTAATCTTGATTCTAAACTCCGCTTTTGACCATTCTACCACATTCTAATCATTAAAAATTTCTCAGTTCTAAGTTTTAAAAATGGGAATTTGGCGCCAATTGGAAATTTGAAAAATGATCATATTTTACAAATTTTCTTTTCTCCAATAGATAAAAATGGGCTACCTGATCAGGATTCCAAAATATCTTTTTCAAATTCTTGATGAAAAAGTTGAGATTTTTGTAAAACTCATTGATTCCCAACTTCCATAGTATTCATATCAATCAACTTTAATAGAAATACACCCAATCAATCATTTTAGGTCGGGGGGATATCTCATAGATATTAGACCAGCATTGTTACATTACAGAGTTTCTTTCACCTCCTTCAAATAAATCCCCTAGCATCAAGAATAAGTTGGTACAGCTATTTCTTGTACACAAATGAAAAAAATAAGAAAATTTATAGTGCAAGAGATAATCAATACAACTGTTTTTTATTTTTTGTGTACATTATGGATGTATTGCTATTATTCAGAATACTTTATGGATATTTATCATAGAGATGTACAATCTACGCAAGGATTATCTCGCCCAATTCTCTTGTGAAAGCCATACATTCTTCTTCCTCTGATCAACAAGTATGATTTTATTTAAATCTGGGTATAACAAAGAAACAAAAATACTTGTAAAAGTCTACACCTATTTGTGGATTTTCAATGAATGAAAAATAATGCAATGTTTTATCAATTAAGAATATTTTCTCATCTTAATGACCCAATGAGAAGTAATGAAAGCAGATCCCTATCCTGATTTCCTATTAAAATAGCTGTAAGAAGAAATTTTTGAATTCTTAAATTTTCATCTCTTAAAGACTTGAGATTCATTTCGAGGAAATTTTATCAAAGAATTACAGAGAACCTATGGTTCATTTCTGTTACCTCATGTATGATTTTATTGGTCAATATATATTCCGTTTGTACCCTAGCTATGCATTTATTTAATCAATGTATCTCTTTTTTGGCGTTGATTTCCTTAAATGATGCCGAATCTACCACTATTTTAAGAATTTTAGTGTTTGTCACTTTTATAGTAATAAATGAGAACTATCCCTCTTGTCGTAGGTTCAAGCCCTCCCACAACAGATACATTTAAAACATTTTTGTCTTATTTGTAAAAATCATTATTTCTATGAATAAATATGTAAATGTTTCAATTTCAAAAAAATGGATAGTTAATCTATCAAGTGAGAAAAAGATTCAAAACCCAAGAAACTCGAAGATAAGAAGCTTGAAGCTTCGTATTGATACTGATGGGTTTTATAAATGCAAGAATCATTCCTGCCTATCAAAAAGGAAAGATTCATGTTGATTGTTAAGGAAAGGGGAACAGATTTTTATCGATTTATTTTGGCTATCGATTTTTTGAAGTAAACAATAGGTTTTAATTAGGAATTTAATTCAATAAGGGAAAATAATATTGTCATTAAAATTATGAGAAAATCTATAAACTTGGTTCTGATAGAATTCATTCAGAATACAAAATTGAGATCTGAAGTTAAATTTTCCAAAATCAAATCAATGCTATATACAGCTACTGATTTGGGACAGAGAGTAAACCTCCATGAAATATTTAATTTATCTCGAGTCGTCATGTGTGAAATTGACTGTACTGTTTTTAGTTAATAATCTTTGTAGGTCACGATAATTTCAGACTACCAACACTGAATTGAAAGTAGAGCGGGTCCCTAATTCTGAATTTTGAAAAATAAAAAAGTTACGCCAAGGTTTGATACTTAGTTAAGCACGTAGACTAAGAAAATACAAATTAGAAAGCTATAGCATGCTTCCGAAAGCTTCTAGAATTCTTGACTATCATGGCTATCATACAAAGTTTTCTATATTTCATCACGAATTTTGTTATTTGGGATCAACATTAAACTAAGAATTCGAATTCACCTGTAGAAGTTCACTGAAATTCGTCATTGCTGTGTGAAATCAAACCATTTGAATTTTTCGATTATCACGAAGGCAAATTATTCAAAATCTGGAAGTTGAACTTATTTTCGGAGCAGTAAGATCTTCGCTATCTCTATGGCCAAATTTGAATTGGAAATTTGGTGCATTTTCGAAATTCGAAAACCGGCCTAATATTGGTTAGATTGAATTTTTTTTAATTTCCCCAACTTATTGGCTCATTCCGTTTTAGAATTAAAAAAACTATTTTTTTCCTGTGAATTCGGAGAAAAATATCGAGTTTTTTGTAAAAATAGTAAATTCACGTCTTCATATCAACTAGCTTTAGTATGAAAATCCGGGCAACTTTCTTACGATTCATGGAGGAACCTACCACTCTAAATCGACAGAGGACTAAATTTAAAAATTATCAATTGCATTTTTAACAGTTTAAATATCCCAAAATTCTGTTCCAAAAAAAGTACTTTTATGATTTAAACAACCTGCTTCGGGCTAAACAAATGTTTCAGTTTTTAACTTCCTAGCAATAATAATTCGTGCAATTCAATTGTATTATTACTAAATTGTTGATCATGTTTCAAGTGTGATCTAGGTAAATTTTGATAAAGACACGTGATTTGAACTGTTGGAAGCAAAGAAATTAGATCAAGAATGTTTTTATTTATTAATTTTGGGAGAATCAAACCATTACACGTAAAGGAAGGCAATTGATCTTAAAGGTTATCCAGACCAGTTATTTTCAACATAATTTTTTTCAAGGAAATTTATTTTAATGTTAGCTAAAATAGTTCTAGTCAATACTTGTAACCATTTTAAGAAATAGCCTGTCTAAGATTTGGGTAATTTTAGAATTTCGATTTTAATCTAGCAAGGTATATCTTTGGAGGTATGTAAGAAATTCAATTTCTTCTTCAATGACTAGAAAAAACTTCTGTTCAATCAGAACCAAGTAAGCTAAACCCCAAATGCAATGTACAATAATATATCAAACTACACTTGGAAAATAGAATTTTGTTTGTCAAGGAATAGAAGGATGGATAAAATTTCAAATGTGAAACCTATGAAAATCGATTATTTTTCAAAGGGAGATATTTCCTGTCACTTTAGATTGCTAATGATTGAATCAGTGTGAATTTTATCGTAGATCTTGATGCTCTCAAGAATCTCGGGAGTCTTGTTACGAGAAACAAGTTTAACTGAATTTCAGTGAACGCGGCATGCTAGAAATTAATCTCAAAAGTAGACCTAAATCTATTTCAGAAATGACCTCAAACTAGCTCCATTTTAGAAATTTTATCATCGAGAGATGCCCGGTGTGGCGTTGTGGTATCTCTCTCACCTCTCATTCGGACCCTCTTACTCTCGGTCCTAGGTTCAAACCCTCCCACACCGGGCACATTGAACACTCTTTCCCTGTTCCGTTATTTGTACAAATCATTTCTATAAATAAATATAAATGTTTCAATTTCAAAGAAAAAAAAAGATATCGTGTAGAGACATTGGTTTTGAACTCAGTCACCGATGTTGAGTTCATTTCGAGGAAAGAAGAAATGAGATGTCAAAATATTCACAAATGAGGGCCTTTATAAAAATAGGAAATGAAGGTTATTGATTATAATCTTACATTTTTGATTGGCTCAAACCTGTTACCAGGTTGAAACAGAATAATTTGTAATCTTCAAGTTGAATAATAATAGATTTTAAAATTATAAATTACAATTAATTGAATCTTCAATCTTTTTTGCTTAAATTTTCATTAACACTAAATTCCTCATAGCAATTTGATCAGATGTCTGCTTCTTTGGAATAATACTCGCGAACAAAATAAATTGTATTTATTATTTCAACTTGAAGAAAAGAATCAGTGAATACTGATATTTCTCATTGAAAGCCTTTAGTGTAATACATAGGCAGATTGCTCATTATCATTCTTACTTCCCCATGTTTTATCGATGAGTGTGAATACACACCATGCTAAACTAAATCCTCACAGACCCCCGTTTTTACGATTGAAAATCTTATGTTTATGTGAGTTTTCTTAAAATAACAAAAAAGGTCGCTAGCATAGTAAAGCCCTTTTTTGACAGGAAACAATTTTTACAAACAAACAAAATAAAATTCTTTCGCTTATGAATGTCTCAGCTTTTTGATGAAAATCTTTATTAAATTTTAATTCTATGTAGTTGATAACCAAATCAATTATTAGAAATTAAAAAATAAAGGAAATTAACTTCAAAAACAAATTTTATGAAGAGTTATTTTTCATCCAATGAGCTTCTAATTCTATAAAATTATTTCAATGTATAAAAATCGGTTTTAATCTAACCCAAAATCTAGTTGATCTATAGTTTAAATTTGATTATTCAAAATTCAAATACAGTTAATTCATTGAATATTATTCAATGAATATCCATCCTTAGCATAGGATTCATCTACGGGAATGAAAAGAATTGTGTAAGTATACAACAGCCAATCAAATTCGACTTAACATATGGACCAATCATATTGCTTCATTACAATTCTACCCTTTTGGGCAGAGAGGTATAAAAGATCGTATTAATTCACTCATGGAAAAAATGGTTAACTAATCGGAGCTTTTACCTGTATAACCTCTAAAAATTAAATTTATGTATGAGGAATTCAGTGATGATGAAAGTTTTGGCAAAACTGAATTGTAATGTATTGTCTTAATCATGTTACGAGTAGTAAGTTCCCCGGGATTTTTAAAATCAGTTTTACTTGTTACTATAGTACTAAGATTAACTGAATTGCCAGGTAGTCATGAAAAACTTTAAAATTCTATTCAGCACTGACTCGAATTAATGAATATGTTGGAATTCACCTTTTGTAAATTTTGAAATGATAAATACTTTTATTAACGTATCCATCTGAAATATAATCCACTAAACTCAGGCTAACAAAAGTATATACTCGTGTGAATATTTTCAAGCAAACTCAAGTGTTATGAGATAAATAATAAAAGGACAAGACACCTGCAATAGAAGATGAATATGAGATGGAATAAGTTTACACATTTCTCTACTCTATGAAGGAAAACTTGGAAAATGTGGCCATACAAGTTTCGATAGAAACCCGAATTTCTAGAATTAAATAAATTTTAAATTTTGTTAGAAAACTTAAATTCGCGCCAACAGATTTTAAATGAATTTTACTACGAAAATAATAAATTCATGTTTTTCAGGTAGATTGAGAAAGATGCCATTTCTACATATTCTGAAATTAGCAGATGGCCCAGAATATTGTTCGGAAAAAATATTTCTCCAAGTAATAATAGGTTAGTTTCATGTATCGCGAACCATTTTTCTAAATATCAAATTTATGACATTCTTGATTATTCACTCTGGGTATTTCATAGAGAAATTTTTTTAATTAATTACCGTTTCAATCCTAATTTGAAAAGCTATAAAAATTCTTCTTTATAGATTAAAAAAGTATGCGAATTTCATCAACATATACGCTTTAATACAATAGAAATCAATTTAAACAGACAATACAAATTATTTAGATTGTAGATATCGAAAAATCTCATATTCATCAATAGTAGTTTTAGAGTAAGTCGAATCAATAGCATCGTGCATTCATCATATACATTTATTTACATAAATTTCTATTCAGTAGTGGTTGGTTAGAAGAAGCGGTCAGTTGTTCTTAAATTCTTGAATATTAACATATTAAATTATTTGGATGGAAAGAGGCCCTGTTAGAAGAACAAACGAGAGATGCATGAACCCATAAGGTTTATTCTATTAGTGAAAGGAATTTGATTTAAACCAATCAGAATCGACTATTAATTTACTCCAATTTTTTCATTGATAAAAACGAGTCAGGAAACTAGGATGCTGTGAAATAAAAGTCTATACATGATTGGTTTGGTAAATGGAAAAAAAACATGAAAGTATGCTTTACAGATTCGATAAAAAAGTACAAGATCTTTCTTGTTTCAACAAACAAAAAGAACTATAGAATTACATAATCGTTTTTTTGAATAATCTGCAATTCAACACAAAATACACACTGTTTGTATGCAATCATAAACTTTATTACACACCCATCGTTAACATGGGGAAGTGTTCATATTATTCTTTGGCTTGTAATCGAATAACTCGAGAGCATACATTATGTATAATGACTTCACATGTGGTTTAAACTGAAAAAAAAAATCTATCTATAATTATTATAGCCTTTTAACCTTGTGCAATCCATGTAAAAACGTATGCAATGCATTTACGCAAAGAGAATATGTGAGTAATAAGTACTGCAATAGCGAAATGCTGCATTAATATGAGTCAACAACAAGCAGAAGTAGAAAGACCCAAGTTGAAAAAGGATACATGAAAAATAGGGAGGGGTTGGAGTTGTTTTTGTTTTTTACTAGAAGCAAAATCGAACACTCTCGATTTGTTGCACACAGAAAGAAATCAATAAGAAATCTCTGAAATGTAATCAGACCTCTTGCAATGTTCTCACCACTTTTACTCGATGTCTTCTGAACAGAACAACGCTTAATTTTAATGGGGTAGATTACAGATCAGATTTTCTCAAGCCAGTTAAATCTATTTTTACTAACCTTTTAATATCCATTAGGGGATACAATTATGAATTTTAAAAATGTAATTAATAGTAAGTACCAGCATACATGGCAGTTGGCCTACCTAACTTAAATGAACTTTTTGGCTACTCTGTAGAGACTAAAAGTAACAAAATTCAATTTTAAAAAGTTTTAGTGGGTCAGGTAATTAATGTGAGAAATAGACTGCTACTTTTGACAACAAATCAAGTAATAATTAATTAACGATAATGACTAATAGTCACACTTTATAAACAATGAAGGATCACAAAAAATATTCAAGAAATAATGTGTGATTTTTAAAATGAAATAAAAATAATCTCTCATTGGACGTTAAATCATATTTTACAGAATAAAAAAATATTTCCCATGCCTGAATTCTAAATTCAAGCAAGGGGAAAATCATCACACATTTCTTTCATTTGCACACTTTAAGTGGACCCAAAAAGAAAAAGGTGTAACTCACCTGGGCATAAATGGTGAGGTAATAAACTCCAGGGATGGGAAATCTGAAATGATACGATAGGGATTCTCTAGATGACTCTTGGAGGACAAAATTCTTGAGTTCAATTGGACTACTACTCCTGGCGTCTGGGAAATATTTTCCATCTAGCTTGTCAACAAGTTGACTGGAAGAGGTTCTTAATTTGTCAAAATTATTCGCATTATTTGAGGACAACAGATAGACCTAGAAATAAGTTTTTAAGTATTTTAAATGGAAAATTTAAAATAGGCAAGCCAAACGGCTTACAAGTTTATAGGTGAAACATCCAGGTTTCCAGAATCCCAATTGCATATTTAAAGAGCCGTCTTCACTAGTTAAAATTCCAATGTGTTGTTGTTGAAAGTCCATGGCGCATTTGAAGAATTGTGACTTTGTAAGAGGCAATTTTTCAAATTGAGTCAGCGTTAGAGGATTCTTTAACAGTTGCCATCGATTATCCTCAGGAAAGTGACTAAATACAGCCTAAAGTGTTTTATATAAAATTATGAGAAATATTCATATGCGATACGCTTACATGCTGAGGTTCCATTATAAAATAAAAATCATCATATTCGTAAACAACACTGCCATTTTCCATGCCGAAAGACTTTCCAGAGCTAAGATATCTTGTCGCCCAATGAGCATCAACTAATTGCCAGGAACTCTGGATATAAATAACATTCCAAGAGTGATTTGGTATCAGTCCATCAAAATTATCTCCTGGTAGATAATCCACACCCTTTGCATAACCGCTAATAGTCTGACACTTTAGTCCAGCGTATGAACATATTGTCTCAAAAATTTTTGCATAAGTTCCTTTATTTTGCTTGAATGATAAGAGGACATCTTCAGGGGAATTTGGTAAAACTGATGTTCGAAAAGTTAAATTAAGCATATCTTTTGATGTCATCCAACGAAATATAACACGAGCCTTTTCTAATTCACTCATTTTAAAGCTGTATACTAAGTCCCAAAGTAATTCCTTAAATGTGGAGTGCTGTCTACGCGATACCTAAAAGTAATTTAGAAAATCATAATTTTACATTAATAGCGTGATTGTCAATCTTGGAGAAGACATCTGGATTGTCATAAACTTGATGTTTCAAATATTTAGGAGGTTCCGGGGCCGGATGTGAATATATTGGGATAGGATTTGGTAATTCAAAACTTTCAATCATTTTTATTAGTTTACAGGATACAAAGTCATTTGAATTTACACAGGATTCACTTTAAAACAAAGGGATGAATCTACGATAAAACATCTACAAGTTTTAATGTAACAATAATTTGAAAAGCTTACAAATTTTAAAAATATTATCTATGTACGAAAAGCTTATTAGTCGAGTGCATAGTACAGAATTTTGTCCTAAAGAATTTGTCAAAGCTATTCAAAATTTAGATAACTGTGATCAACTTATTATAGAGCTTAAGGAGTCTTTTAAGAAGTATGTATTTATTTTTAATTTCCAAGCATTGAAAATGAAATTTCTAAATTCATTTGTCATAATAATGAGACTTTAATTAATCAAACTTTGGCTGCTGACCAAGTCCATACTTCCGTAGATACTATCAGAAATAAGCTCATCAGTCTATCAGTATTGATAACTGAAGTTAAAAATTATGCCGATGATAAAGAAAAAAGGTTGATAATTCTGCTAAATCAGATGAAATGTATTCACGAGTGCCTGGAAATCCTTAGATCTTTACGAAAACTCAATATAATTATGAAACAAGTTCAAGGTAATTTCTTGTTAACTTTATTTTCTAGAAAATAATTTTACTCTGAAATCAGCCGATCTACTAAACGAATTCAAGAGAATAATCTCAAGTGATAAAATCTCCAAAATAAATCAAATTACCAACTATAAAGATTTTTGTGATTCCCAAAAGTCTGCCAATCTCCAAGATGCCCACTCTCAAATGACCCTGAATCTCAGAGAATCAAACATCAAGGAACTATCCATAACCCTTTACAGAATTCATCTCATTGGGGAATCATGCAAATTTGTTAGAGAATTCACGAGCCATTATAAAAATTCCTTTGAAGAGCTCCTCAAAACTTATGACCCAGATAAAATGCTCAAGTTGATTAGGAAAAATGAAAAGAAGCAGGAAAATGTTGGCAGTGGTCCTGGAATGGCCTCTTTGAACAAAAATGCATCAGAAGCTTCTGATTTCCACCAGAAAGTTTGGTCTCAACTAGACGAATGCTTGACAGAGATCATAAACTCCTCAAAATTATTCAAAGCCTTGGGTTCTGCAATGACGGCGAAAAATCAATTTTGCTCTTTAAAATATCGTGATATAGAATTAATCCAACTGGTTAAAGAAAACTATCCGGATGATTTCATTCTGCATGATGATCTTGCCTTCATTGAGGGCAGTGCTGAATACTACTGTAAGTTTTTCTGCCATTTTCAGACTTTGATTTTCTTAATACAAAATTTGTTCGCTCATTTTCCAGCTATGAACAACAAAAGTTTCCTATTCTGGTCACTTGAAAAACTCATTCTTGCCATTAAGGAAAATTGCAAAAAGAGTCCTCAGATGAGAAACATTTTCGAGAATCAATATCCAAAGTTTGCAAAGATTTTTGAAAATTTCACAAAAACTCTCTGCGAATCGGAGACTTTACGAGATCAACTTGCACCGTGGGAAATGAAACTGAATGGATTTCTCAACTTGATTGAGTCTGCCTATTTGTCAAAGTGTCTAGCCAAATTGCACGATATGATTAACGCATCGTTTTCCTATTCCTCATCAGAGATTCCGCAAAAGATTCAAATTTGCAACTTTATTGATCGCGCACGTGAAGAGTTTTTGTTTGTCGGGGACAATGAAAACCTCAAAGAAAAGGTACATTCATTTTTAAAATTATTTTCCATCAAAATCTCTTAAATTTGCTACTTTTTGCTACTTTAGTTGAAGAGTAGTCTTATTTATTTAGTTAAATAAGAGTACTTTATTTTTATAAAGTGGGAAGTAACACTGAACATCTTCGAGAATATTATCTGTTTCCAATGAAGAACTCATTGTGCAATTGGATTTGAGGGAAAGGAAGGATTGGTTGTTTGTCTCCAGGATCATTGTTTCCTCCTAACGTATCTATCCATCTTTGGTTGCCCAATTAGATTTTTACGTTTTCTGCCCTTCTTAGTTATTGCAGATGCAGGTTTCCTACCATTTCCGCTAATTATTCCGGGTATTATTTTTAACTCAATACATAGTGGTTGACAAAATGAATTTGTTAACTTAAAATAGAGTTGAATTTTTTAAAAATATTCTTAATCGTTGTTCAAATGCTATTTTCAAATTCTACAAAACAAAAAAACATTGCCATTCATTTATTCTAACGAGTAGTGTAAGATAACGGTCAGTAAGTTTCTTGGAAACTTGAAGGTCCTCAAATTTTTTAAAATTTCTATGTTTGAGTCTCGGACCAGGCCTAATTTTTCGTTTTTTTCTTGTTAGTGGTATAATTAATTAGAAATATTCAAACCAATCGAAATGCACTTCATTAATTGATCATTTTATGTGTAGCGTGGGAAATCAAATATCTCATTTAGTCATGCCAAGACGTACAATCGTATTGATAGTCCTAGTTCAATTTATTGAACTTCTGATTATTTTTTTCATGTTTTCGAGTGTGTTGATAAAAATATTTATTGAGAATAAAGAATAAAAAAATAAAATCGAAAATATATTTTTTAAAGCATTAATATTTGAGCCCATATTTACTATTATTCATAATTACATAAATATTAATCGAATCTACTTTCAAGTAATAAAGATTTTCATTTTAAAGATTTACGGACCATTATCGAGCCCATTGACAATATTGTTCCCAGGATTTTACTGATTCAGTAGTGTCTCTATGTAGAAAATTAGAATAAAATTTAAGCTCAAGGTAGTTGAAGGTTATAGGAATAATTCTTTTGATCACATAAAATTGAAGCTTCATGCACTTTGAACGTATTTGGAAATATACGTGAATACTTCATTTTTAATATAGTTTATTACAAGGAAAAAAAATTTTTTTACCTAGAATGCTTTAGAGAAAACTTTATTACTTTATTTTGCCAGATAATCGTCAAAGTGATTAGTAAATCCCTGACAATATTCACATCAAAAATTGAATCATTGGCGAATTTTGATGCAACCTCTTCTCGCCTTATCGGCACCATCTCATCCTCCCAAATTCTCAACTCAAAGTTGATCTTTCTTCTCATTGAGTTTGAGACCATGTTCCATAACTCTGTGATAAAACAGTTTGCGTAAGTTATTATTCCCATTATCATTTAGTTCTGAGAGTAAAAGCTACTCCTGCATTCAAGAAATATGCCAGGAAAAGGTCAGGGGTCTCATCAAGACTATCCTACATCCATTCCTCAACAACGTTCAAGACACCATAAATGATAAGGTGTCTGATTTACACAAGGCGAATTTGTCTCGTATAAATATGAATCAATGTCTCAATGACTTGAATGTAAGTGACTCTTTATACAAACATGTAAATTTATATGTACGCCTGAAATTTTAATGATTTTTATTAAAAAAATTATGAATTATAAAACCACTAGAGTAAATTTCAACTACTCTATCATCTAACTTTGGAAAGAGAATTATTTGCGCTGATGGAAGTCGTTTGAAAAATGCTTCAAAGAATTTCATAAAATTTCAAAAAATTTTCAATATCTATAGCCCGTAGATCAAAGAAGTCAGGCAATGGTTTATAGAAAATTTGAAATTACTTGAAAATCAAAATGTTTTTTTTTGTTATTTCTCACTTTATAAACTAAGCTCTACCAACCCTCCAACTTTCATCCAATCTTATTTTTTTGCATGCTTGTGTTATGAACGAATATATATGTTACAGTGAAAATGGGAAATAAGTGAGTGGACAGAAATCACTAGTGAAAGTGGGAAACCAGTGAAAACTTAGTGAAAATGTGAAAAATTTAATTCATTTCCCATTTTCACTGGTTGTTCCCTGAAATCATATATCTGGTGTATTATCTATTCCAGATATATGCGTGAATGATTTATTGATGTCATACACTGTGTATTACACGTACAAGGGGGGATTTTATTTCATTTATCTCTTCGGTTGGTACCCAAGTTCTGAGTAATTTAGTTTGTTAAAATTTAATTTCAGGTAATCTCTAGTTTCATATACAAAGTTATATTAATTTCATATTATTTACTAAGGTAAATTTTCTAGTTTTAGTCAATAGTTACGTGATAAAATTCAAGTTTAGAAAGAATTTTTAAATGTTTGAAAATACAACTCTTGATACACTTGCTTTCTCAGTGATATTTTTAAAAACTAATTTATTTAAAAGTTTTAAATTAAAACTACTCTCTCTTTAGCCCCTAGATAAGAATACCTAATCCTTGGACCAACCAAAGAGATTAATAAAATAGAATAAAATCCCCCCTTATACGTGTAATACACATTGTATGACATCAATAAATCATTCCCGCATATATCTGGAATAGATAATACACCAGATATATGATTTCAGGGAACAACCAGTGAAAATGCGAAAAATTTAATTCATTTCTCATTTTCACTAAGTTTTCACTGATTTCCCATTTTCAATGTAACATATATATGTTACAGTAATTCTGAAAACTTATGTGAGTCTGCAGACTCCCTGAAAGTCTGTAGACTCCCTAGTAAATCAGGGAATCTGGAAAATTTAGGAATTCTGCAGAATCTCTGGGCAACAATCAGTGAGTCTGCAGACTCTCAGGAATTCTGGAAACTAATTCTAATTATTCATTTGAAAACTTAAAATTTCATATTTAAATTCATGTAGATGCAGCATGAATGTATTTCAATGTTTTTGCGATAACATTAATCTATTTGAAAAACTGTTAGAACATCTAAAATAGTATAAGCCGCCCTTATTCAAAATTCGCATTAATTCGTCACTGCTGTCAAACCATATGAAGCTCCATATTTGAGCTAAATAAAATAAGCCTTAAACCAACAGTAATAAAAAGACTCAGAAAATTTCTCTTAAACTAATTTTTCAATCTGAAAATACTTGTGTATTTGGCTTACTCTAGCACTGACCAAGAACAGTGTATTCTATTCATATCAATGAAAATTTAGGGTTTAAAAATTAGTACAATTGAAATTAAAAATAGTTAGTTTCCAGAATCCCTGAGAGTCTGCAAACTCACTGATTTTTGCCCAGGGATTCTGCAGAGTCTCTACAGACTTTCAGGGAGTCTGCAGACTCACATAAGTTTTCAGAATCACTGTAACATATATATTATATTAACACTGAAGCTTCATGGACAATTTATAAATATTACTTCAATGAATTTTTTCTTGTTTCAAAACTTCCAAGTAAAATTGCCTGATATAAAGTTGGGAATGTATGATTTTTTACAAAGTACCAAATTTTTACATCAGGAAGACGAATAAATTCAAGAATCCGGATTATGAGACCCACCATTTGAAGACAAAAATTAAGAAAAGTAATTTACGCATTATTCAAATTTCGAATTGGCGTCAAACTACCATTTTATTGAACTTTTAATGAGAAAATTTTATTGATCTCAAAAAGACTAGATGACTAAAGAAAATTCTTATGGTCGAATTGAGACAGGGAAACAGGTTTTTATTGTATTGTATTACCAAGCAACAAAAATACAGTTTTAACGATGTATGCAAATGTAATTGTAATTGTTCAATAGCTTACAACTAGTTGTTAATACTCGAACAGGATTGATCAATATCATTAATTTTCAATTTCATTTAATAGTTTTGAAGTTACTCATCAATAAAACGGTCATGCAAATCTAAGGATCCATTTTTCAAGTTAGTCAAGGTTTTCCAAGTTTTAAAACAGACTTGTTGTGTTGAGAAGACTTCGTCAGAGAGTATAAGAATGATTTTAGATATTAATTGTACCCGGAATAAACTTCCTTAACCCTTTCGGTGCCGAGACTATTTCACAATTTTTATAAAAACCTAAATTTAGCTATGAAGATACCAAGTTATTTAGCCAAATATATTACAAATGCAAGTTCACATTTTGGGCTTCAATTTAAACTTTTATTGATCCAGAAACCTATCAAACTGGTAGGGTTTTGAAGGTTCAAAAAAATAGGAAAATGGACATATATGTCCATCGGCACCGAAAGGGTTAAAATAATAAATTTGGTTTAGTATAATTGATTTTCTTCTCTTATCTTGATCTTGAAAAACCTCTTTCATGGAAATTTGGCGTTAAATCAAAATTTGGAAAATGGCCATATTTTTCCTCAAATTATTTTTCTTCAATTGATAAAAGTGGGTCTAAATGATTTAAATTCCAAAATATGTTTATCTTTTTTGAGTTCTCAACCTCATACCAGTTGGCTTTAAAAGAATAAAATAATGAAAAGAAGGTAAAAATTACTTTTATATTTAGGAAATTTTCAGAAACAATTTCAAGGAAAAAATCTCCCTCTTGTACAATGACTATTGGAAGAATTCGAATTATCCAAATAACGGAGAACCGTTGTCTCTTTCAAAGAATTCCTTATGCATGATTAGGAAAATTCTCAGGGACTATTTGAGCAAGGCAATTACGACTTTTATTCTTCACGCAAGTCTAATCCGGCCCATGGATGAAAACGGTGAGTTCTCAATTGAGCAATCCTCATTTCTCAAGTTTGAAGAATAAAATCATTCTAACATGTACCAATGTTTTAGGACGTTGTGCACTGAGCGCCATTTGTGCTGAATTTGAATTATTCTTGGTAAACAACTTTCTCTCGTTACCAACGGAAGAGCCAGGTCTTGACAGCCTTTCTGATCTCTGCTCAGAGGAAAGTTTAAATTTGAAAGCTTTTCGTCCCCTAATGTTTGCCTCGTTGGGAACTATTGCCAAAACTTTTCAAGTTGATCCAATTGAAAATGATGAGGAATCTGAACATGTTGAAGTTTTGAAAAATATTCCTCTATCTATTCTCTTACACCACCTGTATAGTAGAGCTTCAGATGAGTTAAAATCAGTTCATGTGGCTGTGAACTGGTCAATTGATAGATACTCCAAATGGTACCTCAGTTGTAACTCTGAGAATGATCGACTCCAGCTAATCCAAAAGAGTTTACTCATCTATGAGAGGGAGGTTAATGAACGCCAACAAACTTTCTTCACTCCAGTTTATACATTGATAAAAGATTTATTAGAGAAAAGCAAGAATTCGATTTGATAACAAAATTTTCATAATACTCTGATATTTATGCTATAATATACATTAATATTAAATAAGAAATTAGTTATCTAATCTTTTTTCAACGAGACCATCAATGAACAAAACTCACCAAGTCCTATGGAAATTGACAATGACGATATGGAAATTTCGATTTTAGCAAAAAATCTGCATCACAATTTATAATGATAATCTTTTGGGTCATAAATACAAGGTCTATTAGAGTGATTTTGTTTTTTTATTTACTACAGGCGTTTAAATTTCAAGTCTAAAATTCATCTCATGATAAGAGGGTACAATGACTTTATATGTCGTAAATTTTAGATAATAAATGACTGAGAATTTCTATTACCAACATTCTGTACCAACTATAGCCTCAATGATAGTGAAAATAAATATTCATTTGAGTCTCTTGACTCTTGTCTTTGATAGGGAAATTTGTTTCTCCGGAGTCTCTTGGCGTTTACCAATCAGAGAGTTGCTCCTGGAAGATTCCCTTGTACTATCATTATAACTTGTCCTCCGACTGGAAGAAGAGTTATCCAATGCTAGATTATTATTGTTAGCGTTTGATGAGGAGTTCTGGTCAAAAATACCTTCGCGTTCCTTGGACAATTTAGCATAGTAGCTCTCGACATGAGAAAGCATCTTATCTGGCTTTCCATTTATCAGAAATGTCTTTAATTTAATTTTGTTCTATATAATTGAAATTAATACTGAATTAGTCTTGTTCTGGAGATCAAAATTTCAATTTTAAATCTCACGGCATAGTCAACGGTGGAGTTTTCCGTAAAATCATAAACTTTGTATTTTTCCAGAATATTCTTTGTTGTCTCTGTCAAATGAACTTTACCAGGCTAATAAAGAAAAAATGCTAATTATTATTAGGTTCTCAAAAATATGCGATCAAAATTTTTCTCCATTGAGTAAAATATGTTCATTTTTTAAATTTGGATTTGGTGCCAAAATCTAATTTTTTGAACTTTGAACTGGCGTTTTTTATTGATATGTAAGTTGTAGTGTGTGATCAAAAGAAGTTTTCTAAGAATCAGGATTAGAAAAGAAAGCTGAATATCATTGTCAAATTATAAATAATCGAAATTCAGCTCCTGAAAGTTCGGCATATTTTATTTTCTTATCTTATTCTGATCCTGAAAAATAGCTTTTGATCGAACAAACACTTTAATATCAATGAAAAATTTCAGTCCAAAGTTTGAAAAAATGGGAATTTGGTTTTTAAAAAATGACCATAATTTTCACAATTTTCCTTTGATAACTTGAAATTGATTCCAAAGATTTATAACATAAATCCGAACTCAAGTTAGCTCCAAGCTCTTCACATCAATTAACTCTAGAATCGGAAGTTTTTGATTGCATAAATCTTCTACAAACCAAAAAGAGAGATTAAAAATACGAGAGGGAATCTTTAACCTTCCAAGAATTCTTTAACTTATCTAACCAAGTGGCTTACAATGCCTGATGATTCCATTTTTGATGCGATATTGACAGTATCTCCAAAAAGACAGTATCTAGGCATTTTTAATCCAACAACTCCAGACACAACGGTTCCAGAATGCAATCCTTTATTTTAAAAATATTTTTTATCATTACTACTTCAAAGTAGATGTTAAAAAATTACCTATACGTATTCTGAGACTTTCTGGGGGGTTCTTATTTTTATCTTTTATTTGTTTTATTTCTTCAATCATATCAAGACCCATCTCAGCTATGAAGCAAGCGTGGCTCTTTGTACGTATTGGACAGCCACTCGCTATCATGTATGCATCGCCAATTGTTTCAACCTACAAAAAAAGCAAACAAACAGACTCATTTTTATATTGAAACTCCATTGATCGAATGAAAAGAAAATTCAAGTTACCTTGTAAACTTTGTGTTTCTCTGTTAACCCGTCAAATATGGAATAAAGATTATTCAACATTTCCACAACGTCATAGGGTGTCATAAGACTGCAAATTGTTGTAAAGCCAACTACATCACTGAATAGAATTGTGACATTGTCGAATTCCTGTAAAAATATTTTTATTTTATATCTGTATGAGGAGAATGGCAGAGGATGCATCAACTGGTAGCAGAAATCACCAAATTTTGGACAGTTTTCACTATCAGAAAAATCTAACCATTCGAGAGATTTAGCTTGACTTCTAAGGTTCAAAAAGTCATCAAATAATCTTAATACAGCATTTTTTACGAAAATAGTGGACAATTTTTCGATATTAGAGGAGACGTTGACACAATTAGTGAGTAAGTTCCAAAAATAAGAATAATAGGAGCTGTAACTATCAATTGGGTTTCTCAAAATTTGTGTTCATTTTTTCGAATTTAGTCGAATGCTTGACAAAATTACAAGAGAGTTTTACAATATTAAGAGAATGAGATAATTAAAGGTTAGGATCTATTCGAATATAGGGGAGAGTTTATCGAAATGAAGAGACGTTATTTCGTCTTTAGTGGACAGTTTTTCAATGTTAGCAAAGAAGCTTTTTTAGTGGAATCAATTTTTTACAAGCTATTTTTTAACCCTTCCGTAGCCAATGTAACCTGGGAGATGGCATTGTCCTTTTCTCATCCATAATTCTGTTTTGAAGAATTTAAAAATAATTTTTTATCCCTTTTCTGAAAGTAAAATTATTACTCTTTCGAATAAGCTGCAATAGTTTATCGAGAAGTTATGACTATTTAAAAATGACTCGTTTTTGAAAAAGTATAAAATATAAATAACCTTTTTTTTTGAAAAACCACTCACAGAGGTCGAAGAGAAAAAAAAGAAACTTTTATCGAGAAACCATACCCGTAGAATTCAAAAATGTGATCACCTCAAATTCATCTCTTGAAATAAAAAATTAGCCATTTTCAGGGTCTAAAAATGATCATTTTTTGGGCCAATAACTCCTGAACTAAAGTTTGGTTTCAAAAAATTGCATATTCGTTATCAGCGTATTCTTAAACCATTTCCAATCTTAGCTATGTACCTTGAAAAAAATTCTCTGGCTCTTAAAGGGTTAATATACTCATCCGACAAAATTAGAGGAAAAATAACCAACAAGACAATGTTCTCAATTGGAAGAACTGAAAATAATGATTTAAAGCCTTTTTAACGAAAAAATGTTAGTGGATATGAGGAAGTATGTTATAGAGAGAACCATTTAATAGATTTTGATTTTTATCTGTTTTATTTACTTGAAATATGTCAATAATATTGTAGGAAACATTATTCCTTTAATTTTGATCAGCTTCTTTACTGATATTGAAAATATCTACTCTAACAACGAAAAAAATTGAGTAAAAATGTAAAGCTCTTCTCTAATTTCTTCAAACAGTTAACCTGTGATTATCTAATTCCACTAATTTTGAAACTTTTTTTCTAAATTCGTACAATTGTCCACTTTTTTTGTCTCCCTCGTTTTTCAATTATGATCAGCTCTCCTCTAATTTTGTCAAATGTTCCCTAATTTTGTCTGGCTCTTCGATTATTTTTCCTCTAATTTTGTCGGATAACTGTATTAAAAAAATAGCTTGTAAAAAAGCTTCCACTAATAAAGCTTCTTCACTAATACAAAAATAACTGTCCACTAAAGACGAAATAATGTATTTTTATTTCGATAAACTCTCCCCTATATTCGAATAGATCCTAACCCAATTGATAGTTACACCTCTTATTATTCAGAGTCCATATGGATATAGTATTATTAATAATTACCAGTGACCACACTTTGCTAGTAGGTTAATTGTCTAAAAAAATTGTAAAAATTCTTCTTTGTAACAACCAGTGTGTAGGTGGTGTCAAAACTATGGCAGTGTTGAGTAATAGGAGATGAAACATATCATTCCACTATTCCTGAAACTCTCTTGATTATTTTATCGGAGAATTATCCAGAAACGATTGATTTGATAAAACTATCATGGTATATGCCCGATGTGGCGTTATGGTATCTCTCTCACCTTTCTTCCTAGGTTCAAACCCTTCAACAACGGGCACGTTGAACACTCTGTTTCCCTGTTCCCGGATTTGTACAAATCATTATTTCTATAAATTATTATAAATGTTTCCATTTCAAAATAAAAAAATACGCCGCTTTTTCGTCGGATTGGCTTACTCCACCAGGTCTGTCCACGACTGTAGGTCTAAAATTGACTATTCAAAATCACCTCTCTATTTCAACCTTCCCGTACCTAATCGTACCTTATTGACTGAATATTTAATTGATTTCATAAATGTATCATTTCAGAGTAGGAATAATCGAACCAGGTCATAATATTAAAATCAAAAGACAAGAAAAATTTTTGTTTCCTAAACTCATTAGTAAAAAGAGATAGAATCGAGAAGGGGTAATCGTTAGTTGATTTCCGATTATTTCAGACGAATTCTAGGGATCAATTTTCCACAACATGATTTTTCTCCCTTTCTTAAATTCTTATCTGCACCACGGGGTTGGGAAATCCCACTGTGTCCATGCATTTATTTTGTCATACATTAATATCCACCCATTCATGAAGGAATTTTTTCGGCTAGAACCAAAATTACTCTAAGTCGGGATGAGCAATTATAATGTTACTAAAACCTATCTGATCCTCGCAATTAAGCTCAATTTTTCGTACTTCTATGCTTTTATCCTTAAAAACGCGAGTTAAACGGAAAAATGAATGCACCAATGAATTCCTTGTAAAATTTCGGTAATCTTTTAGTATATATATATATTACGCACTAATTTCTTCGGACTGGGTGGCCATTGAGTTTCGGTTCCGACTGTAACAATGGCTTTCTACTTTTTCATAAATGCATCCAGAGAGACACCCTGATGATTCTGACAGGAGCCAATTTATCTCGATTATCTCCAGTATTTCTATTTAGTTTATTATCGAAACGAAGAAACTGTTTGATAACGCAGTACCTGGAATATGACATAACTGTATGTATTGGGTATTTACTATCTTCATCCCAAAGTTCTGATAGATCCATATTTCTTTGTTTACTGACGCCGAAATAAAGCGAAATACCTATCCACTTTTGCAGTTCATTGAAAGTTATTGCTGAGGATTTCGAATTCTTGTATTCCATGAAGAGATTTGAATATTTCACGACATCATTCAATATTGTTGAGTCTATGAGAAGATTGAAAAAGTCAACCTGATCAACCATAATACGAGAATATTTTGTAAGTCCAGGTGTGAAGTTTATGATGTTATGAGCTGGTGTCTGGAAGTTACGGAGTGGTGAAGATGTATACTTGATTGCTCCACATTTTGATAAAATTGTATTTTGATTCGAATTATGGTCAAGTTCGTCATCTGTAGGCTCATCATTTTCTAGGTCTGAAATAATTTCATCTTCTTCTGATGAATTGGAAGAATCATCGACTGATTCCAGCTCCCTGAATAAATCCTCTTGAAGAGCGAGAGCAAGAGCGCCATAACTATTTCCTGACTCCATGAATGTAATAATGAAAGATAAAAAAGTTATTCTTTCATTTGAAGTCAATCCTTATCGGTATCAGCATGGGGTCCATTGGACCCCATTTTATAGAATATGAAACTTGCTATTTTCAGGTTGCTAACTCCTAAAGTAAACAACAAATTGAAATAAAAAATATTCCTTTCAGTTTATCAATAGTGTTAGATAGATGTCCTAGAGTTTCATTTCTCTCATCCCAAAAATAAAAAAGTTGTCGGGCTCGAAATTCTCGTTGGGGTCCAATGGACCCCATTTCTAGTGCAAGGGTTAAAAGTATATGCTCACTACCCGTAAATTTTTTTTATTTTTGTATACTTAATTCAAGTTTTTATTGGTGATAACTTATGTTATTAAAAAATCTCATGATAGCTTGATTCACGAGTTGGGTATGCCTTTTTTCATCTAAAAAAGCCTTTTTTAGCCTTTATGAATTTACTTCTATAAAAGCCATTTTCGCATTAAAATAAATCAGAATCCCCTGTCCAATCTCAGATACAATCAACAATTAATAAAAATATGACATAATACGCTTAAATTTGCACTCAGGATACGACTTCAATGAAAAAATCCAAGGCTATTAACTTTAAAATCATCATGATATTCTACATTTAATGCTTATAATAACTAAAATTCACAACGAGGACTTTCAAAATTTAATTTCAACATAAATCCAAGCTAAAATTAAATACTAAGTTCGTAAATTCAATTGAAACTTCCCTTTACTCTCCAAAGCTAGAGAAAATCATAAGCAAAATGATGCAAACGAATATTCAAAAAATATAATCAATCAGATTCCAGAGATTGTAGATATTTATACTTAATTCATTGGATGATCATCTTTAACCAATGATAATTAAAAATCATTTGTTAAAGGTTCTTGGTGGGTTGAGATAAAAATTCGTTTTGAAAAATTGAACCAGTTCGTATCCATGCCATGTAAATTGCAAAAGTTCACCGGTGAAATGTATTCAGTTTAAGCGAAAATTATTATTTTGCCTGAAAAAATGCCTTTTTTCATTCAAAAACTGCCTTTTTCTCGTTCCCCTAGTTATCACTGATCTTTATCTAATGATGATCTCGAATATCTTCATTTTACTGCTTCAAATTTTTGAAATCGATAAGAATTTTGAGGTCAAAAGTTGAAAATTCGAAAAACAGTCTAATTTTGGTCAGATTGAATTTTTTCAGAAAATTTTCTTAACCTCCTGGCTCATTTTATCATGGAATTCGAAATACAAAATTTTTCCTGACTTTCCGAAGAAAAGTATTGAGTTTTTTTTAAAAATAGTAAATTCTCATCTTCATGTCAATTAGGGTTTATGTAAAAGATTCTCTCGTCTACAATCGTCTTCTTTTCAGACCGAACACAAATTTTCTTAAAACTGTTTGAGGCTGAAAAAAGTATTGAAAACATTTATTAAAGCTTCGTGGCTATTCTATTTTCCCTAACCGTCAAGGACTGCCTTGTCAACTATAAAAGCAACTCTTGCAAAATTTGATCGCTCGATTAAAAAACTAAATCCAAAATAATTCATCATAGAAATAATAATCTTAATTATAATTTTATATATGATGAAAAAATTTGAAAATACGATTTATGATCAAATTTAGTTAGAAAGACATACTTCACACGTTTCCAAGGGATTGCCACCATTACGAAGACGATCAGCAACGGCTCTCGGAAGCATCTGGTAGAGAATCTCATCAGATTTCTTCATTGCTTCATCCAACTTTCGACAGGTGTCCTCTAATCTTTTACTCTTATCACTTTCCTAACAATTAAAGAGAATACAAATTTATTACATTACACAATAATAATTTCTCATGCATCAGTTAAATTTGAGAGAAATCGAACATAATTTTTGTAATTCTGAAATGGTTTTTATTACAACTAAAGCCAATGAGGGAATAGTTAACCTATTATACGTTGTAGGAAAATAAAATAAATTTTTTAGAGAAAGATAATTTCCAAACAAATTTACTGTTATGGTCTGTCGGACATGGTATTCTCCCAAATGGTAATTTCTGTTATTTATGAGGAATAATATAAATTTCGATTATGTTTTGTTTTTCTAGATATTTTTTCTGTTATAGTGAGTTTTACTATAAATTACTTTTCTTTTATGATTTGTCAGGCCTTGTTTATTTAACTTTTTATATTTGTTATATAACACATTTACATTATATCTATCCATCTTTTCTCAGATTACTGGTATCTCAGATTAAGGACCTTGGACTCAATTATAATAATAAACTTGACACCTCTGTTCATGCACCAACCATCCTTAAGACCCTCAGAATCAAATCATATTTCCTACGTAAATTTGTACATGCGCCAGACCTAAGACTGCTGTTATTCAAACAATGTATTCTGCCCCATCTCGACTACGGAGCTTCGTTGTTATGTAACCTACCTGCAGGGACAATCAAAAAAACTGAATGTCTACAGTTTCAGTTCCTCCGATCTTGTTTCGGACCCTTTTCCTACAAAGAACTACTCAACAGATCAAATCTCCACCCTATTTGGACGAGAAGGATTGCCTCGTCTGCAGCTCTTTACCACAAGATTCCCCCTCCTCCTGAACGCTGTTATAATCTACGCTCCTCAAGAGGTTTTACTGTGCTTTTGACTACCTTGCACCCTCTTAGACACAGATTCCAATTAAATTTTAACGTTTTTAAAAACTTGAAGATTTCACAAATTGTAAATATTATCTCGAACTATGTACCAGATACTCATAACTATTTTACTAATTTTTTCAAATAAAAATCTTATTTATTATATAAAGACAGTTTAAATACATTTCAACTCAGAGTATGTATGCGTACCAGATTAAACAACATAATAGTAGTATCCATTCGGACATTTTATTATTCGAATTCGACATTGAAAAATTTTATCTGGACATAAGCTTGTGAATACATTTTTATTTCTTTTGAGATTCTGGTGCCTCTCAAATCATCTCTGTTGTATTTTCGAAAAGCAGCATCAACAGTATCCAGATCAGAAGATATAGCTAATTTAAATACTTCAGATCAATCTCAACAGTTGTTTCTTACAAAAGAAACTAAGGTGTTTAATAATTCTGATTGGTATTATATTCATTTTCAATATTGTATTTATTATTCAAATAAAGAATTTGTGTAAAACTTACGGAAAAATATTATTTAGACCCCCTTAACTTTAACTTATTAGCTTATCTTCAGCAGCTCAAAAGTTGTTTCCCATCTTTACATCAAATTTTCTCACTTGTTGCATAGCAAGTTTCAGCTCAGCTGCTTGCTGTTCTCCAGCCAGAACCATGTCCCGACTTGAATCATGCATACTCAAATCATTGAGAAACAACCCCACACTCCACATATTCTCAACGTCTCGAATGCTTTTGAAAATATTGAAATTTAAATCAAGATTCACCTATAACTTCAAACCTGAACTTACACAGGAGTACATAGAAAGACAATTGCATCCCAGTCGCTCATGTATTTCATCTGGCCGCGTAATTTCAATCCAACATTTGACATGCTTAAAGTTTTTCGGCGTTCTGCTGATGCTGCTTGAAAAAAAAGAATAAATTTCATTATCAAGTGAATAATTTGAGTAGCAGTTCGTTTCAGATACAGCGAAAAATGCGGCCCTATTGGGCGTAACTAATCAGATTCATTTGAGTTCTTTAAAGTGATGGATCATGGTGTAAGATCTATTCGAGCCTATGGTTTAGTAAAAAACTGCTTATATCATCCTTATACTTGGTCTATGGTTCGGTTAAGTTTCAGTCTATTCAATTGAGATTATTCATGTGATAAATCAAGATAAAAATTGGGAACTGGCCCTTTTATCGAAAAAGAAAAATCGGAAAATCAATCAAAGGTGCTTCACTAATGAGTTTCCATGAAAAAGAGAATCATTTATAAAAAGCAATCAGAACTAGTTGGTTGAGAATAATTTAATATTAATCTCGAGTCTTCTCCATCTCACAATGAAGGTTTTTTTCAAGCCAACTAGACTTAATTTCAAGTAATGTACCAAGTGTAAAAGAGGTCAATCAATATCTAAGGGGTAACTCAAGTTAAATTAATTTTTCAGGAACTATTTAATCCCCCTGAATATCCTCATTCAGCTTGCACACTGCTTCTGTTCAACTAGAAAATATTCAGATATTATGGCAACGGTTTCCATAACAAGAGAGACCATTGTATCATACTTTTATTCATTTCGTAACTGTCTTCTGAAATTAGCTCGAATAGTAGGGAATGGTCATATGGCTGAAATTGATGAAACCAAAGTTTCGAAAAGAATATACAAAATGTATAATAGTGGACGTATTCTGCGCCTTCAATAGGTATGTACTGAGAAAAGTTCGTTTAGCAATTTTTCCAGTAGAAAACAAGAAGTTCTTGGCAAGGTTTTTGAAGATAATTTTGAGCCAGGATCTGGTGAATGTAAAGGTTATTCAGAAAGAGCTACAGCTGGCTATCCCATGACTAATCTCAATTGAACAGACTGAACCTTTACCAAACCGTAGACTAAAGATGGAGGCAGTTTTATACTAAATCAAAGGCTCGAATAGACCTTAAACCATGACCCGCCACTTTTAAGAAATCAAATGAATCTGATTGGTTACTAGGGGATACTAGGCCGAATTTTTTGCTGAATCTGAAACGAACTGCTACCGAATTTTGATTAAATTGAGCGCTCAAATCAAATGTTGAATATCATTTATTCGCAAGAAAGAAATGTACTTCAAATAGATTTCCTATCGAATGGGTGGAAAACAAGGTATTTTATGAGGCTTAGATCAACAATAATGAGTTGCTAAAAGGATGTGTTATATAAATAACCCAGTGGGACATTAAGGGTCAAATTTAATTTTCTTCTTTTTTCACTGGGATTTGTAGTAGTCTCTTTTGATCTGCGTAATCAAATTAAAATAAAGAGCTAATTGTAGAGATTATGCTTAATCTTGAACAAAATCTTTGAATCTTAAATTCTCCACAAATCAATCAGAGCTAAATTTCGGATTAAAGAAAAAAGAACTTACTCGCTTTCTCAAGATTAGCCTGGGATTCCTTTTTCAAGTTTACCAATTCAAAAACGTTATTTGTATGCAAGATTATCTGAAAAGTCAAAGAGAATTTTCTGCGTCATTTAATTTGATTTATAATCTTATCCTTCTTTACATCAAAGTACGGATTTTCTCTCATCTATGAATGAGTTATTCCCTTTTCAATATTACATAGAAGGATAATTAAGACTGGTATTATTGCCTGACATTGGGGAATTAAAAAAATTCTTTCAAATTGAAAAAATCAAAAATTTATATTAGAAGAAAGCATGGATCATGCTGGCAACCAAGCAGGTCCCTGCGCCCTTCTTTTGATGTTCCAATCAGAGGATTACATTTGATGACGAATTTTTTAATATCTATTTTACCGTTTGTCTAGTTACTCTTGATAGTCTTATGACAATCAGATAATCTTAAGAATAACGGAGTAGTTTGATAAACTTTTTACCGGATTTCAAGGTTAACAAACTAAAGCAAATTGATATGAAGTTGGGAATCTATGATTTTTTACAGAAATTTCGTCAAGAATTCGAATAAAGATTTTTTGGAATCCTACCCATGTTGCCCACTTTTACCATTTGAAGAAGAAAATTCTGAAAAAAAATTATTTATATGAAAAATAAGGCCACTTTTTGGCGCCAAAATACCATTTTTTTGGAACTTTGAAGTGAAAATTTTTGTTGATTTGAAAGTGGGAGGCTGATCGGAAGAGTTTTTTCAGGATCAAGATTAAACAAGAAAATCAATTCAACTGAATCTGATCTTATGAATAATCACATTATCGTTTGGGAGCTGAAATTCGATTTTTTGATCAATTTCACTACTTGAAAATCAATGAAATTTTGAAAATTCAAAATCTCTCGAAAATGGAGAAACTGTCGATAATTTGACGGTGCTATTCAGCTTTATTATCTAATCTTGATCCTGAAAATCAACTTTTGATCACTCTCTCACTCTCTCAAAAATTTTAGCTCAAAGTTCGAAAAAATGGGATTTTGGCGCCAAATGGCAATTTGAAAAATGACCATATTTTTCTTAAAAATAAGTTATTTCAGAATTTTCTTCTTCAAATTGTAAAAGTGGGCAACATGAGTAGGATTCTAAAAATCTCTAACAAATTCAAATTTCTGAGGAAAAATTGAGTTTTTTGTAAAAATCATAGATTCTCAACTTCATATCAACTAACTCAACAAATTGATTTACAATTTGAATAAATTTAATGATGAATTTGGTTTCGCGTTCAAAAATTGTTCAAAAATAAAGCATAAGCTATCTCCTAACTAATCAATACTATCAATAGTTCGAAAGTTTAAAAGGCGGTGTTATGGCCATAAAGATTTCTTATTAAACGATCCAACAGTGTAGTGTCCCTAATTGGGACTTCTTATACAATTTTAACAGAATTAATTAAACTTGTCTCAAGAATAACAAGTTAGTGATGAATTTCTTCCCATTATCAATTAAAGTAATATAACATCTGGTTTCCAAAGATTTCTGTAAAATTTGTCGCTCGGCGTGTCCAAGAATTGTGCAATGAAGATGATTTCTGTTAAAAATTTCAGTGTCGACTAGGCATTCTCGTAGATTTTCTGAGCGCTCAATATTTGGCCAATGCCATCAACTTTTTTGAAAATTTTTTTTTTCTTGATTTCATAATGGGAAGGAATTTTATTTTGATCTCCAACTAGTTATTCTTGAAACCTCGTAACATTACGACGTAACAATTTTAACGAAGTGTTCCGTTGAAATTACGCAAGAAGTCCCAATTGGATTGTTTTCGGAAAATTTAATTCAGTCAGCCAATCTTATTACCGAGTAACAAGATCAGAAAGCTAGATTTTATTGTTAAACAGATTGTTAATCTTGAAACCCGGTAACAAGTTTATCAAATGAAATTTATTCAGATTTAATACAATGAATTTCAATTAGTTGTCGAAAAATGGAACTTGGATCTGAAATAGAAAAAAATTTAGGCATAACTACAAAAAGTAGATCATCAATACCTGGAAGGTATATTTGGTGTCTTTACAAAAAATACAAGATTAAAGTTATGCCCCAGTTTTGGTGTATGAGAAATCCTACTCCCCAATTTTCCCATGAAAAATAGATTTTTCTCATCATAGATCTACTTGTACTTAAAAGTAGAAAAAATTGCTTGAAAGATAATTTTTTGGCCGAAATTTCACAATTTTTAAGTTTTTTGTCTCAATTTAAAGAGAAATTTCTCTTGATTCGATCAGTACCACTAAACCCTATTGCATTCGTCCACTGAGCATGAAAAATCTTGAAAATAAACTTTGATAAAAAAGGCAATGTGTCCCATTTAATAGGTAAAAGTTCAATTTCTCATACACCAAAACTGGGGCACAACTGTATTTGGAAATTTTCATTCAATAGCAGGATCTATAATACACTTTACACTTGATAGAAGTTTTTCTAACACATTTTTAATATAGTAGAAGTAAATAAATCAGCCTCCTTGACAAGGCTTATATTAAGCCTAAAATACCTTAAAAGGTATCATTGAAAGCCCGAGAAACATTGGAATTCTTGGCAAAATCTTTTGAAAATCTCACAATTAATTTCATAAATTTTTAATTTGCTTGAAATATAATTATTAAAATTTCAAGTTCGCGCCATTTTCGTTTTGTGATCTTGAATATCAACTTTTGATCGCCCTTTCACATTAAAAGCAACAAATAAAACAATCAGAAAGATCGAAAACTTTTCTAGGGGCTTGTATCATAACAATTAAGTCTATATTATTTCATTTTTAAATCAAATTCCATTAGAAATAAAATTACTGTCATCCTGTCAGTGAAAGATGCAGTTCACAACAAGGATACTTTCACTAACCTTGATCGTAATTTTATTTTTTTCAGATTGGTTAAAACAATGGGGGAGAGGAAAATATGATTGCTCTCCAATGTTCGTGACAAATTTAGAGTCTTGAAGTTCCTAAATGAATTTTTAAAAAGACTTTTCTTCTCTGATTGATCAATTTTTATTCTATCATTGTTCTCATATAATATAATCGTGATAGGAAGTCTACTTTCTACTATAAAGATGATTCTATTCAAGATTTGGACATGTTCCACTCTATAACTTGTACAGAATCTGTATTACTGACTAAATACAGTAGTTATGCTTAATCAAAGTTTTTAATATAACTATGAACCAATTTCAGTACTGAGCTATTGATAGTATTTACTATTTTGGAGATAGCTTATGCTTTATTTTTGAACAATTTTTGAACGCGAAACCAAAATCATCATTAAAATTAGGGTTAATTCCAAAAATCACCCCAAAAGAGAAAATTTTCCAAAAATCTCAAATTGTTATTCAAATTGTAAATCTATTTGTAGAGTTAGTTGATATGAAGTTGAGAATCTATGATTTTAACGAAAAACTCAATTTTTTCCTCAGAAATTTGAAGTTGAAAATAATGCGATTTTGGCGCCAAATCGAAATTTGAAAAATGACCATAGTTTTCATAAAAATAATTTTTTTCTTCAAATCGTAAAAGTGAGCAACATGGGTAGGATTCCAAAAAAACCCTCAACAAATTCAAATTTCTAAAGAAAAAATTGAGTTTTCCATTAAAATCATAGATTCCCAACTTCATATCAAGTAACAAATAGATTTAAAATCTGAATAAATTTAATGATAAATTCGGTTTCGCGTTCAAAAATAAAGAATAAGCTATATCCGAAATAGTCAATACTATCAATAGCTCAGTACTGAAATTGGTCCATAGTTATATTATCTTCATGTCAATTAGGTTTATAATACGCTTCAAGCTCTTCGGACTGGAGTAGCCAATGAGTTTCATAACTGATCGTATAAGAATTATATATTCGAAAAGTAAAGAGACTCATTCATTCCTATGGATAGCTCAGAACCCACAAGAGCTGTGCAGCTATTCGATTGATGATTTTAACAAAAATCTTTTTTTGATTTTGAGGGTGAGTTGAATCAAACGTAATTTTTAATGATCACCAATATATAAATAAACCAATTATCAACATTCAATTCAAGAACCGTCATTTTGAACTAATCCAGGATCAGCCTAATTCATTAATTTTCAAGCCGTGGTCGAAAAATAGAAAGTAGACTTTCGCACCAAAATGGAGTGTTTTCTACGACCACTATTGGTTTCCTTGTTTAATGATGATCCCTCTTACACCTTGAAATCACCAAAAATCTTTTTTGTAGTTTTTTTGTAAAAATCATAAATTCTCATGTTCATCGAGTACAGCTTTTTACTATAGAATATCTTGTTGTTTCTTATATTATTAGAAAAACAAGACAAAATTTGCTAATTTAAACTCAGAGCTCTCGATTTTGTAATTTTTTTAACTTTGAGTTGAAATTTTTTGTTGATTTCAAGGTCTGAGAGGAATCAAATGTTATTTTTCAGGATCATCATTAAACAGAGAAAATATTTACTCGTATTCATTTTTTTGAAAAAACCCGTCATTTTGAAAAGATCTTGGATCACCAATCAATTTCCAAACAGTAAAAATGATAGAAAAATAAGAAGTAAACGGTGTGTTTTATCAAATATTTTGGTAAATATTTTCCTTGTCTAATGATGATCCTAAAATATAACGTTTGATTCCTCTCAGATCTTGAAATCAATTCAAAGATTTAAAAAATTAAAAAATCGTGCCATCTCGAATTTTAAAATTTCTCTAAAATTTTCCAAAAAAACTTTATTTCAAATTTTTTTTCTAAAATCGGTAAAAATGTACATTTTGGATTAGTTATTAAAAAATCCTTCAAAAATTTCGATACCTTGATGAAAAAATGAGATTTTTGTAAAAATCATGAATTCACAAATTCATCGAGCATAGCTGTATATCGACAATCTTCACTGTTTCTTTAAAAATAAATTTGATAACTCTGATATGAGTACACTCATTAAAAAAAAGAACAGGAAATCCAACCATAATGAAATCAACATCACGATCTATTATTAAAAATTGTTGAAAGAAGAGAAAAAATATTTCGTGTGGATTTCTAAATTTAGACTCTAGTCTGGAAACAGTGAGAACAATAGAAGAAATAAATGAGAACAAATTTATAGAACATAAAAAACATAAAAATTCTAGAAATAAAAAAACAGTTGATTCGGAGATTTTACTAAATTGTTATTCCCGCGCCAGATAAAAAGATTTCTTTTCCGGTTTATTTTAGTTAGATTCTATTTTAAATTTTCAAGACTAATATAACTGTACATTTTATATCCATTATTAAAATCGATGAAATAAAAGTGATTGATAAATACAGATTATCTGACTAAACATTTCCAATTTAAATAGAGTCAGAACTAGTGCTATAATCTGACTTTTTTGAGTTCTTATTCTCAGAATGGATATTTTTTGACAAATATTTTTTCGAATTATAGATTTCTAGCCTGAGTGAGAACATGAATGGGCTCTTCAGAAGAAGAATTCCAACAATAAAAAGCTGATACTTATCATTTTTATAAAATTCTCAATTTTTTCATCAAGAAATCAAATTTACAAGACGAAAATCAGTGGAAAAACTCTGAAACCGACGTTAAAAATAAATTTGATTAGAAAATAAGATTTTTACAAAAGTCTTAATTTTTTTACTAAGTTTTTGAAATTTTCTGATGATTTTCGGAAACTAAAAGGTACACTTTTAAAATTTAAGATTAAGATCGTCATATTAAAAAAATTATTTAGCGCCAAATTCTCATTTTTTCGAGCTGAAAAATTTTATTGTTTAAAAAGTCGGGGTTGATCAAAAGAAGATTTTTTTCAGGATCAGAATTGGACAAGAGTTTTGAAACGTCAATTAAAAGTAGGCTTGAATCACTTGGAGTCTAAAATAAACTTAATCATATCAACACTCAGGCCAGTCTAGATCCCCTCATCAAACTCCCGTTACTCGATCCTCCACCATAGTCTGATTGAAGCACCGGATCAAACTCCACTCTTTCAGGTATCAATCCACAAGACAGATTGCCAATTTCCTTTTTGAAAAAAATCCCAGATGACCACAATCTTTTTAACAACTGCTATTTATAATTCAAGATTCATTCTGTATACATTCATTTTTCTTCAATTCGTTATGAATCAAATAAAAAACTTTCTATTACAAATATTCGAATTTTTGATGACTCTAACAAAATATTTATTCCATTAAATTGAGTAAATTGAAAATTTTCCTATTGAAAAATCTACCTCTTTGGGTTAAATTTAATTTAAGAAATTAATTAACTTACCGCAGACCATTCAAAGTCAATCAGAGGTCTGCTAAGAACGAAAATTTCATTAATTAACTGATTCTGACAATTCGGGAGTGCACACAAGAGGCCTTTGCCAGCATTCAGTATTCTCATTCCCCTATTGAAGACAATGTTGAAGGGGAACACTTCAAAGAAAATTTCAGCTGGTACAGAAAATTCACTCTGGTCCGCCTTGTAACTTTTATTATCAAAGCTCAGTCGCATTATTGTACTTGTTATATTTCCTTTTTCTTGAATACTCACAATCTAAAACAAATAAAAAGTAATCAGCTTTAGTCTGTTGATGGTTTTTCTTGATTAACAGACCTTTAAAATTTTTTTTATGCTTCTGTAATAAGAACAAAATTATGAAAAAAACATTTTTAGAATTTTTAATTTCATAATTTTAATTCAAAGCGCATTATTTCTTACAAAAAGATGCAAAAAAGGATTTAAATCCTGTTAAAATTATAATTTTGAACCAAGTAGTTCTTCAGGGAGCTGTTCGGCATAGATTGTCTATAACGTTGTTCGCTTACTGCCTGACTATGTTGTCTTCTGGCTTGTATTGGTCTGTCTGTAGAAAGAGGAGAAAAGGGTGTAGTATTTCTTAAAGAGCAAGGATTATAAAAATTATAGTGATTGTTACAATAATCAGAATTATTAGAGTAATAACTCTGATAATATAATTCATCACTTGAAGGAAAATTAAAATAAAGATTAGAATAAAAAACATTTAGATTACCCTGATAAAAACAGTTAGGACTCACACAATATTTCGAATACATGTCGTATTCTTCTTCTGGCGTGAGATTTTTCAAAAAACTTAAGATACTTAAAACCTTGTGTGTCCAATCAAAACATTAAACCAATCAGATTTCTTCTCAACTTTAATCAATCAATTCTAACCAACGATTTCCAATATTTATATCCGTCTTATTACCATTAACAACCTCGTTTAGTTTAATTTCTATAGATTCCAAAATCATATTTTTATACTTATTTCTCATGTTTCCTAGACTTTTTACGTTATTAAAATCTATAATATGATCTGGATTGTCAGCCCAGTGTTTAGCTAGTGCTGATTTGTCTACCTGTACTTTTTCTATAGCCTTCTTATGCTCTCTACACCTAATCTCAAAATTTCTTTCGGTACGACCTATGTATGATTTTTCGCACGAACAAGTTATTTTATAAATGCCTTGAATCTCATCTAGATCTAAATTTTGTTTTTCAGTCAAAAATTTTCCTATTTTATTACCTAACCCAAAAATAGTCTTAATACCAAATTTTTTTAAAACTAAAGATATATCAATACTTAACTGTGAAAAAATATTATTAAAATCAAAAACAAAATTATAAAAATTATTATTATCAAATTTATCTTTTGTACTAAGAATAAAACTACAGTCTGACCTCTGATACGTTATTACATTAGTCAACACTTCCTCTCTACCCCTTTTTAAACAATAAAATGTATCATCGTACTACTCACAAGTACGATTTTTACTGCTCACAAGTTGTCTTGACTATTTTTACTCCATGAAAAAGCTCATGTCAAATGAATTACAATGGTATATTTCTCTTCGAAAACAAACGTCATTTAGCTCTAAAATTCTCTTGTCTTTTTTACTATCATCTCAGCTCCTCATCTCAAACCCTCTCCACAGGTGGCAGGAGGCTTGTGTTACCCCCAAAACAAACAATGACTCTCTTCAGGATTAAGAAACTAAGACTGAGACAGTTGAATTATACAGTTGTATTCAAATTTTCTCTAGGAATTTGATTAGTCACTGTTTGTTTTATGGGTAACACAAGCCTCCTGCCACCTGTGACTAATCAAATTCCTAGAGAAAATTTGAATACAACTGTATAATTCAACTGTCTCAGTCTTAGTTTCTTAATCCTGAAGAGAGTCATTGTTTGTTTTGGGGGTAACACAAGCCTCCTGCCACCTGTGGAGAGGGTTTGAGATGAGGAGCTGAGATGATAGTAAAAAAGACAAGAGAATTTTAGAGCTAAATGACGTTTGTTTTCGAAGAGAAATATACCATTGTAATTCATTTGACATGAGCTTTTTCATGGAGTAAAAATAGTCAAGACAACTTGTGAGCAGTAAAAATCGTACTTGTGAGTAGTACGATGATACATTTTATTGTTTAAAAAGGGGTAGAGAGGAAGTGTTGACTAATGTAATAACGTATCAGAGGTCAGACTGTAGTTTTATTCTTAGTACAAAAGATAAATTTGATAATAATAATTTTTATAATTTTGTTTTTGATTTTAATAATATTTTTTCACAGTTAAGTATTGATATATCTTTAGTTTTAAAAAAATTTGGTATTAAGACTATTTTTAGGTTAGGTAATAAAATAGGAAAATTTTTGACTGAAAAACAAAATTTAGATCTAGATGAGATTCAAGGCATTTATAAAATAACTTGTTCGTGCGAAAAATCATACATAGGTCGTACCGAAAGAAATTTTGAGATTAGGTGTAGAGAGCATAAGAAGGCTATAGAAAAAGTACAGGTAGACAAATCAGCACTAGCTAAACACTGGGCTGACAATCCAGATCATATTATAGATTTTAATAACGTAAAAAGTCTAGGAAACATGAGAAATAAGTATAAAAATATGATTTTGGAATCTATAGAAATTAAACTAAACGAGGTTGTTAATGGTAATAAGACGGATATAAATATTGGAAATCGTTGGTTAGAATTGATTGATTAAAGTTGAGAAGAAATCTGATTGGTTTAATGTTTTGATTGGACACACAAGGTTTTAAGTATCTTAAGTTTTTTGAAAAATCTCACGCCAGAAGAAGAATACGACATGTATTCGAAATATTGTGTGAGTCCTAACTGTTTTTATCAGGGTAATCTAAATGTTTTTTATTCTAATCTTTATTTTAATTTTCCTTCAAGTGATGAATTATATTATCAGAGTTATTACTCTAATAATTCTGATTATTGTAACAATCACTATAATTTTTATAATCCTTGCTCTTTAAGAAATACTACACCCTTTTCTCCTCTTTCTACAGACAGACCAATACAAGCCAGAAGACAACATAGTCAGGCAGCAAGCGAACAACGTTATAGACAACCTGTTAAAATTGTTTTATTAATTGTTAAAAATTAAATTTCTCTTATTTTTCATAAATTTTATATGAATAGCACAGCAACTATACTTACAATGGTCAACTAGAAATATTTCATTCTATTAGGTGCTTGGGTAATATATCCCACAGGAAAGTCTTATTTGGCAATGGATTAGCCCATATCGCTGAATGTTACAGCTTACTAATGGATCCCACCGAAGCTGCTACGAAAGAAACTCACAAAGCATTTAGAAATAAGTATACATATATGGTAGACATGTACGCGCGTTTCGTCCTCTTTTGGACTCGTCAGTTCAAATCCCAGATAATGACATACTGACGAATCCAAAAGAGGACGAAACGCGCATTATAATTAGATTATTTCTAAATGCTTTGTGAGTTTTTTTCGTACCAGTTTCGGTGGGATCCATTAGTAAGCTGTGACATTCAGCGAAATGGGCTACCAAATAAGACGTTCCTGTGGGATATATTACATAAGGACCTAGGACGAAATATTTATAAATATTATAATTTTGTTTACCTTATTCCAGAAGTATAAAAAGTTATTTGGAGCGAAATTTGATGGGATAATATTAAAATACTTGAAAATTAAATTTATCGATTAGCGAATTTAGAAATTTCGTCTAACATTTTTTGAATTGGAGGATGTGATTTTCAGTTTTTAGAATAACTGTAATTGAACCATAAATAAGACAATTCTTATAAATTTTGAACACTTTTATTTCTTTTGTAATATGGTTTGGTATTTGTGTCAAGACAAAGTTTGGCTCAATGATTATAATTATTATTATCAATAGTAGTTGCATAATTAGTCCTCATAAAGAGTAAATGCAACATTGCTTATCTACCATCATCTAAAATCAATCAAAGACATCTTATGACCATATGTATCAGGATATAATTAATTTCTTGGATTATTCAATGACTATTAGTCATACAATTTTTTCATGTAAAAACGGTAAAAATTTTAAGCTTGACTCTCTAAAACGGTTAAATAAATATGTGGATTTTTTGTTTTAATTTGTTTCAATTATAGTGTGAGTTTTTGATGAATTTTTCTAGCATTTGAGGTCTTAATTTTGCATGTTCTCAGCATATGCAACACATTTCTATCGTACCAGTCGACCCAGAATGAAATGCTCTGCGAAATTTGATTAATTTGTTTTTGTCAAACTGATTTGATTGAAAAACTACTTCCAATTTTTGTGATTGAGGTATTCACGTAAATTTTTAAATACGTCCGAAAATCCACTTAAAATCATATTTGGAAAATTAGAAAAAAAAAACCAAATAAAACCAAAAAAATTAGATTATATTAAAGCCATATGTACATTTCATAAAGCATCATCATATCACTTCCAATTTATCTAAAATTCTCAAACTAAACCCAATTTCTAAATGCTTATACCAGATTTGGAATATGCGTGAGATTTCGGATCAAAAAATATGGATCTTGCCCGACCACTTTTTTGAAATATTTTTTTTGACTCACAAAATTATTAATACAAAATCAGAACTAAGATGATTATTTAAATTTAAAGAAATTGGTCTAATTTCAAGTCATCAAAGATATTCCCAATACTACGAGAGGTACTTGTATTGAATTTCACAAAAATTAAAGAATCTATTGGAATTTGATATCAAGGAAATAATACACCAATGCACTTGAATACTCTACCATGTAATTTTTTCTCATTTCAAAATTAAACATTAAACGAGAATGTCCTCTGGTTCAAGAAAAACAATATAATGCCAAACCGATTGTTGATCTCATTTCAGAAACAGATATTATCCAGGCAAAACTATCGAATGAGATTATTATTTTATGAAGTTGATTTTTCTGTTGCTTTAGAAATGTAGAAATTATAGTGTTTCTGTACATGAATCGTAAGAAAGTTGCCCGACTTAGCATACTAGACTTGGACGAAATTTTGCAAAATTACTTAAATCGCCCATCGATATGAAAAAACTAATCTTCATGTATTTAAATATAATCCCAACAAATTTCGCTTCAAAATACCGTTCCATGCTGCTGGAATAAACAAAATTGTGAAAATTCTTAAATTCAAAACGTTTTTTCGCCTATCAAAATTCATGAAAAATAACAGAAATTTCGTTTTGAGCTATTGAAAAAACAATTTTAAAAGGATTTTTACATCTTTATGTAAAGAAATAATGTGAATTCAAGTTGAAATTATAAATATAAAACAATAAAAAACGTTCTAAATTTAAAAAATTTCACAATTTTTTTATCTTATTCCAGCAGCATGGAAAGGTATTTTGAAGCGAAATTTGTTGGGATTATTTAAATACTTGAAGATTAGTTTTTTCATATCGATGGGTGATTTAAGTAATTTTGCGAAATCTCGTCCAAGTCTAATTAAGTAGCGTCGAATAAAAATAAAGGCTTTATTTTTTATACTTCATGATGATAAATAGAAAAATGTTTACAGAGTCAAACGATGATTCCTGTGACATTTGAGTGAATCACGAAAGTATTATGAACCTAATCTTGTAAGAAGCCCATGAATATTTTGGTTTAACTATTAGTTTTTACTTACGAAATTATTTGATAAATCACATGACAAAATATCTGATACCAATAACTTTTTCACTCAAAATCTGAAAATATATTTCAAGCAGATCCAATGTGAGAACAGCAGTTGAGTTGTTGTTTTATCTTATAAACGGTTGATGAAATTATTGTAAATACATTTTTTAACTGGAATTAATTTTTATTTCAAAGACCAACCAAGTTTCATGTAGCGATATGATTTCTGAAGGTGAAGAATTCTAAAATCTTTTTAGCTTGTATTTTCTTAATCTATCATGTCCCAAATTAGTATTTTTTTCGTCACAAAAATTAGAAAATTTTTAACCTCACCAAAATAATTACGCTTTTTCCGAATCTGAATTCCTTTTTGAAAGCCGACTAATCATTACAAAGATAATAGAGGTAGCATTTTTGGCTCTAAAACCAGTTGTCTTCTAAACGATGAGTGATATCGAGCAGGGAATGTCATATTTGAAATTTACAGATATTGTTTTTCGATAGAAAGTTATCTTATTTTTTCAATTAGGTTTTAAAAAAACGTTCCAGTTTTTCTTGGTTTTCATGAAATTACCCTTCTTTAAATATAATTTTTGTTTAAAACGTATCAAAAAATACCCCATATTTTGATAGATAACTCCTGAACTTGAAATAATTGCGTTAAAACAACTGTAGATTTGTAATCATCGTATTCAAAAAATATTGAATGCGAGCCATGAAAAAAATTCTTGGGACCTTAAGGGTTAAAGTCTCATTATTCTTTTTTCTAGGGAATATTATAATTAGAATTAAAATCTAAATATAGATATCATAAATAGGAAAATTGTTTTATTCCATGATGGAATCTGAAATCTTTGAAAATCTGAGAAAGTCAAGTACCTGCTTCAGTGGGTGAGACGCTTGTAACCTGAACTCTCTTCAATTTCATATAAAAATCTTGAAATTCCGACAAACATCGAATGAATAAATTAAGATGAAAAACATGCTATTCAAAATCAGACATCACTTCGAAACAGTTTGAAGCAGAAAACTTTGGGGCAGAATAAATAAACAAGATAAAAATAACTTTCTAGAAGTTTGCTTTTTTTCAGAATACATCTTCATACATGGGAAAAATTCATCGAATTAAACTCACATCAATTTCCAAATCGATTTGGTAAAAGTATTTCGCCAACGTGACAATGAGACCTTTAGCATAATCAATGTAGCCTGGTCGTTTTGTGCGGTATTGAAGAGTTATTCCAGTCTTGCTTTCATTCACACAAAAGAAGGAAGGCGGCTTCAACTTGGGGAAACTGAATCTCAAGTATTCATGAAGATTGTCAAGACCATTGAGGAATTCAGTTAAATTTCTCCCAAGTACCTTCAACATTCCTTCATATCCAAGGGCCAAAAGATACTTTACAAAGTTTTCTCTTGAAAATTTTGAATATCCATTAGAATAAATCAAATTGAATTTCTCTATCTACACCTAGTTAATAATATGACGATGGGAATTTATGATTTTTACGAGATTTTCAGTTTTTCGAAATCTACTTTTTTGAATTTAGATCATAAGGTCATGATAGTATGAAAAAAATTTGAAAAAATCAATTTCCAAAAATTTATGGCATATAAATTTAAGATCCCGAGCTAGCGCCAAATTCCCATTTTTTAAACACTGAGTTTAAAATTTTTTGTTGATTTTAAAGTGAGAAAGTCATTAAGAAATTCGACATTTTTTCTGAAAATATTCAATTTTCTAAATGACACCTCTAGAATGAAATTTTGATCGTTTACGTATCTTTGAAGTGATAAAATTATTTAACGCTTAAAAATAAATAATAAAAGACATACTTATGGCTAAATATAAAAATAATTGTGAATTAATTTTTAAAAGAAAAAATAAGAATTCATTTCTGTTGATTCCCCGTGCTGAAGCTAAAATTCATTACGCTATCAAAGAAAATTTAATATAAATCTAATAAATCTGTATAAATCTAATATAGGCCCTTAGAATCCTAGTTTTATTTCTTGAAATTCACAAGAGAGTTTTGACCAAATTCATCCAATAAGTGAATAAGTTTTCAATACAGAAATCAGATAATAGCTACAGTTATAAGAGCCTGCTGTTTTAAAGAAGCTTAAATTCTGATGTGATTCCAAGAATAAATTTCAGCTGCTAAAGATGAAGATGAGTCTACGGCCAGATGTTTTGAAGCCTGCTTTTATTTCTTCTCTCAGGAAATTCCGATGTCTGTTGACATCTATTGAAGCTTTCAGCAATTATTTATATCTTGATTTTCCATATCGTAAAGTTTCTTGATATTTTCAAGACGAGATACAAATATTCAAGAAATGATAATTGCAATCGTTAATTCAGTTATATTTTATAAGTGTTGAAAATATGGATTTAAACAAAAGATAATTGAAAAACAATCTTTGTTTGAAAAGAATTAGTTTTAGTTTTATGAATATGAATAAAATTAGTGATTCTGAAAATTTGCTCTAAAAATTTAATGAAAAAATTTTTCTCAACAGAACTTTTTCATATTGTCCTTGTCCCCAGATCGATTTTTCTAACAATTTTCAAAGTCTCTAAAATTCTTAATAATGGATCATTAGATCTCAAAATTTATCAATCGTAAATTTGATTCCTTATTTTTATGTTTTTCCCTTCAATTTCGTTGAAAAATTAATAGTTTCTTGGATTCGACATATGTGAAGACTATTTCCAGAACGACCTTACTACTGTATTTTGCACCAATTCTAAATATTTTATTGGATTTTAGAGCTACCTGAGGAAAAAACTATTCAATCTTTTTTCCAGAGACCTCGGTATTCTTACAGATTGAGATCAGAAGAATTGCTCTTATAATATATTTTTTGAGTGTGTGTTTTTAAAAATAAACTTTGTAACTACCATTTTTGGTTGATCAAAATTCGATACTCACCCATTAGCGTACATTATGTTAGATGATTCAGTCTGGCAGTTTTTCGACAATTCACATACAATTCTTGGAAAGATACCTTCCCCATAGATGTTGCCGTTCTTGAAGGATTCTTCTGACATGTCCATCTTTTCATATATGCTCTTCCAGACTTGATCTCCATGATTTCTCATGACATAATCACGAAGGCCTTCAAGTAGTAGTCCGTACATGCTACCGATTTCAAGGGAAAATGATCGAAAAGTAAATTCTTCTCATGTTTTATATTTGATAAATGATCAGTTTCTTTTTCGTAATTAGGAAAATAGAGAAATATGAACAAGATTGAAATCAAAGAGGGATAGGTATGGGGGAGTATGGAGTTAATTTCGAGACATTTTCAGTATCCATTGGCAACTCAATTCAAAAATAAACAAGGCATCTTCTCAAATATATTCTAATATCAAATGGCACCTGAATGAAAAGTTTTTTTGAGAGAGTTTTTTCATTTTTTAGTGTTTGACAAGAGTTCAAATTTGAATTCTTTTCTGTCTCAATTAATTAATTTAATTAATTAAATTCAAAGTTTCGATGAATATTTTTTTCTTGTAAATTGTCAAAATTTAGTTTTCAGCTACTTATTAGTAGATGGAAATTACAATAGAAAATCGAACAAGAACCAAAAGAATCCCCATTACATGGTATTGCCATTAGAATCTCATTTGAAATTGTTTTATATCAACTTTGAGTCTTTTTCTAGATTGGTTTTCTTATCGTCTCGGTATGGTTAAAAATACAGTCGGTTGAGAAAATCATTGGCCATTCTAATCCGAAGAAACTAGAGCGTAATAAACATAAGCCTAATTGACATGAAGATGAGAATTTATTATTTTTACAAAATATTCGATATTTTTCTCTGGATTCACAGACAAAATAGACTATCAGGTAGTCTTAAGACTATCAAGAGTAACAAGATTAACGGTAACATCTCTTTGGAATATTCTCGTCAACCAATCAAGCATTTATGCTTGCAAACTAATAAACAAGTTATCGTTCACTATAATTTCAATCATGGTAACTCCAACAGTAAGAATGTTAGAAAGGACAGCAAGAAAAAGAATTTGGCGATTGTTACTGAAATGTATAAAAGATTTGGAATAGAAACAGTTACAACGCAAAGAATTGATCAAAAGTTTGAAGAGCTATTAATTCGAAAAAAGAAGAAACGACACAGCATTAATAGCACCAATAAATTAAATTCCCAATTATTTTACATTGCTAAATGTCTTTGTATTTGGAATAGTCCTTGTGAAATCCAGAATAGAGGTGAAAATCATGATTTTTTAGTGGATTTCATACGTGAGCAAATGCCAAATACTAATTTACCTAGCCTCACTGATCTCCAGCCGCATGATGTCAAACGCCTTCTATATTTTCATCTGGAGACCCTAATTTTATTTTAGATAATACTCCTTCAGTAACTGCCAAAAGGAGGAAAATAAATACGCCTATTTATGATAGTTCTGATAGTGAAGAGGAAGATGATTTCAAGAACTACAACAATAATCTAAGTCCTCATAGAAATAATGTTTTCCTTGCTATATTAATCGAGCAATTCATCGCTAATGGAATTTCAGTAAAATTAGGATGTAAAATTCTTAATTCGCATTCATGTATTCTTGGTGTTTTCAATGCTAAAACCTATGTATCATCTTCATGTTTCCATAAAACTAAACATCTCATTAAAGAAGAATATGAAAAAAAACAGCCTTCTCAAATTATTTTCATGGAATTTGATTCAAGAAAAAATGATACCAAAATCTATCAAAAAAGAAATAGTAAGGAAAGTAATTTATACAAATATCTACCATGGCTTGCGCTACTTTCTGCAGAAGATCAACTCAAAATCTCATGATCAAAGTGATATCAAGCTGCAGAAAAATTTTCCCAGGACAACCTAATAAAGAAATATATTTTAAAATTAATGAAGTCTTTAAAAAATGCACTTCAGTCGAAGTGGCTAAAAACGAAATAAAAAGAATTTTTATGAACTAATAATCAAACTTATATAATTAGTTTAAGTTATAATCAGAACATATTAGAATTAGCTTGATAATAACTTTAAGAATATATTTTACTTAGTTCATCCTGACTGTTGTGAAATTCTAAACTTTAAAAGTTAATATTTTGAAGAGAAAATTAATTTTTATTTGGTCACTTAAAAGTAGTGTTAGTCATAAAAATGAATTTTATCATATTATATTATTAATAATAAATTATTTTTACAAAATCACAATTTCATCAATCATTTACTAACAAGTAATATCAGGAATTTAGAGCAAAAGGAGACCTTTTTCGAAAAATTTCTCATATGTTCTCATTTTTTACATTCAGATACCTCAAGCCCTGATAAGGTGTTATATATCCCAGAAAATTGAAATTTCAGCAAAAATATACCTCTAATGAACATGACTGAGAATTCTAATATTGACCTAAATTTTATTAGACTAATTATTAAACTAATTTTAGATCATTTTTTACTGATTCGAAAAATGATTTTCTTTCTATTTTAAACAAGAATGATGAATAATTTTCATCTTCTCATCCCCAAATGTAAAGAAAGAAATTACATATTCGAAACTCTTCTAGAGAAGGATCTTGAATGTAGAAGAAAATCCCTGAACAATAGAAGAAGAATATGTACTTGAATAAATCCCAAACGAATTAGAGAATCGGAGGAAGATCCATATTTTTCATATCTTAGATAATAGGGATATTAACTCAAGATGATTTGTGCTTGTTAGATAGTTGAATTATTATTATTTTTAATGAATTGAATATTTAGGCGAAAAAGAGGCGATTAGACGAAGGAGCGATGCCACCTGATATAATGTTTAGATTTATAAAATTTAAGTCCCGGTATCCCTTGAAAGTAACCTCAGATCTATTATCTATCTTAGAAAACAGTAGCCTCGTGTATGCTGAAATTTATAAAACTGGACTCATGGTGGAAATAACTCCAGATCTAGCCCCAACTGAGTTCCATTTAAAATTTTTCTTTAAAGTTATTTTTGCCCATAAAAATGTCCCAATAAAATTCAATAGTATCCATAGAATCCATACCAATAAAAATTTTCTGATTTTATAATTTTTAGAACCAGTGGGACACAACACTTTCTTGAGTGATAATTTGAACATAAGGATACAGGTAAGGGACCCGTTTTCTTTCCCACTCTGCTCTAACCATCCCTTACGCCTTGGTTATATACCTAAATCAGCCTTATTTCGAACCAATGGGAGGGTGAGAAACTGTCAAGCAATGAAATCCTAGTACATCAAATTTTTTGAAAATCAATATGCTGAGGCCTTAGGAAAAAATAAATAAACTATCATGAAACAATTGCTGTTATCTCTCATGGTTTAAAAGATAACTCGTTTTATAACCGAAAAGTGCCGGTTTTACTGTGCCTCTAATATCTTAAAAGCTTTTAAATGATAAGTTGGCTTTCAAAAAGAAATCCAGATTCGGAATCAGAAACTAAATCAAACTATTTTTAAGTGTACATTCTCTACAAGAATCCAAGGTATTTTCAATTGATTCAGGAAACTATTGATTCTCAAGATTGGCTTGAACAAATAAATAATAGAAATAAGATTGATTATTTACAGCTTTAAAAAATTCGAAAAATAATTGGTTCTTTGACTATTCAGAACACCCCAAGGACCTCCAAGTGTAATATATCATTAGAACCACATTGAAAAGGTTTTGGATCTGAATTCTAACTGCGTATTTCTTAATCTCATAAGAGATTTTTGCAATCTGGCGATGAATTTATCATTCCTGTGGGAATAATCTTACACTTCCATTAAAAAGATACTGACTTTCCTGAGAAAAATTTATTATGAGAATGATGTAATTTTCAAAAAAAATTTACTTTAGAGATTGATGTGATTTTGAACTGGACTAAAAAAAGGTTATTTATTCATCTACCTAGTTTTTAAATAATAGAATGACTTATTTTTTACAGTTTAATAAAATTCATTAGTCCTCTATGAGCTGACATGAGGAAATTCATGATTTTTATTTCTATTAAAAAGTCCGATAGTTACAGTAAAAATATTTCTATTGAAACATCTTATTTTTATTGAAACACGAATATTTACCCCCTAATTAAGTATTATTTATCTCGATCTATCTAAATGTATAGAAATTACTTGCTGCATTCTGATTGTTCGAGATAATACTTAATTAGGGGCTAAATATTCGTGTTTCAATAGAAATATTTTTACTGTAAATATAAATTATAACTCTTTCACACTAAATTCAATTGTCTTGTCTATTACCCTTTGACTAGAGCCTATGGTAACAAAAAAATATCATACAGCTCGAATTTCATTGGATAATTTTTCTTAAACCAACCATAGTACAGGATTATTGTTATTTTTATTGGTTAAACGTTTTTTTATATAAAAAGAGCTCAATGCCTTAAGGAGAGGATTATGACGCTTGAAAGTTTCTCCCGAGACCTCACGAAATCACGACTAGGTAAAAATGTTATTGTGTCAACCTTGACTCTTACCTTTTCATTTAGTACTATTTATTTAAAAAATAGTACAGCACCTATACTTACAAAGGTTTCGTTCTAGGTTCTTAGGTAATATATCCCTCAGGAACGTCTTATTTGGTAGCCCATTTCGCTGAATGTAACAGCTTACTAATGGATCTTACCGAAACTGGTACGAAAAAACTCACAATGCATTTAGAAATAATCTATGTATACATATATGATAGACATGTACGCGCGTTTCGTCCTCTTTTGAACTGGTCAGTATGCCACAACCTCTTTATTGCTCAATTCACTCGTCCACCCTGTGAGTTTTTTCGTACTATTCACGTGGGATTCATTAGTCGGCTGTAAAATTCAGTGACATGGGCTAATCCTTTACCAAATAAGACATTCCTGTGGGATATACCTAGTTAATAAGAAGATGGGATTTTTAAAAAATTCTTAATTTTTTCATCAAGAAATCGAATTTGATCAAGATATTTTGGAATCTAGATCATGAGGCCCTCTTTCAGGCAAAGAAACTAAATATGCTGAATCTGGTTTTGAGAATAACCCCATAATCGTGTCAAAATATTGATTTTTTGACCATTTTTTGAAATCTAGATCCCTGAAAAATGGCGAATTTTGATGATGAGCGTTTTTTTTGTCTTATTGTGATCCTAAAATTCAACTTTTGATCACTCTTTCACATTAAAATCAACAAAAATTTTAAACTCAATGTTCAAAAAAATGGGAATGTGACGCTACTTAAAGATTTCAAATTTGCCGTGTTTTCCTTAAAAAATTTTTCTAATTTTTTTCTCTGTATCGTGAAAGAGGGCATCATCGTATTAACTAGCTTTATTACCTAAGCACCTAGAACGAAATATTTCTAGTTAACATTTTTGTATAGGCGTTGCACTATTCATTATATATTAAACTATTATTTATGAAAACTTTTTCAAATATTATGAACTTGACAAGTTTATTCTTAATCTGTAAAAATATTTTTTATATTGATCAAAAATTAAGGATAAGTGTAAAATATGTTATTTTTTTGAATTTCTATTGATGTCTTCCGAAGATTTGGAGGGCAGATAACGCTTGAAAATCGAAAGAAAATTATTCCCCCTCTGTAGGATGCTGTTCTTGTGACGTTTCTTCATATCTTCTGGATTATCTGAGATAATCTTGAGCCTTGAATATTTTGAATTGGATATATTTTGATTAATTGTTTGTTGGAGAAGTATTCGATGACTAATTGATTTCCTAGACATTGACTGGCTAACCCTTCGAATAATTGCAATCAGGAGATCGTCAACTAAATGATTCATCACAGTGGAAATCTCGAAGAATCCACACTTGAAAGCCATCGATAGTCTCTTTGCTCCTGAAATAAATCATATTGATAAAACTAAAATTTGAAAAAAATTGTACTCAATTTATACAGTCAATCAGACTCTCATAAATATTATTTACTAAATAACGACGATGATGTCTTCTTGTAAACAAGACAATTTCCAGAACATAAACCTACAAAATTTATCTGGCGTCGACAAAATTTGCCAGATGTATCTGAAGCTTACATAATGGTTCAAAGAGCATTCATGGACGTCTCTGACAGCACAATTTTGAATTGTTTTAAAACCAGCAAAATTTGGAGTCTAGACCAAATACCGACTCCAAATGTTGTGATAAACCAAACATTCTAAATAGAAACATGCTCTATGACTCACTGTTTGTTTTGTGACTAAGACAAGCCCTTTTTGTAGAAGAAAAAACTGATTTTCGAGAAATTTTTTTCACTCAAAGTTATAAATTTATTAGATTTTAAATGTCTATATCTCTGGTTTAATAGTTTAAGATAATATTATATATTAGATGGTTGGGAAGAGAAAAAAATTCTGAACCCAACTGTATAATTTTTTATCTATTTTATATTTCAAGTTCCAATAATTGAAGTGTGCTTACTTATAAGTACAGAGGTTATATTATTAATTTAATAAAACGGGGCAGAGAGAAAAGGGTGATTTTTGACATAAAGTGCACAGTTCGTACTGTAGTTGATATGATTAGAATTTTAGAAAATCTCAATATTTTCTTTCTTTTTTATTATCTACCTTATTTATTTATTTTATCGATTTCAAAGATTTAAAGCAATTTGATACTAATATTACTGATCAAGATTAGACGAAGATTTTGAATTTGACCATAAAAGTTGAGTAAAGTTCCTAATTTTCAAGAAAAAGGTAAGCTTTAAAATTTTCGGTCATTCAGATTGTTTGATTTCCCACAATGATAACGAATTTCTCATAACCACCAAATTTGAAATCTACGTCTAATCTTGATCTGTCAAATTTAAAACCTCGACTTTGAGAAAATCTTTGAGCTCAACGATTCAAAAAATGGGGAATTTAAGCATTTTCGAAATTCGTAAATTGGCCTAATTTTGGCCGTGTTCAGTTTTTTCGTATTTTTTCCCTTTAATAGCTCATTAGCTCATTTTGTGGTGGAATTTGAATAATAAAGTTTTTCCTGCCTATCAAGTGAAAATCTTTTTGTTAGAATAGAAAATTCTCGTGTTCATGTCACTTTTTAAATGATAGTAACAGGCCTATTTAGATGATTTGAATTTTTTATAGAGGTAAAATTTAAAAATGCATTTATAAAATCTCTTGGGTAAATTATCTAAAAACCTTTAAAAATCTAGTGAATTTCCATTAAGTTATCATCATTATTTCTCCAATCATGAATATTTGAATCCACAAACAATATTTTGGTGTATAATCAGTGCTATTTAATATAAAGTTCATGGGAATTTATGATTTTCTACAAATTTCTCAGTTTTCAAATTTCACGAGATGAAGAAAAAAAATTTAGGAAAAAATGCCTATTTTAAATTTCATAGTAGCCTGTGAGATAATTGAATTTTGATCATTGTCTCTAATTGAAAATCAATGATATAAAAATTTATCAAAAGTTTCATGGTAATAATCAGTTTTCCTTGTCTTATTATGATCCTAAAAATCAACTTTTGATCACTCTCTCACTATGAAATTAGCAAAATTTTCCAACTCAAAGTACAAAATAATGGGGCTACTTCAAGATTTAAATTTTGCCTTATTTTCTTAAGAATTTATTTTTTCTTCATTTCGTGAAAATGGCCCTCAGGATCTAGATTCCAAAAAATTCTGACATAAAAAAAATCATAAATTCCCATCTTCATATCAACTAGATGTATTACTAACTTCAGTTCTCAAAGATCTGAGGTTACAATCGATAATTATAATTATCATCGGCTTGATTATTATCGAGGTCAAAAATTCATTTCATGGTTTAATTCTGTGAGTAATAAATGAATATGGTAGAAGCCATCAAAAGAAGCCTATAGTTTCATATTTACGAATTCAGGAAAACCAAATATCACACTGACATTTGCTTTCATCATGCCTCGGTATCAACTGCCAGAAACATTCAATAAGATTATTCGATTGTTATATAAAAGAAATTTTTTTATGTTCGAAATCTAAATTTTATAGTGCGAGGGATAATGAAACAATAAATTCATATTTGGCCCCATATTTTGTTGAAAAAAAAGTAATTTTTATCAACATTTAGGCAGAAAAGCATTTTTACAAGGAGTTTTGATGAATATTTTGATACAGTTGATTATTCTGACAGGTGAGAAAAACAGGTTATATTTTGGCAACTGGTATAACATTGAAAAATATTTTGTAACCAAGAATCAAACGGAAACTAAAGCTGGGTAATATGAAATTGGGAATGTTTGATTTTTACAAAATCCTGAATTATTTTGAGAATTCGAACAAGATGAAGATTTTCTGAAATCTAGCTTATCTAGAGAAAATCAATTGTTTCCCTAGCGAGAAAATTTTGTTAGTTTTAAAGTGGATGATCTAGGCATAGATCAATGCTAATATTTTCAATTTATTTTCCCAATTCATAAATAAGTTTTGGACCATATGTTTTAGACATTATTCGAATTCTCCTGAAGAGCCTGATTCAGGTTAGAAATCGATAATCTGTAAAATTTATTTCCAAGGTTAACTCACTCTCAGCATCGACAACACGTGACCGAACCAAATCTGATTTATTACCAACGAGAAATATTTGCATTGCTGACCAGTCATTGCCATTTAACCGCCAAATTCCCATGTTTTCATGAAGCATTTTCAAGATGTTCTTGGCATACTCATACGATTCCATATCGTCAATTGCGTACACAATCATGATTGCATTTATTGCTCTCTACAGAGAAAATCACACTATTTTAATCTCTTCTGTTCTTTCTGTGTACTCTCAATTGGGAAAAGCTTTTGCGTGAACTACTGTAGGAAAGTTTACCTTTTAAATTTTCATCCAAAGTGGAAATTTAGGCTGTTGAATGTTGCTGCTTGGAAGGGAATTCAGTTTTATGGAAATCAATAAGATTTTCTATATTGATTTTTATCGAATACAAATATCATAGTCTTAATTTTATTTCGCTTGAAAATAAAGCTTTATACTTCTAGTTCGAAGCACGCAATTTTTACTTTAAATTAATGGGGACAATTTTATTTATCACCGGTATTAAGTTAGCCTACGTATTCCTAAGATTGTTGATATACGATAGCTCTCAATACTATGATTGAAAATCAAAGTGTAAAGTCAATAATATTACCTTTTTATTAGACTAAAGGTGATAGAACTTACTGAGTATTTTAGAGACAGGGTTGAAAAAGTAAACCTAATTAACATGAAGATGAGAATTTTTTTTTTGCTTCGGAAAGTCAGAAAAAAAATATTTTCCGGATTCCATGAAATAAGCCAATTTCTTGTGAAAATTTAGAGAAATTTCTAAAAAATTTCAATCCGACTAAAATTAGGCCATTTTTCGAATTTCTAAAATGCTCAAGGTTCCCACATATTTCTATATTACTTTTTACTATATTACAACATGGAAAATAGGAAAATTTTAAATTTCATGGGGTACAATTTTACTTAGGCTTAAAAAATTGAAACCTTTAACTTATCTTGTTTGTAAATTTGACTGAATTTCTAGGATTGATTATGAAAATTTACGTGAGTTTATTCGAATTTAACAAAATTGGCAAAAAATGAGTCTCTTAGAAATACCAGAAAAAAAGAGGATAGTTTTTTGCATGTGAAGTAAAGCTTAAATAATTTAAAATACCATAAATCACTATAAATCTGATACGAAATGATTTACTGAATCAAGCGTAAATTCAAAAAATTGTCTTCAAATCTGTTTCTTTGCAATAGACATACTCTCTTATTGAGAGATCAGGGATGACTTGGTTTTTCTGTCAGCTTTAATAATCCTCTTCCGATGATAGATTACCAATGGAATGCAATAATAATAGTAATAATGACGATAATATATCTTGAAATAAAGAAATATAAAAATGGAGTAGATATGTATATCAAAGATCAATCAATTTCATACCCAGATAAATTTCAATTCTAATGCGCCATTTATAATTTTGTATACGTATAAATCATAAAATAATTCGAGAGAAAAGTATATTATGATCGCATCCAAGCGAATGATGATATGCTTTTGTATATTATCTTCGAACGAAGAAATTTTTCATTGAAGTCTAGCCACTTTCTAATGAGAATATTGGAATAAAAATATTGAAGATTAGATATTTAACCAGGAAGACAGATATTTTTGTCAGAATTCAATGAGGAACTCCTATTTTTCGGTTTACGAAAATGCGTCAAATTGCTACCTTCCCTACTTTTGATCAGCAAAGATTTAATACTTTAATCAACAAATTGAGATTTGGTCATAAAAGCTCCGTAAAATAATAGTAAATCTCATCTATTGTTTCCAAGCTACATGTGGGGCTAAGTATATAGGAAGGACCGAAAGAAGACTTGCCATCAGAATAAAAGAACATCTCAATAGAAAGAGTTCTTCTATCAAAAGACATCTAAAGAACAAGACATCTTAGAACAATTTGGTTGCCAGGCTAATGAAGAAAATTTCAAAAAAATGCCCAGATGAAAAACAAATGCATCCGTGAAAAGCTCTTAATCATGAAAGAAGATCCCAATTTATGCATTCAGAAAAAAAACACTTACATGACTTACTACTTTTAAATCCGTTACTTCTATTTATTTAGAATAAAAAGCAATAAGCTTAAGATATTTCAAACCATCTAATAGTAACTTGTGTAACTAGATAATAGTATCTGTATAATACAATCGGGAAAACTTCTCTCAAGATATGACCAAGGTTTTGAGCTTTGAATATTGAATCTAAACTATGTCCTACATTGAAACTGGCATACCTATTGTAAGGCTTGAATTTTTCCTAGGAGGCCTGAGGCTGGGAGAAAAACATGAATTAAGTTTGAATTTATCATAGAATTTACATGAATTTTTGACTTTGACATCGGATAACTCGAAAAAAATGAATATACACCAAAAAGGTATTTAGAAAAGTTGTACAGAATTTAATTTTGCTTCGAATGATGTATCTTATATTGCCTCAAGATTAAAGACAAAAGAATCATGGGCATTGAAAAGGTTGTAGGTCGGGTTTTTGATTTAAGTCGAATAGCTCGAAAAATACACGTACAAATTTTCTTAAAAGTTGGATTTGAACTAAACTCAACATGCTCTACAAGATTTATTTGGTTTTATTGACTAGGAAAATTTCTGTCATACTGTGAAATTATTTGAGTAATTTTTGCAATGAACTCTAAAATAATAAAAGTGAAAACCGATTACTCTTACAGATTTTTCAGATCGGCAATCTTTTTATTAGACATGAAAATAAAAAAAATAGATGAATTCTAAGATGTAGGGTTTAAGCATAAATGTTATAATATAATCTATGAATCTGTTTGTTAATGTTCTAGAATATTCTATTCTCTCAATGAAGTTTATTACGGTATCTACTAACTAGGTGATCAATGATCACTGATCATTGAGAAATAGAATGTTCTAGAAAATAATATTTCAATGAATTTTACTATTTTTGAACAAGTATAAATATGGAGAGTAAACCTTGACTCTCCAGTTCTGTAATTTCTATTTTATAATAAAGACGTATTACAAGTTATAAAAGTTAACATGGCATCATAAAGTCTCTTCAAAGTAGCTTTTAGCTCTTAAAATTTTATCATCAATTGAGAAATATTTTTAGTTTCTTACAAGATAATAATGATCATTATTAATATCGATGTAATATAAGATGATAGTTTTTTTCTAAAAATACTCCCAAATTATTATTTTTGGAATGAGAACTTGAATTATGGGAAATATTCTTTTGGGAGAGGAATTTTGCCATGTAAAAGGAAATTATGTGAATTATATGATACAATTTCATGAGTCTTTTTCATTCTCTCAAGATAACTTTGAGTAAGAATTTTGGTAAATGATACGAAAACAATTCGGCTTTTAAGTTTGATTCACTTGGGACATTAATGGGACAAATTATGATTTCTAGTTAGTTATACAGCTGTACAAATCCCAAATTTACAAAGAAAAATGTATTTTAGATAAAAACAGTCTTAAATGAGAAAAGATAGATAGATAGATATACTAATGAATAGTGCAGCACCTATACTTACAAAGGTTAACTATAAATATTTTTTCCTAGGTCCTTAGGTAATATATCCCGAAGGAATGTCTTATTTGGTAATGCATTAGCCCATTTCGCTGAATGTTACAGCTTACTAATGGATCTCACCGAGACTGGTACGAAAGAAACTCACAAAGGATTGGGACGCGCGTATATTTCTATCAAAGATGTATACTGAGTATTACTTAAATTATTTCTAAATGCTCTGTGATTATCTTTCGTACTAGTCACGGCGGAATCCATTAGAAAGCTGTAAAATTCAGCGACATGGGCAGATCCATTAACAAATAAGACGAACCCTTGGGATATATATTCACCTAAGGACCTTGAACGAAATATTTCTAGTTAAGAAAAATAATATTTCTTTTGTAATTGATCTACTAAGAAGTAGAACAAATATTTTAATTTTGGGCAAATTTTGTCACTCTTCTAGTTTTTGATCTCTAATTGTTCAAACACAGAATAATGAAATTTTTCAAATAAAAACCGTTTTTTAATTTTTAATATGAATTGAAATTATTTCTTCCTATATAACTGCAAAAATGACTTTATCTTATCCGTAATAAAACTATCTTTTGGTACGAAATTTGTTGTGATGATCCTAAAATACTTGAAGAATTTTTAATGAGAATTGATTATTATATCGATAGTCGATTTTAGTAATTTTGGAAATTTTTGTCTACCTCATTTTTAAGATTGATTAATTTTCTCTACAATTTTGCTTTCAAAGTGGAAAATTAAAAATTGATCTCAAGTCAACATGTGTGACATTTACTCAATATTTTTGGTATCTTTGCAACTTACAGAACTTCCAATGTTTCCGTCTTCAATGCTCTCTTCCTCATCAGCTTCGTATCCTTCACAATTCTCATCTGATTCATTATTAAGGAGTCCATGGGTTCCTCCATCTGTACTAATTCTTCTAGGCTCCAATTTCGTTCGAGTTTTTCTTTTATAACTTGATGTTAGACGAGCTTTCATGGCACCATCCTTTGCCGAAATCAGTTTCGTGATGCTTTCATCTTTCAAGTGAACATTAAAAATTCTTCCATTCAGTTCAACATTGACGTAGAAAGGTATGTCTTCTTCGTAAACTAATGAAAAAAATGATAAAATCAATTAAGCTTTCAGCGGCTCTTGGCAATCTATTCTAAAATAATACATCTTCCTTCTTGAGGGATGTCACTTGTCTATAATATTATGGAAAACATAAATTAGAGCATCATGTTGATTAGGAAATGAAGAGCTAGAGAGAGATTGGTAGAAAATATCATTAAAAAATCGATTTTGTAATGTAATTTAATTTAGGGAAATACAGGCATGATTTTATTACAAGAGTGAGACTGTATTAAATAATTATTAAAATTTATTACAAGAGAAAACTTTCACTCTGTTAAAGTTGGTCTGATAAGTACGTTTTGCCACACAATTCATATGCTTGATTCATTCCGAACAACTCACGAGAGGACTAACTTTACTGATAAAATTTAGTACTCAGATCATGTTTTCCATAATTTTAAAGTGTGAAAGTCATTCTCCATTATGTCATTGCCCATTTTCCCACAATATCCCACGGACATGATAAAATAACGAAAATAACCATGAAACCCCTTTTGATGAGAAGATTACCATTTTTGAAGATAAAAATCAAGAAACTCATTAAATGGCCAAGATATTAGTGATTGTGTAGTAAAAATTCATTGAGCGGCGATTTGAAAAATTCTGGATTTTCAAAACCGAATGACGTAATGGAGAATCATTTTCAACACAAGCTTCAATGCAAAATAATGCTTAGAATTAATAGTTCTATCAGAAAAGTTGGTCCTAATATGAGGGTAAAAATTTCACCCTAGCCTACTACACTGTGTAGAGCTCAGCGATAGTTTCAGAACTTTACTTTCTGCCATTGTGAGTCGTTTCTCCACAAAGCTAAAATGGATCTCAAGCTAGTAGTTGAGATGAAGATGAGAATTTACTATTAAATTTACAAAAATCTCAATATTTTTCCCCCCGGATAATCAGGAACACAAATATTTTTCATTCCATGATAACATGAGCCAAAAAGTTGTTTTAAAAGAAATAAAATTTCCAAGAAAAATCAATCAACCGTAGACAAAGAATTCTAATTCGGTGAAAGAACTTTACGCAAATTCGTCATTATTGAACCATTATTATTCGAACCATTTGAGTTTTTTGATTATCACCAGGGCTTCAAATATTATGCCCTTAAAACGTAAAAATATAACTTTGAACTCAGATTTTAGATTTTAAGATCATAATTTATGACTTGAATAATAATAATAATAATAATCTCATGTACTATACGGGGTCCAACTAAATAGGAGGAATCCTTTTGATTGGTCTAAATTTAACATACACAATGTGTAATTTACACATGCAACATATTGAACCAATAGGATTCAAGCATGCCAAATTATTTGTTAATTTCTTGATTTTGATTGAGTTTTCATCCTTCTGATCACTGATTTTCAAAATTAAATAATATAACCTATAAAATATGACTCTAAATTAAATGACCTTAAAAAAAAACTATTTTTCTCGATAATAATTATTACTTATAGATGAACATTGAAATATTTTTAAAATCGCAAAATAGTATACAAACGATAGAATAAATGACTATTTTTAGTATATTATATGATCTACTCAAAAGTAATGGGATTTTAAAATTAGTAATTAATCATTTCATTGAATCTTTAAAAATCTTCATCATGTTAAATCTATCTATTTTGGAATTTCTACGAGGTGATACATGCGATCGCATATTACAGTGAAATCATAAGGGTATTGCTTTTCGAACTTTTCAGCTTTTTGAAACGCGGTAAGGTAATCGAAAAATGATTCACCAAGCTCAATTTTTGATGGTATCGATAAATTTAGCATAGTCTGATTGTTCTAGATTTCGAGGAACAATCAGAATTAGGGATTATAACTAAACACGGCATGGGAATTTAAGTTATTAAAAATAGTTATTTTAAAGTTGAAATAGTATCAAAATAAACAGTAGTATAAAAATAGTTAATTTTAGTTATAACTTTGGAACCCAGGGTACTATGCATAGAGGGTTCAGATCTGAAACCAAAATGCGAGCATTATACGAATCAAAGTCGGGGTAGACCCAATATAAGAAGGAGGCTTGGATTCTTTCTAAATCACGTGCCTAAGTATGCGTCAGGTTCGTGAGTAGTGGAGCTGTATAGTCAAAGTTATTTAAAACTAAGGATCAATCAAGGTTATATTTCACATGATCTTCAGCCAACCCAGGTCTAAATGAAATTTCTGTTGATCAATAACACGGTATGGAAATAATAAACTCACACGATTCATTAATGTTAGCTCCAATATGCTCCGATGTCAAGAGTTGACGACACAAGGTTGTCTTCCCGACTCCTGGACTGCCAACAACTCCAATTTCGATTTTATCGGGATGAAATCCATTCACTAACTGGTTCTCATCCTGATTACTTTTCATTGGTATTTTCAGATCATTAACTTTAAGATAGTTTTTCTTCTCAGCCAAAGATACCGATGAATTTCTTTCGACATTTGGTGTTCTATTCGTACTGCATAACGGTGATGGATTCCTTGATATACCAACATCTAAGAGGTTTGTCGAACTGTTGGATCTTAAGCTGTCTCCCTATTAAAAATAAAGTAAAAAAAGTAATATAAACATGAAATAATCATGTTTTCAGAACAAAAAATTATCCTACTGGGAAAAGAATCATTCTGAAGGAAGGAACAAACAAGATTTCTCTAACCAAACTTGTAATTATACAATAGTTGATGAATACTATTTCGCACTGAATGCTGATAGGAATTATCACATGAAATTTATGAAGTGGAGATGAGAACATCTCGATCTGATAAATAAACAATGATTATAATCATAATTATAGGATTGAAATTCAACAAAATTTAAATCATATTCCAATCAAGTATGTATACCAAGGATAAAATATAAATTGAAAAGAAAATTTTTGTCAATTAGCAATTATGTGGACTGAATTCATTGATTGAAAAGTTTTTTTATCAACACTGGAGATTCTTTTTCGTTATTCTCTTTGTCATTCAGAAAACATTTCACCCCCCACTCTTAATTTGAAGTAATTTTTCTGAATGACAAAGAGAATAACGAAAAAGAATTATTCTGGTTGTAAAAGAAATGACCGAGAATAAGAAAAAATTACGGTCTTCGCACAAAAATATCTTTGTGTGCTTCTGTAATAAGATGAAATAAGTTATGAAAATTTTCAAATAAAAAACGTTTTTTACTATTTTAACTGATTTAACTAATGATTTTAACTCGAATTCACATTATTTTTATCAATTTTGAGAATTAAAAACGAATTTTTTTTCATTTCAACATAAAATTCTGATCGGTTAAAAAACGTTTTTATTTTGATAATAATTTTTAAGAGTTTTTATCTTATTACAAAAGCATAAAAAGATATTTTGGTGAGTTAATTTCGACAAGTTACTAATGGATGAATTCTTAAAGTGTAAAGGGGCCCAAATCTGGAGAAGAGACGGAAGTGGAACCGCCTGGAATAAGTATTACTTAAAAAAACCTATCTCTCTGAGCAGTTTACCTTCGAACCAATGGAAGGGCAGGAAAAATTTGCAATGTATTCCGGTATTAAATCTAAAGAGGCTTGGCGTATATTTTGAGTAAAGAGTTGAGGTTTCGTAGAAATGGCACATTTATTTTTGGTAGAGATGTCAAACAAGGTGTCAAACTCGTGCTAAATTTTACTAAAATAATTCACAGTAAGTAAATCTTTCGAGTCTGATTAGATTGAAGTATGGATCATCGTGGATAGATTTCCATTTTGAGTTACATATTTTTCCCTTCCTTAAGGGAAGACAAATTTTATACTTCTATTGTTTACATGAAATAAACTTTTTGTAACCATAGTGAATAAAGTTCCTTGATGTTACAAGATTGATATCTTTCGTGTCAGTTCATTAGATTAAAATGGTTAAATTTTTTTCTTGTACAGATTTGATGTAGACTTGGACGAAATTTTACAAAATTACTTAAATCACCCATCGATATGAAGAAACTAATCTTCAAGTATGACCACCAAATTTCGCTGCTTCTGAAATAAGATGAACAAAATTGTGAAATTTTTCAAATTTAAAACGTTTTATATTAATAATTTTAACTTGAATTCACATTATTTCTTTACATAAAGTTATAAAAATGACTTAAATCCTTTTAAAATTGTTTTTTTCGATAGCTCAAAACGAAATTTCTCTTATTTTTCATGAATATTACAATTTTGATAGGTCAAAAACGTTTTAATTTGAAAAAATTTCACAATATTGTTTATCTTATTCCAGAAGCATGGAAAGGTATTTTGAAGCAAAATTATATTTAAATACTTGAAGATTAGTTTTTTCATAACGATGGGTAATTTAAGTAATTTTGCATAATTTCGTCCAAGTCTAATGTACAGTTCACGGTTAATCTTATTACCCTTGATAGTAGCAGGACTCCCTGTCAATTCAATTAATCTTGTTAATACAGTAAGCTAGTTAAAATTTTAATCGGTTTCAAGAAGAAGTTTAACTGAGTTCAGTTAATCTACTTTTGAGTAGTTTAAACTGAACGTGCGTTATCGGGATATTTTGAACAACTGGAAAAATATTCTAATCTTTAATAGAATTAAATATCCACGTATATTTAATATTGAATGTATGCAAAGAACTTTATTTCGCCAGGTCTGATAAATCTCTTGGTCTGGTCTGATATTGAAATTGCTATTATTTCTCTAAAATAAAATTCTTTAAAATCATTCAATAATGAATGGATAACCCTAACAATAGAATTCATGTTTTAGAGAAATTGAAAGAGGAATTAAATCAAGTCAAGATTACTTCTCACAGAGGAAAGTCTTAAGAAAAAATAGAAGTGGGAAGTAAATCTTTATTAATAATTTTCTTATTGTTTTCAAGGGGGAATTGTGAAAAGAAAATTCTAAGAAAACAACTGTAAAGATTTGCAGAAAAGCAAGGCTGTAACCATGTTGATAATTTTTGAGTCCTTGAAATATTTTTTAGGATTATTTATCTCAAATTGAGTCTACCTCGAATGAAACCACGGATAAGAAATATTCTCAAATATTTACCTGGAGTTAGAATATATTCAATGAATATATATTCATTGAATTTTATTCAATCGATAATTTGAGTCAAAGGAAATTCATTCGATTAAATGCAAATAAGTGAGAAATCTCGTTTTCAGCAAGGAGAATTGGTTATCAGTGATCACTGATCAGATATTACTTATTAGGTAATACTTAACCCAATGTTTGAAATCTCAAAAAAAGATTCTTCTTATCATAAATGTTGGTCAAATTGGTCTCTGATTATTATTAGACGTAGTCAAAAATCTTTAAAATTAATAAAATCACATATCGATATGATAAAATTTATTTTCAGTTTCGACCGATCAGAATTGTAATATTTATGAAAAATAAGAGAAATTTAATTTTTAATAAGCCAAAAAATATTACACATTAGGACACTATGTGCAATAGGATCTTGATCCAAACATTTCCTGAGTCGAATTTTGTGCTGAATTTCAGATCTGTAATTATATTTTCTAAATTGTGTTTGGTTTTTGAGATTAATTGAAAAAACCTAATTTATAATTATAAACTTCGTTTGTCTGACTAGATTACCTCTGATAATTATAATTGAAATTATGATAAAATTTTGAAGAGTTACTTTATTCAATTTATGAACCACAATTGACGTAGGTGAATCTCTTTTCAACGAATGAATATCTCCAGAATTACATCCCAAGTTACAGTAGCTAGACTAAATCTTTCAGACTAAAGTTTCTATTCTAAAATCAAGGGAACTAATAATCATGAAAGTCTTATGAAAGCAATGAGATGAAATTCAAGGTTAATCCCTTTTATTATTTACTTTTCTTCTCTATTCTCAGAAAAATAACTCAGCAATGAATAAAAAGCTCGGCAGTATTTACCTCTAAATTATTTATATCTACTTTTCTGAATATTATTATTCTAGTATTCGAAAGGTTTGATGAGTCTATACTTGAGTAAATGTTTGTCCATGAATAACACGACTATTTTCAATGTTCAACTTGAATTTTTTACTCTCTTACTGTGAAGCAAGAATGATTCTGGAGACTAGCAGGCAATCCCAACTCTTCCAATCGAATCAATCAGAGAATATCATTTTGAACATAAATATATTATTATTATAAATATCTAGCCGGTGTAATCTGGTGATCGTAAATAGGACAGAAAAGGAAGCAATGTTTGTCAAACTTTTGAAAATACTCCTTGTTCTGAAGATTACATTTGAATTACAGACTTTCAGGAGGTCTACAGACTCGCATAAGTTTCCAGAATCACTGTAACATTTATATTTTCTGGGTTACTTTCAACCCCAAATTCTCATTCAGGTAATCTTTATCGTTTCCAGGACGAGAGTTAAAAAATTTTCAATAAAATTGCCAAGACAATTATGTAATTCACAAAACTACTCACCAGATTGACAATGCCTTTCTTGGTCATCTTGAAGCTTCTATACCTCACAAGCTTTTGTTTTACTTTGCCCTCATCAGGATACGCATCACTTTTACTCAAGGAGGGAAGGAAATTTGTTTGAACAAGGGAATTCTTATCAATAGATCCATTGTACACAATGTTACTCTCACGCTTTGTAGAATTAGATCTAGGCTTTTGAATTATTGGCATATTCTTAGGTTGAGGACTTGTTCTTATTTTCGTGACAAGACTTGAACGTCGCCTCAATGTTTGTCTTTTTATCGGCTCCTGTGTCCGGGAACATCTTGAACTTATAGTACGATAAGCTTTGCACTTTTCAATATCTGTCATTTTCTTTAAATTCAATATTGTAGGATATTGCGAGAATAGTTCGAATAAATCTTTTTCCTTCTCAGTTCTCGTAGTCTTTTCAAAACGTGATAACTGAAAATTTGGGTTATGATGGTCTGTCCTTCTTGCCAAAGTATCAGTCATTATCTCTGATAGACATCATGATTCCAACGATAATTTCTTACTCCTTTTTTTGGTTAGCACGAATGCCTCTCATTTAGATATGTTTTAAATATATACTTTTTTGATTATACAGTGTGTCTGTTAGAAAATATGCTCATCAAGTATTAATATGATTGGATGAAATTTCCCTATACAATATTATGAAAGGATGATAAAAGGATAATAATGATACTAGCATAAAAACGTTTAGAGAATTTTATTATGTACAAACAGAATTAGTAGTTCCATCTTTGAGAGCAGTTATACTCAATGTGTCATGAGATAAATGACAATTTGTTCCGATTCGATGAACAAAGTACAAAATTTTCTCCCAAAAATAGATTTTTATTTAGCTAGCAGAAGTGTGTTCAATCCTTGTAGATGAACTTGAATCAATATTTTAAAAGCCTCAAATATTTGTGGATTCTGAGTCAGATTGAAAAGATAAAGTTGGTTGATATAAAGTTGGGAATCTATGATTTTTACAGAAATTCCGATATTTTTATCAAGAATTCGAACTTTTAAAAGATTTTTCGGAATCATTTTGCCCACTTTTACTAGTTGAAGAAAAAAATTCTGAAAAAAAAACATTTAAATGAAAAATATGGTCATTTTTCAAATTTCAATTTGGCGCCAAAATCCGATTTTTTCAAACTTCGAACCGAAAATTTTTATTGGTTTGAAAGTTGGAGGTTGATTAAAAGAGGTTTTCAGGATCAAGATTAGACAGCTGACTAGCACCGTCAAATTACCGACTGTTTCCTCATTTTCGGGAGATTTCGACTTATCGAAATTTCATTGATTTTCAGGAAGGGAAAATGATCAAAAAATTGAAACTCAGCTCCCAAACGATAATGAGCTTATACATCAGATAAGATTCAGTTGAATTGATTTTCTTGTCTAGTCTTGAGCCTAAAAACCACTTTTGATCAACTTTCAACATTCAAATCAATCAAAAATGGGGTGTTGGCGCCAAATTGAAATTTGAAAAATGACCATATTTTTTATTAAATAAAATAATTTTTTCAGAATTTTTCCTTCAAATGGTAAAAGTGGGTGACATGAGTAAGATTCCAAAAAATCTTTAAAAAATTCGAATTCTTGATGAAAAAATCGAGATCTCTGTAAAAATCATAGATTTCCCACTTCATATCAATTATTAGCTTTAAATTATAAAATATCACACATCTATTAGTTTGGTACAGTCGGTATGGTGCTCACACCAAAATAGATTTGGATTTACATTTTATCTTAAATAGTTTCTATTTTATCACTTAAAAAACGAACTATTATTAAAATTATCTAATACATTTCATTATACTGACTAAAAATTCTTTATTATCTCTCTTAGTTCTAAATTATCAAGTTGGAATTCGTTCAAAAGAGATTTCTTAATTGAAGTCTATAAATGTGTAACTTTTATTTTACAAAATATACATTTGGATTTCTTTTTTATGCCTTAGGTTTTCTATTTTTATCAACTTGACATGGAAAA
>SSNU01000071.1:216069-365023 GCA_012064415.1 Gyrodactylus bullatarudis
TCATGAAACTTCCCCGCTTTATATCCAAAGTTATTAGAGAGTTCATGGAAATTGCACCAATGCAATGAATATTCTGTCCTTTGGAATTTGGATCAATAATGTGACATCGAGTTCCTATTCTTGATCGTCCAAGGCTTCTTTTACAATATAAATTAAAAATTTTTTCATCAACATAGATAATATTTCTTCCAGCAGAGCGATCATTCAAAAGTTTGTTAACATACTCAGCTCGGAGTGTTTTGTTTTGCACAGTATTCATTCCGATTGGATAAGGGCGTATTTTTTTAAGACTTATGACTTCTGCATCAAGCCAATTTTTAATTGTATTGGCGCATACATTTACTTCAAACCGGGCTTCTATTTCCTCACAACACTGTTTTAAACTTCTTTGTGGATAGGTTTCTACATAATTCAGTAAGAAGGCAATTATTTCAGGAGTTTTTTTTCTGTTTCTGAATCCTCCTCTGAGCCTTGGGATTTCTTCACGGTCTCTTATCCATTTATAAGCAGTCTGATAAGGTACTTGAGATATCTTGGCATATTCTTTCCAATCTTTCCCGTCATTGTACTAATTAATGATATTTTCTTTAACCTGGGCACTATGTTTACGCTGAGGCATACTTTGATAGAATGACAGGACGTAAAGGAAAACAAGAAACAGACTGTGTCAGCCTATCAAAATGTATTATGTATTAGTAATTGATAATTATAATTATAATTGTATGTTTCATTTTTATCCCTTTGCTATTCATTTGTATATCTTGTGCTTGCATGGGTTTCACTTTGGATTTCTTTAAAAAATAGTTTTTGATGTAATTAACTTTGAAACCAGTAATTACTTCTATTTGAGTTTAGCAAGAATATGTTTGGATTTACGTTCAAAAGAGATTTCTTAATTGAAGTCTATAAATGTGTAACTTTTATTTTACAAAATATACATTTGGATTTCTTTTTCATGCCTTAGGTTTTCTATTTTTATCAACTTGACATGGAAAAGGTATAGTATAATATCACTCGGTTGGATAGGAAAGAATATTGCGTCTTAACTATTGAATGAGTGAAATAAAATGCCAAGCTTAAAACTTTTGCTTGATTGATCAAATGCTCTCAGATGAAGAAAAATAAGATCTATTATAGTAATATTTTCATTTTACCATTTATCTGACAAGGGCTTACTCTAGAAAAAATTTGCAATTAATTATAGTAAAAAATGGCACTCGATTTTGAATAGCGAAAAAATTATTTTCGAGAGGGAATATCCTTGATTCTCAATTTCATAATTCTCGTCAGTAGTCTAGCAACATATCAAAACAGCCATTTGACCGCCCTAGAAATCAGTTAAATAAATCATTTTCTGATTCTGTAATACAGAAGAATGTCTTTAGAAAGTTACCTGTCTCATGTATGATCCAACGGGGCTAAAAAGTTTAACCTTGACTTTTTCATCAAACTTTCAGACAAGAATATTTTTATTCAGTGTGAATTTTTTATACAATTTATTCTTTGATTCCTACTTGTGAATTAGAAATCTGATTAAATAAAATATATATCTTTTATTTATTTGAAATTGTGACGTTTATTACGCACAAAATAATGATAAAGTAGTGATCTGTAAAATAGACCAGTACGAAAAATTTATTCTCAAACATCGATCTTTTCAACTCCTTGCAATTTTACTGACATCTCATTCTAGCTTTATTGAATGCTACAACTTAAAAGTTTCATATTAATCATTTTCATATCAAATTTTTAGCCTTTGTTACCAACATAAACGATCTATGAATTCTTTAGTCGAATTCTTTATCCTCAAGTAGGACTCTTGAACTCTTTACAGAAATTTAGAAGACCCTCAATCAAATTACTCAAATCTTTAAAAGAAACATGACATGTACTACACACTGTGTGTCTATTCATCAAGAGGAAGTAGAAAGAAACTGAATGTCATGTAGATACTATTTTTGTTCTTCTATATATATAACTTCTATAATATTCACAGGATCTTTTTCTTTTTTCATATATTTTAACGAACTATTATCGATTCGACTAATTCAATAAATTTAATTATCTGATTCTGTATATTGAAATAAAATTCAATATCAAATATGATTTATAATACACAGAATAGGAGGAAGAATATTCGAGACGTAATATTCTTTTGGAAACACTAAGTTTCTCTCAACCTGTATGGCCAAATTCGAAATCTTCATCTTATGATGATGTATCAGCATTAAATTGCTATAAATCTTCGAGATCTGTAAAAAATTTTTACCGCCCTACCAATAAGCAGAGTGATAATAGGAATCGTGCTTCATGAATCTACTGAGTAATAGTCAGGGAGTATGTCTGAAAATAGATGATTTAAAAGTCCAATATATTCTCATTGTAATGTTGGCTTTGTTCAATTGATTGTAATCATTGTACTTTGATAATTTAACATGTTATATTTAAATCATCTTTAGAGAATGTTTCAAGATAATGATTTTCAAAAAATGTACAACTCAGAGCACAGCCTTAGCAGATTTGTATTGTCTCAACTGAATACTACCATTTTTATTGCATCTTCATCAAGGTAATTCCCAATATTTTACTAATAAAATTCATGAAGCTTCTTCTATGGTATTTTATGGTATTTTTCTACCTTTTATAAGATAGGTTGCTCAAACCAGCAAGTTTGTTCTTTTCCCTTTTTTGATAACTAAAGCGTTTCATTCAACAAATTATTTCAATCTATGATATTTTTACAAATTTATCAATAATCATTGCAACGCTTATTGCAACCATTGGAGACTCGTCGACAGTATACCTATGCTCTCTGTTACAAACCATAGTTCAAGTATCCTATTATTTAATCAAATTTGAATTAGTCGCTGAGCGTTCCCTCGTTGTGCTTCGGAGTATTATATGATTATACAGCCCTGGTCGATCTTAGAAATTATAAATTTCAAATACTCAAGGAGAAACAGGTCAAGGTTTGATGGGATATTTTTTCATTTTTTTCACAGCTCCATTTGAAATTGATTTCAATTTGCCTGATAATTATATTCTTTGGATTTTCCCTGGGAAACTTTTTGATCATGTATATGAAAATTGAAAATGAATCTGAGAATTTCATTTATACATGCAACCTGTAAGTATTTGACATTTCCTAACTAATCATAGATGTCAGATGAATATTTGTGGGATTGAATTTTTCTGTTTTGTAATTTATTTCAACATAATTTTTTTCAACGCATTCAGAATAAGTTTGTGCCGAAAGTATACCTGAATATTTGGACAATGAACAAGAAAATTTTGAACATAATAATTGTTCCATTGGTCTTGATCGCTCGAATAACGATACATGTAAAAATATACAAGTTGTTCTGGAGAATTATCTATATGGGTGGACAGGTTCGCTTGGAACACTATCAGCTCAATAGTATGCTCAAGTATAGAAAATTCAAATTCATTTCAACAATTTTGCTCTGTTTCACGCCGAGTTGGTTGACTTTTCTTTAAATTTTGAACTCATGATTAGGAACTATTTTGGAAATTTATGGAATCTATAGCCAATTGGATACAGATATAGGAATTGCAATATTCGGAGGATACATAATCACAATAACCTTCAATATTTATGGTATTTTAAATTCAATATCGTACAATGGCATTGATGAAATTCACTACTTTATTAACTCATCAGGATTTTCTGATACAATGTCTGTCATAACATTTTCAGATATTTCAAGTTGAAATTTATTTAATTCCCTCCTAAAATCGGATTGTCATTATCTTTTGAATATGAAAACCGAGATTGCATGTTACTGGAATCTGAAATCTTTAATAAATATCAGTAAAAGTAGAATTAATCGGAATATAACCAGCTTTCTTCGGCTTTGCAGATTGCTTGATCTTTCAGAGTCTGCGGTGTCACAAGATGAAATTGACACGCCTTGTAGTCAGGAGGGTAAAGTTTGCTGAAGATGAGATTAATATTTTTAAAGTTTTTTAATGTGGATAAAAGTTAGGAATCAACAGATTATCTTGTCTTGTAAAAGTCGAATTTCAATATCTTTGTATGATTATTACTGCTTGAAAATGATTGAAATTCTAATGTTCCACGAACTGTTAGAAATGCCCTCGTCTATCAAAAATAATTAGCTGTTTCTTTGGCTGATTTTGGCCGATCTCTTAATTTGAAAAATGATGTTGGAAATTTGTTTATTGAAATAATGCGTCATGAGATCGAAATAAAAAACAGTGCGTTTGAGCGGAGGGTTATAAAAATATGCTTTTAAAGACTTTCTGAGACCACACTAATAGTTACATACACTAGTGGTATAATAATGGGGTATCTCAAAATCATATTCAAGAGTCATTCTTCTGTAGTGAAATCAGCTTTTAATAAAACAAATTATACTTTTAATAAAAAATAATTTTAACAAAGTATACACCAAGTATATTTTTTTTCAAATATATCAAATTCTACTTATTCGTTGAGAAATTACAATGAAAAGATGGATATTTCTACGAGATCACCCAAATAATAGAATTCATTCTTGAATTTTTTCAGATTAACCACTGGAATTAGAATATTCACACTTGGGCTAGTATGGAGAATAAGAAGATAAAACTAAAATCTCGCATGTTTACAAGATGCAGTTATTTTGGGGATTATTTCTGGATAATTATCTTATCAAATACATGCAGTAATCTCAAAAGTTCTTGTCCCTAGAATATCATCATCTCTAAAAGGATTTGGGAAATTTATCCTTCTTAATATGACATCTGTAAAAATTGGATTAATTTTGGTCACTCTTGTACGTGACAATCTCAAAGTTTCATTTCATAAAATTCCTTTTAACAAAAAATGATAATGAGGTTTTAAATAAATTTTATTCACCTTAAAAAATCAAACTGTAGAATACTAGAAAAAGTATTAAATTTGCGCAAAGTAAGAAGATCTCTATTTCGGGCATACTCAATGAGTAATTAATTATTTTTTTCCAAATCTATACTTCCTTTCTATCTCTTCCCGTCTTCTTTACATTGGAGGAGGATGGCATCCTGTTGGTTTTTTCTCCCTAGGTTTTGGTAGACTCATTGGCTTCACCTTGATTCTTTTGGACACATAGATTTGGCTTTTGTTCGTTAAGTTGCCGGATGGTTTGTGAATAATTTCAAAATTAACTGTGCACATTGGACGGACTACAAGACGAACCGAAGATAAGATTGATGAACATCTCTACTAGGGCCAAAGGTTTTTGGGAGAGGCTTGGATATTACATGTTTTTAGATGCTCTCTGACCACGTATACTTAGAGAAATTCATTATTGAATTTTTTTAGAGAAAAAAAGCATAAAATATAACATAATTTTTTCAACATGTTCTCAACAACAGTGAACATAAAATCAACTTAGTGTTCAGAGATCCTCTAAGAAGAGGTTAATTCATTGAGCTCTTGCGGTTGGCAATGATGAAATGCTGAATGTTCGGATCAATTATTTCGTAGAACGCAGGTTTAGCAAATTCAGCTTTTAGAAGAATTATATTTTTAATATTGTTTAAATTTAAAATAATATATTAACTTTTAATGAATATTCTGGCGAAAATTGGAATCAGCTTTTCAGAAGGTGTGTGAAGACAACCGTAGAAACGTTTGGATTACCAATGGCTGAGAATACTTATATTCTTTTCAGTGCAAACAAATGATCTGAAATGCAAAGTATTAACATTTAATGTTCCTATTAAACTGATCGACATATAAACCCGATTTTTCTTTTTTCAATTTTGTTGGACATTTGTAAGCGAGTTATCATTTCCCAAATTTGGTTATTAAACTTTTACTCTGGTATTAATTCAGGATAGACAATTATTTTTTATAGGAAAAGAATCGATTTCCCTATGGAAATAAGTGTCTTGATGACAAATGAAGTATATTCCTTTTTTCTCACATTTGAGAGGTAGAAAATTTTGAAAAAAATTAATTTCTTGATACATTGACATTTTGGACAAAAAAGTAATTTAAAGCAATAGGGGATGAATAATTTAGGCACAGCCATAAAATATAAATGAAAAGCATCTTGATCACAAATTAGTTAATATTAGTCGAGAAAATTTACCAATTTTAAAACAAACCTTTGCTTATAACTCACCCGGACATTGGCGCATGCAGATATATTTACAGCAGTAGACGAAAATACAGATTTGGTAGCGTTCTCAACGGAATCTTTCGTGTCACTGGAGCACTATTGGATAATTTTTTGTTAACGATTCAGAGTACTGTATTAAAATAATTTGTGTGAAAGGGTTTAACATGTTCAGAACCTCAAGTTTCGGTTACTTTTTTATCCATTCGATTTGAGGACCCCTAAAATTTAATTCGCTTTTTGGTTTCTTTTTGAATAAAAAAAATTTTGAATATTGCATACATGGTCACTTTTTATTGTGATGAAATTTAATAATTGTAGCCATGGTTAGTCCTCGCTGTACTGAATAATATTTATTTAGTTAAAATCTTATAAAATCGGTTTTTTCATTCCTAAGTACTGATTTGTATTTACTCGAAAATAAATGAATTCTTATGAAAGAATTAACCACCCACTTGAAATATTTATAAAGGATTGAAATCACCTTGGGTTCTTTCTGACTCCAAATTCCAAGGGAGAACCAAGCAGCTATCAAAATCACATTTTATAAGATTGTAACTATATAAGGTTATAAGGACTAACCACGATTGCAACTATTAAATTTCATCACAATAAAAAGTGATCATAAATGTAATATTGAGAATTTTGAACCAAGAAAAGGAACCAAAAATTAATTGAATGTTAAGGGTTCCTCAAATCCAATTTAAAAAAGTAACCAAAACGGTAAACATATCTGCAAATGCCAATGTCCGAGCAACCAATTTTGCAAATATTGCTTTCTGTAATTCACTAGTTTAATTTTTCAAATTGTTGGAAGCATTGCCTCACAACGTTGAACCTTCAAGTTGAATTTTATGTCCATGAATAAATCATACATTATACCATCCGAAATACATGAGTATTTAACCGCTTGTAAACTCCGAAATCAACAAAAGATTTTGACTCTAAAGTTGAAAGTTATAACTCATGATGGGATTCACAAAATAATTTTGTAAACATAGTAAATTCTCATCTTCAGATAGCTTTAGATAATAAATTTATTCAAGCCAGTAAACAAGAATAAGTGAATATAAATTTTAATTTAGCAGTAGTTGAATTCGAACCGGAAGGAAACGTGAAAATGACGTGAGTTTTAAAACTAATACTGGACTTTTTTCCAGTTGATCTGATCATACTAGATGGAACAGATAAACAAGGATTGCATTCTCGCTTAAAGCTATGATAGATCATTATTGTTCATCTTGAATTTCCGATCGTTAGTCCTTCAGAATCGGTGTGAGACAAGAGTTTGTTCGAAAGTAAAATAAAATTGAGAGTAGGTCTAAAAACATAAGTAAATTCTGCTTTGTAACATTGAACAAAAAATCAGTGTGTGAGTGGTGTCAAAAACAATGGAAGTGTTGAGTAATTAGAGATGAATTGAGAACGTTGCTAGACTCAGTTGGGATCCTGACTTTGGTGTACAAATGAGTCCTAATAAGGACGAAACAAGTCAAGATCTGACACCGTGAATCGAATACTATTTAACTCTCTTATGGAAACTTGACCTTCTAATTTCTAATAAACTTGTTACTCGGTTTCAAGATTATCTGATAGTCTCAAGAATCCCAGGAATCTTGTTATTAATAGCAAATCCTCCCTAGGATACCCCTAGCACGTTTTCGGAATTCCCAAGCGCTAAACATCAATAGAACCTTGAAAGCTTTCTAAAATTAGATGTCAATAGAATAGAAAACTACCTATTTGAAGTTTCCAGGATAAATTAAACTTTATTTTCAATCCCTACGAAATTTATTAACCAATCAGATTATTTTTTTTTTAATTCGATACAATTTTTTTGTGAATTACTGCAGGTTTGAGAAAGATTCTTGTAGCGTTCGATGGAATATTATTATAAGGGTTGGTTTTTACAAATTATTTGAATTTTCCTGTAGAGCTCATTCAGGTTAGAAATCGATAATTCGAGAAATTTCCCTCCAATATGCAATGAAGCTTGTAATTCAAGACCAGAATAATATAGAATAGTCTTAATATGAACTGGGAAAAAATTGAAATTTTCCAAGAAAACAAACCAATTTAAACTTCCCAGTCATGCAAAAATCGTTAGTTAGTTAGTTAGATCTCATGGGAAATTTCCCAGAAATAAAACTGATGAACTATTCCTTTATGCTTAAGGAATAAACATTCTCCTCTGTTAGGTTTCCTATCTACATAGTTGAATACATATTTTAATTGGGAAAATCATCGACATTGTTTACACATCAGGAAATTTTGTGGTAAAATAGATCTTTTCATTCAAAAACCAGACAATATGGTGTTTACTCAAACAGTTTTAGTTTCCGAAATCAACAAGAGTCTGTATTTATTTTTGTTTTGATATCTAGGTATAGTTACTCTAAATGTACCCTTAAGATATAAGAGAACTTGTTAAAGAAATAAATCAAATAAAATACCGCTAAAAATTAACAGCATATCAATGATAAGCGATAAGAAACAGACTCATTCAAAACTAGTAATATTCCCCTGCTCTTTTATGATGTTGATCTTTTAAGAATGTAGCTAAATTTCCAGAGAAAACAAGATGTATGAGCCTAAATGATTTAGACTAAATCCTCATTTATCAGGCATGATTTTAATTACGTTTAACAGACCTAACAAAATAAAGTTAATATGTTTTATAAATTCAGAAATTCTTCATTGAAGATGGGAAATTATGATCTTTACCGAAATTTCAATTTTTCATCAAGAAATCGAATTTGAAGCCCACTTATAAGATATGAAGAAAATAATTATTATGGAATTTATGGAATATTTCAAATCTTGAAGTAGCGCCAAAGTCCTAATTTTTTAAACTTTGACTTGGAAAATTTTGCTGATTTCAAAGCGAGGGAATTACGTTATCGCGTATGAAACTTAGATGAAACAAAATATTTTGGTAATTATCCTACGATTTATACAGTCATTACATTTGATTATAATTATTAATCATTTAAATAATACAAATTGTATTATACAATTGATCAACTTAATAAAGAACCTTTATTCAAAGGTGGAATTATATCTTATCGTAAAGGAATAGTTTTTCTCATTTATGAACAAAATATAACATTGGAACAAAGCAAAATTAGTTTTTATTGATAAATTCTTTTTATTCATAATTAGAGATTTTATCGATTAATGATTACACTCTTGAACAGTTCAAGTTGAACTTTAATACAGTTACTCCATAAATTTTTCAGGTATTCCGGATATTTATCATTCTACAATGTAGAATCTACATATACAAAGTGTCCTTAAATTCGTTCTTCATTTGTTCATTCGATTTATTCAATTTTCCCTCAATGTATATATTATTCAGCTAATTAACTACGCTTTGTAGAGATTATCGTAGAATCTGGTTTTAAGAATAACCCCATAATCGTGTCAAAATTAAATTTTGATTTTTAGATCATTTTCTCTTCTTGAAAGTCGATGAAATTTGATATTTCAATATCCCTGAAAAATGACGCATTTATCAAAATTATTATTATGATCATCGGTTTTTTTTGTCTTATTGTGATCCTAAAAATCAACTTTTGATCACTCTCTCACATTGAAATCAACAAAAAGTTTCGACTCAAAGTTCATAAAAATCGGAATTTGGCGCTACTTCAAGATTTTAAATTTGCCGTATTTTCCCTAAAAATTGATTTTTTCTAAAATTTTTTTCCTCCGTATCGTGAAAGAGGGCCTTGATCTAGATTCCGAAAATTCTCGATAAAATTCAGTTTCTTGATGAAAAAATTAAGAATTTTTTAAAAATCATAAATTCCCATCTTCATATTAAGTAGCTTTAGGTGTTACATAACCATCTGAATGATAATATTGTCGAACTTCATCAAGAATATCATTGTTGGTTTCTAAAATCATAAGGAAGGTTCGAGAAAACAAGCGTATATTTTATTGATAAACGTTATATTTTCTCTTCAGGCTCTATCCCGGTTAACATTTATATACTATTACAATGCAATATTTTGAGCCCTTCCCTTGGTTGATTTTGATGCTTGGACTTCTTCAGGAAGGGGGGGGGATGGGAACTAAATTGAAATCATTACTGTGCTCAATCTGATAATTTTATCTGTCTCTTGATGAAAGGAATGATTTGTAACTGTCCACAGTTCTTGGCAAGAATCATTGTTAAAATATCAAGAAAACTAATAAAACTTGTTTTTATGATTTCACAGATGAATTGCATAAAATAGCCCTGATTAAGATCATTAGATATATACTATCAATCTGTTAATGTGATATTGTGTTCATAATAAAATTGCACAATAAAAAAATGCCTAGGGCGCCAACGTTGATTCATAAAAATTAATGCAGTGCAATTTTTAGATGTATCAGGCTTTTGCTCGGGGGCGAATTTTTTTTAACGAACAAGCTATCTTTTGTCTCAACCTCCAAAGTCTCAGTGTTACTATTTGTCCAGATCTAGAAAAAAATCAATTATTCATTGCCACTGTAAAAAAAATCAAGCTATTGATGTTTACTTTAAGCTCATGTATTTTAACAAAAAATGACCTAATTTTTGATCCAAAATCAGGCCATCTTTGGAGGTTTTAGCAGATACAGTCCAGGCAATTGCACACTTGAATTCTGCGAGTATGATTGATCGATAAAAGTTATCTTAGTTTTTGTCTATGACTTAGGAAAGTAAGTTTTCAAAATAAATTTTTAAACAAAAATGAAATTGTCCTGCTTGAGATTCCTGATTTCCGCAAATATATTATCATTAGGGCGACCAGAAAAAGGCACAAATTTTCATGAAAAAAGGCAAATTTTATTTTTCAAAAAGGCAAAAATAGGCATCTATTAATTTGCTTACAAGTAGTATGGTTATATAAATATTATTTTTATTGATCAGCATTAAAATCATCATTTAATTGGCTCAGGATAATATACTTCTCTAGATTTTCATCACTGAAATGTTTACCAGAATCTATATAATACTGCATTTTTGAAAAACTTCTTTCGACATCAGCTGAAGTTGGTTGGGCTCTGTTTAGAAGATCCAAATCAATTGGATTCAGATTATTTTTTTAGCTCCTGAAAATTTTCCTCTACATAGTTTGCATTCAAGACGGGAATCTTTTAGAAGGACGAACTCATCTGGGAACTTTTGAGCAAACTTCGACATAATGAATAATGAAGTTTGTTTATTAAGAATAATGCATTCATTTGAATAAGTTATTCCCATTGGCTGTTTATCGAGTCCCCCACAAAAATAAAATATAATTCAGACAAGGAAAAAATTTAATTTGATTCAATCCCCTAAAAGAACAATCCAAAACTAAAATAGGCAAAAAAAGGCAATCCCTGCCTAAAAAGGCAAAAAAGGCAAAATTATCTCGGCTATTAATACATCTAGGGAAAAAAGGATTGGATTTTTAGTCGTTTCTGTCAGATGACTGTCAAAAAAGGCAAAAAAGGCATTTTGGTCGCCCTAATTATCATTTTGCTGATTAATGTCTTGCATTTTGTAGGTAGAAAACGAAAATAGATTCTGGGTGAATATGAGCTCTTTATTTTCGTCGAAAATGAAATTAAAAATCAACTTTATTTGAATTAGTTTAGCACGAGTTTTATGAATGATAGAGCCAAGATGTTTTCGTATTCCAGGAGATCAATAGATTTCCTATTGAATAGAGCGTATTTTTTGAGGCTTAAATAAAAAATAATGATGAGTTGCTAAAATGCCTGCATTATGATCCAGAAATACCATCGTTGTGAGAAAAAAAGTCTCTGTCTTTAATTGTAATGAAAAATACAGTTTGTATTTCATACGTGCCATGGGAAAACACAATATTCTACCACACAAAAATAGATTTCATTTACCAGTCATGTTCTTTTCATTCAAAATAGAGGTTCTTTAGAATATTTTACAGAAAAATTAAGTCTTTCAAATTCGAAAATTGAATTAAATCTAACTATACTCTATTGTATGAAATGGAGAACGTAAAGTTAAGTCTGAAGGAAAATGATTATCCCGGTAAATTTGTTGACAAATTCATGAATGTATCTATGGCTAGAAATGAGGTTGTCGAAACAGATGAATTGGAAAAAACAACTATTTTTATGAAGCTCAACTTCAAAGGTGATGGGTTCAGTAATGACATTAGAAGAAGGTTAAATGATCTCATCAATCAACATTATAAGAACATACAATTGAAAATTGTATTTAAAACTCAGAGATTTTTTAGTTTGATTCATAAGGATTCACTGAAGCCAGAGGAGAAAACTCTATTAGTTTACAAATTCCAATGTGATTGTGGAGCCTCATTTATAGGTAGAACTATTAGGAAATTATCTACACAAGCGGAGGATCATCTGAAGATGGATACTGCGGTTACTAGGCTCCTTAGACAAGAAGATCATACAGCTTCAATTTCTAATTTTTCCGTTTTATACAAAAACCCTAATGACGACAGCTTAGATATATGGGTGAAAGAAAAATTTCTTATTAACCTATGTAAACCTAATCTATGTGTTCAAAAGAATTATTCCTATAATCTTCAATTACCTTGGCCAATGTGAGCTTTTTCACTTTTCTCTCCACTGTTGCTATTTATTGGAGAGTTTTGGTGTTTTTTCAGCTTGCATTTTATTCTTATTTTCTTTGACTTTACTATTTCTTTCATGAGTTGTAAAATATTATCTTGAATGAATTCTTAACTAATATCATTTTTAAAAATGATAAGAGTTAAATAATCGAATGAAAATAATAATTTACAATTTTGAAAGAAATTGTAAAAGTTCAAGAATTAAGAATATATGCAAGCTGAAAAAACACCAAAACTCTCCATTAAATAGCAACAGTGGAGAGAAAAGTGAAAAAGCTCACATAGGCCAAGGTAGTTGAAGATTATATGAATAGTTTTTCTGAACACATAGATTAGGTTTGTATTGATTAATAAAGAATTTATCTTTAACCCATACATCTATGCTGTCATCCCCAGGGTTTTTGTATAAAACGGAAAAATTTGAAATTGAAGCTACGTGGTTTTCCTGCTTAAGATGTCAAGTTACCGCGGTATCCTTATGTAGATGATCATTGGATTTTGTAGACAATTTCCACAAATTTAGCCGGATAACCATTTTCCATCAAACATGACTTCGAATTCTCTATTTCATTTGTCCATTCCTCAGGACTTGCGATTCTTCTTATCCTCTTCCCTAGACCAATTACTAAGCCAATTTTATGAGATATAGGACTGAAACTAGCATAATGAAGATACTTCCCGTTATCAGTCCTCTTCTTATAAATATTTCTTAAAATTGATCCATCTTCTTTTCTGGTTAGTTTGACGTCTAAGAAACTCAAAATACCATTAGATTCTCTTTCCATAGTAAATTTAATATTCAGATGAAATGAGTTCATCTTGAAGAAAAAATCATCTATTGATACATCAGGTTTCATCAGAATAAAAGTGTCATCGACATATCTAATATAAACATCAGTGAAAGTATTGATAGTTTCTGACATCTTATTCATTTCTAACCAACCTAAAAAGATATCAGCTAAGAGAGGACTAAGAGGTGATCCCATAGCTATCCCATCTTTCTGAATAAACACTTTGTTTTGAAATGACAATGGGACATTAGTACAGCAGATTCTAATGAGAGACGCAATATCATTTTTGATGAATTACCACTGATGATGCTTCAAGAAATGTACATTTGGTTTCAATATATCTTCTTCAATTTTCTAAACTATACTCTAGCATTTTAATGTATGGGCTAATGTATGTTTGGAGAAAAAAAAATTTCAACCTAAGCTGCAACTTTGGTTTAACTCTCTAGTCTGCATATTTTAATGCAATTTACAGCCTCCATTGAGAAAGTAATTTTAAACTCTAAGATAGACACCGAAATTGAATTACTTGTTTTCAATTTACCCCTATACAAAGATATGTAATATTAGGATGATACTTATAATCCAAAAGAAAACTGTAATATTTCTTGAAATTAGGTTGAATTTTTTCATCATTTGATCTTAAATTTCAAATATTGTTCTTCTTATATCTACACTACTGATTGAAATCAGAGGACTTTGCGTCGTTACTGCTTCGAATTGAAAGAGCCTTAACTTTATGTTTACTTCGTTACGTAGATTGAAAAATAATCTGATTACGATAATTATTTTCAGTTCCTGATAGAGAGATAGGAATTAGGGCTTTGTAACAATCGAAAACATAAATTAAAAGGAGATATTTTTATCATTTCTCATAGACGATTTGTAATAAAACAAATTAACCCTTTCAATTTATACCTTTTAACGGGGTTTCTTTATTCTTGACCGTTTACTATAAATTGATAACAAGTTGGAGTCAATGAGTCATATCTAGTTATGGCTACAAAATGAATTAGAGGAGAAGTGGTGCAAGTATCAAGTATTGAAGGTGGAAATGGCTACAATAGCCCATTTTGTATAATCTGAACTGACTTCTTTCTATCTTACTTGATGAACTAGGCGTGTTTTCCAAACTTTTTCTTCTTAAAAATAGTTTGAGTCTTTCTCTCATCAGAAAATTTCACCTTGACATGCAATCTATAAAAATACATGAAAGCTATTTATTCTTGAATGTATTTTCTAAATATCGTGTATATGTTACAGTGAATCCGTGACCTCCAGTGATTCCACGGAATCACTAAAAGGCTAGTTATTCCGTAAACTCGGTTTTCGAATTCACTAGTTATTCCGAGGAATCACTGATAAGCACTAGTAATTCTAAGGAATCCCTAATAAGCACTGGTAATTCCGTAGAATTTTGTACTAATTTTATTTTTTGATCATGAATTTTTGAGATAAAATCTCTTCCACAGTGACCAAGACTGATATGACGACTGTGTACTATGTTGAAAATCTTGTTGAGAGGAATGAACTCGCGTCTATTTGTATTCTTATCTAGTTTTCTTTCCTCTCCATCGATCATCTGGTAGTCATACCGGGTCCTAATTCGATAGTACTTTTTATCAGATAAATTACTGTTTTGGGAGTCCTTTATATCTTTAAGTAACTGATCAAACCGTTCTTGACTGTATAACTTGGAGAAATAAGTAGGGTTATCAATATTGATAAGCTCAAAAAATCGAGTTTTCATCTGTTTGAGTTTATGAAATTGATACCAACTATTTATTTATATTTTTGACATATATTGGACTAGGACTCAGCATACATTATCTAAATTCCTTAGAATATATTCTAGTATTTCAGGTTTTTGAAAATAATTCAAGGCATATTTCTGAAGGAATAAAAACAGATAAATTACATTAATTAAAATGAGTTTGTCATAAAAGGTCTATCAGAAAAACATTTCCCTGTTTTTTTTAATTCTTCAAATAATGAATTAAAAAATTTTCAATGTTTCATCTGTTTTTAAAATAATCGCAGAATTACCAGTGCTTATTAGGGATTCCTTAGAATTACTAGTGCTTATCAGTGATTCCTCGAAATAACTAGTGAATTCGAAAACCGAGTTTACGGAATAACTAGCCTTTTAGTGATTCCGTGGAATAACGGTTAATCCGTGGAATCACTGGAGGTCACGGATTCACTGTAACATATACACTGATGTCGAAAACCGTGTTAACTTTGTTATTTCAGAAAATTCCGTCAAAAACATGGGAAAATTCATGAATTTTTAATAAATCAAATTTCATTTCATAAATTACAACTTCATTAAGAAAATAATAAGAAATTTTGACCTTGACTGAGGGCCAATTTAACATGACTTTGGACCGTAAAATTTGAAATATTTTGATCAGAAAGAACATGAGCCAAATTTCAGAGAGAAATCCAATCTCCTTGTTCATGATCTAAATCACTTAATGCAATTCTTTCTTTTTTATTTCAGGATTTATTTTGATAGATATTAAGTGAAGATGGCTTCTGACATGAATATATATATATTTTAAATTATAGAATACTTACTTTGAAGTAGCCACATTTATTATTACATTGTAATTTAACTTTAGACAACGTTATCTGAATGAGGATCACGTTATATCCACATGCTTTACTGAAGCCTCAGATAATAAAGAATTCGACCTTTTCTCTAAAATCATAGGAAATTTTAAATGTCGAATTCTTACCTAGCGAATTAATTGTTTATTTTATGAAATAACTATTTTCGTTCTCTTCAAATTTAGATTTTTCTGTTCTTTGTTCTGATTTTTTAAATCATGAATGTTTTTAACAACTGTATTTTATTAAACTTTCAGAGCCATTTTATTGAAATCTGTTCCTTTAAATAATTGTTTCTGTTATGGGTGTCGGTATAGGTATTGAGTAAGTAAGAAGAGCAGGCATATATATATTCGAACACCTCAAGACCTTTCCTCTCAAAAGTTTGAAGATTAATCGATGTATTTGAGTTCTTTTGATTATTCAGATTTACTGGGTTGGCTTTCGATCGATAACTAGGTTGTCTCAATTTTAAGCATCTAAAGCAGTTCTGGAAATAGTCTTCGCTTTAGATTTGATGCTGACGTTAAAAATATGATTTTCTTAGCTATTTTTTTATTGCGAACCAAATAAATGATATCTCAGAAAGAGGGATAGATAAAGATCAATTTGGGAAGAAAAAATAATTTTTTCCGATCAAGATCAGATCTCGGATCCTGGATCAAAAACAGGGTTGAAAAAATATTTTAAAATAAATTCATCACAAAAAGTTTATTTGACAAGTTAGAGATCTCTAACCTAAAAAATTAGAATTTTTGAGGAAATTTGACCTTTACTCATGTGATCGACCCTGAAAATCTGATCAGATCAAGAAGAAAAAAATGTTTTTCAACCCTGACTTGATGATCGTAGATCATTCTGGATTCTGCTCTCAAAAAAACCAGTAAAGTGAAATTTTTTTTCTTAAATCAGGTTTACTTTCAAGTATTTTGATTCTATTTCAAATATAAATTTTTCCTTTTTATTAGTTTTTATTTTCATTTAATTCCAAAAATTCGTTTAAAAATTTTTTCAATTTAAATTGAGTTTCAATGGTATTTTTGTCCTTTAAAAAATAAGAGTAAATTAGCGCATATTTTTAAAATTTATTCCAAAGTTAGCGCATATTTTTAAAAATGGTATATACAAAAAGAAGGTTTTAAAGCCACATTCGTGTAATAAAGTAAGATTAATACTTAATTTCTTAAAGGTTTATAACGAAATTAAAACAAAAGAAATATCAGCTCTTGTAAAAAGTTCTGTTAACTCATTCAAAACCATAAAACCTAAAGAAATTCAAAACTTCCTTCAAGGAAAGCATGGGACTACTTCAAACTACAAAAATGCCTGGAGAGCCTTATCGCAAGCACATAAAAAATGCCACCAGCTTATCGAGTTTAAACAACTACAGGAATTCAATGAATGGAATGTCCGTATAAATATTGGATCCAAATGTGATATTGTGATAAGACAAGATCAAGGGGGTAAATAACCTTTTTATTATGAATAATCTTAATTTTGCAATCATTTAGCTTTCGAATAATTTTTAAAATTATGCGCTTAATTTGGAATAATACCTTTTAAATACGCTAATTTTGGAATAACACCTTTAAAGTGCGCTAATTTTGGAATTTACTCAAAAAATAAATTATGAAAGGCATACTTATGAGTAAATATACAAATTAATGAAAATTGATTTTTAATCAAAAATAAGAATTCATTTTTGTCTATTAACCACTTTGAAACCCATGAAACAACTTTTGTTTTAAAATAATAAATATTAATTTTATGAACTTGAATAAAATGAGGGATTCTGAAAATTTGCTCTAAAAATTTAATGAGCAAATTTTATTGGAGAATTTTTTCATTAATTAACACAACTTCTGATGGTCTTGTGATTTCACTAAAAAAATCTTTTTGTTATTGTCCTTGTCCCCAGATCAATATTTCTCACAATTTTGAAGGTCTCTAAAATTTTTAATAATGGATCTTCAGATCTTAAAATTTCTTAATCTTTAATTCAATTCCTTATTTTTATGTTTTTGCCTTCAATTCTGTTGAAAAATGAATAGTTTCTTGGTTTCGGCATATGCGAGGACTATTTCCAGAACAGCTTTAGTTTCATTGGGATTGCAAAATGCTCCCTCGTCACTTTCCTTCGTGATCGTTGTTTTCTTACAGTAAAAATATTTCTATTGAAACATCTTATTTTTATTGAAACACGAATATTTACCCCCTAATTAAGTATTATTTATGTCGACCTATCTAAATGTATAGAAATCACTTGCTGTAAATAAGAGCAAATAATGAAGTTCATCGTTGACATTTTTGGGCTTGACAGATGGCATGAAATCTTTATTGAGTCAAGTTGAGGTATCATAGTATCATCTCGCTCTTCTCTGTAATTGCAATATTTTTCAAGGTTCTGATTGTATTGTATAAGAAGAGAAAGCATATTAGACTGGGACTTTTTAAGTTGGGTAAACCATAATAATTAACTCATGGGTAAAAATATAAACAACAGATTATATTCTTACAAATCAAAGGGTTCTTTTAAAGGATATAAAGCTAATTAATATGAAGATGGGAATTTATGATTTTAATCTTAATTTTTTCATCAAGAAATCGATTTGATCAAGATTTTTTGGAATCTAGATCATGAGGCCCTCTTTCACGGTACAGGGGAAAAAATTTTAGAAAAAATCAATTTTTAGGGAAAATACGGCAAATTTGAAATCTTGAAGTAGCGCCAAATTCCGATTTTTATGAACTTCGAGTCAAAACTTTTTGTTGATTTCAATGTGAGAGAGTGATCAAAAGTTGATTTTTATGATCACAATAAGACAAAAACACCAATCATCATCATTAAAATTTTGATAAATGCGTCATTTTTCAGGAATATTGAAATATCAAATTTCAGCGACTTTCAAGTAGGGAAAATGGTCAAAAAATCAATATTTTGACACGATTATGGGGTTATTCTCAAAACCAGATTCAGCATATTTGATTTCTTTGTTTTATTGTGATCCAAAAAATCAACTTTTGATCACTCTCTCACATTGAAATCAGCAAAAGTTTCCAACTCTTTTTTAAGTTAAAAAAATGGGAATTTGGCGCTACTTCAAGAATTTAAATTTGCCGTATTTTCTTTAAAAATTGATTTTTTCTAAATTATTTTTCTTCGTATCGTGAAAGTGGGCCCCATGATCTAGATTCCAAAAATTCTCGATAAAATTCAGTTTCTTGATGAAAAAATTAAGAATTTTTTAAAAATTATAAATTCCCATCTTCATACTAACTAGGTGTATATAAAGTTATCAGGACTAACCACGATTGCAATTATTAAATTTCATCACAATAAATTCGAACACCACAACAGTTTCCAAATTTTTTTCCAATACAAAAGTTGACTTTAAATTAGGTCAGTGATTTAGTCTTTCGAATGAATTTGAAGACAATTTTTACCCTCAATATTTCTCAAAGAAAATGTAACATTTCACGATGATAGTGATTAATAGTTTAGGCAGTCTCTATCTGAACTGTTCATCCAAAAAGACTGGGTTACATTCTACATCTCGTCTTAAATTCCTTCCTTATAGTCATCTTTTCACCAGATTATTTTGATTTCTCACTTCTGATTAGACCATTCTAGATGAAATGATCAAAATTTTTTCGAATTTTTTTCATAGAATATTATTTAATCTGAATCATTCCTGTTTTATGAATTTTATCTTTCATAAATCTAGTTAATGATAACTAGCAATTTCAAGTCATCTCAATCAGATAATTCCTACATTTTAATGAAATTAAAAACAACTAATAAATAATTGGCCTCATCTTTTGAGTTTCTCAGATTATTTTTATCAAAAGATTTCTCAACTTAAAATGCATAGAGAGTCAAGTGCTGAGACCCAGATAAATGAATTTAACAAGTGGAAATGTGCCAAGAGAAAGTGTAAAATCACGTTCAATAGTACAAGGTACTGAGAGTTATTTAAAATAGGTAAAAGATGAAAAACCTGTTGTTTTAAATCTCATCCCTTCATGTCCCAGATTATTTTTTTCATCAAAAAATTTATGCTGATTACGAATCTGATTTTCTTTTTGAAAGCCGACTTATCATTTCAAAGATAATATAAAGTTGGTTGATATGAAGTTGAGAATCTATGATTTTTACAGAAATCTCCATATTTTCATCAAGAATTCGAATTTGTTAAAGCTTTTCTGGAATCCTAGTCAAGTTGCCCACTTTTACCAGTTGAAGAAAAAAATTCTGAGAAAAAGTTTTTTAATGAAAAGTATGGTCATTTTTCAAATTCCCATTTGGCGCAAAAATCCCATTTCTTCGAACTTTGAGCTGAAAATTTTTGTTGATTTGAAAGTGGGAGAGGGATCAAAAATTGATTTTCAGAATCAAGATTAGACAAGAAAGCTGACTAGCACCGTCAAGTTATCGACAGTTACCCCATTTTCTAGAGATTTTGAATTATCGAAATTTCATTGATTTTCAAGTAGTGAAAATGATCAAAAAAACGAAATTCCGCTCCCAAACGATGATAAGGTTTAGCATAAGATCATATTCAGTTGAATTGATTTTCTTGTCTAATCCTGATCCTGAAAATAAATTTTTGATCACACTCCCACTTTCAATGTTCGAAAAAATGGGATTTTGGCGCCAAATGGGAATTTGAAAAATGACCATATTTTTTATAAAAATATTTTTTTTCTTCAAATAGCAAAAGTGGGCAGCATGAGTAGGATTCTAGAAAAGCTTTAACAAATTCGAATTCTTGATGAAAATATGGAGATTTCTGTAAAAATCATAGATTCCCAACTTCATATCAATTAGCTTTAGGTTAGAATTAGCATTTTTTGGCTCTAAAATCAAATATCTTCCAAACTATAAGAGATATCGAGCGGGCGATCACATATTTGAAATCTACAGCAATTTTTTCACGACAGAAAGTTATTTTAGTTTCTTCCTAAGGCCTCAGCATCCAAAAGAACCATTTACATGACTTGAGATACCTTGGCCAAGTTGATTTTTAACCCTTTAAGTCCTACACTGTAATAGTTCTATCACACGTCATTTCAGTTACTCTTTATTATTCATTCAAACCTCAGAAAATACTTCGTTTACCATCCATTCGATAGGAAATTTATTAATCTCCTGGAATACGCAAAGATCTTGGCTATATCATTATTGAACCAAAAATAATTGCGTTAAAACAACTGTAGATTTGTAACCAGCGTATTAACAAACCATAGGATAGACAAAAGATTGAATGCGAGTAATAAAAAATTTCTCTGGGTCTTTATGGGTTAATTTTTCCTTTCTACCCCTAATAATTATTACAATAGAGAAGTTTCTTGGTTTTTGATCAAATGGAAGTCTTTCAGGAATTTTGCTAATTCATTAAAAAAAATTTTTAATCAGTAGTAAATTCATTCATAGTAGTATTCATTGGATCGCCCCAAGTTGACTCTTAATTACTAGACAAGAAATAGAAGCCATATTGCTTTGACCATACTTTGCTTGATCATCGATTAATAATAATTATAATCGTGCACTCTAAACGAACCAGAGAATATCAGAGAGAAAATAGTAATTCTAGCTAAAAATAACTAAACACTGTTATTAACTATGGGTTTTCACTTCACATTTATCCATTTTACTGCGACATATTTAATGCACTGCAAATTCAAACCAGAAGAAATTAAAATGATCTTATTCAGACAAATTTTCTCCTAAAAACTTCATTAAATGAGCTACTCTGGCACACATGTCTTGTTAAGATATGGATACGTTACACTGTAACACTGTTACAGTTAGAGCGGTTAATCTGTTGATAACCAAAATCATTTTTCTCCATTTCGTTAATCATTTTGATCTGATCTTAGCCTTACTAGAAATCTGTATATCAGGATAATTCATCAAATAATTTTTCCTCTTTAAAATAAGCCTATTTTCTTCGAACATCGTTAAAATTTCTCAACTGGATTAACACTTCAGATCATAAATTAGACCCTGTCCCTTATTTTCTGATTTTTTTCAAAAGAGATCAATCGATCTGAAAAATATCTTAAATGAAAGATCATTTAAAATAACATACAATTTTCGACGAAATTACTATATACTATCCTTGTAGTACGAGCCCAAAAATCAATGAATTTCTTATGTCTAAACAGGTTAATGAAATAAAATTTAGACCGGATCAATGAAATATACGATAAAAATTGGTACATTTTGATGAATTTGTTCGTGTATTTCGCACTCCTCAGCCTGGAATCAAATGTTCACTGAGTTTTGGAACCGGCTGTAACTAGGTAATGTTGACAGCGAACAAAGTATTAACCAGTCTACCTCGGTAATACCTGTTTAACTATAGTTAACTAGCTAGGTAAAACCAATCCCTTTTGCATTTCATAAAAATGATAGGCCAAAAAATTCTTAATCTTTTGTTTCCTTGTCAAGTCTTTAGTTGAAAGAAGATCTATTACACATCAAGCCTCAATAATAAATTTCTCTATGATACATTTTTCTTCAATTCTTTCTTACAAATCAACATTTAAAATGAGACCATTCAAGAGCTAATTTTAAAATTTTTCTGAATCACAATTGACAACTTGAAAAGTTTAGGACTTTTAGACATGAATACACTTCATTGAATAGGAACTGGTCAAGAATTTTTCAGATGTAAATTTTTCTTGTACAAAGAACCTGTATAGAATGCAAGAAAATGAGTTAAGTTGATTTCAACTAACTAGGTGTTATTATTACCTGATTAACCGTTTTAACTGTTACGGATATATTTGAAGAGTCTACACAAAGAACACACGTAGAAGCATTTAAACTCATTAAATGATTAAAGATTAAACACGTTACAATAAAATGTTACCATGTAGGTCTAATAACAAAGGAAAGTTCAAAATCATTGGGTTCGATTTGTTAATACCAGAATTTTATTTTAAAAATGCTAATTTTTGACGTTTGGGTTATTTTTCATTATGTTCTTAGCAGAATAAAGAGACCAAAAAACATGATCGTCATAATGTTTCATTTATATGGATCATATCACCTGATCTTTTATGCTTCAGATCAGAGAATTGAAAAGATTTTTTTCATAATTGAATTAGAATCCAATCTCGGAATAAAATTATCAATTCAGAGTTGATTGATATGAAGACGAAAGTCGATGTATTTCCCAATAAATCTCAGTTTTTCACCCAGATGCAGGACTTGATATAGCTGTTTTTGTTCTGTCTTTTGAATCAGAGAAAGATAATTAAAATGTGCAAATTGTTGTTTACTCTCTACCTGACTATGTTGTCTTCTGGCCTGTACAGTGTACACAGTGTATCGGTCTATTCCTAGAAAAAGAAAAGAGCCTAATTTTTGAAATCACGAAATTACAACTCTCACAAATTTTTGACTTCTTCATAATAAATCTTTACAACCGTGAGATTGAACCAAAGATAATTTTAAATTGCGTTTTTAACCGTTTTGGAGTCGATGGACATATATGTCCATTTTCGAAATTTTTTGAACCTTCATAACTCTACCAGTTTAATAGGTTTCTGGATCAATTAAAGTTTAAATTGAAGCCCACAATGTGAACTTGCATTAGTAATATTTTTGGCCAAATAACTTGGTATCTTCATAGCTAAATTTTTATAAAAATTGTGAAATAGTCTCGGCACCGAAAGGGTTAAAGTATATGAAGATCTTGAATCAATTAAAGGTATCATGAATTCTTAATTTGTGCTTAAATTTTTTAAAACATTTTTAAGTGTAAAAAAAATTGAAATCATTCCAAAATTGTCTAATTTGAGCTTAGAAAATTGTAAGAAAATAAAATCATCTATCTACCTCAGAATAATTCATTTGAGACCTTATAACTGATGCCAAAATAAAAAAGAATGCCTAGTTCAAACTACACATGGCTTTTTAAATGGTTTTCACATCAGAGGTTAAATAGCTGGTTAAAATAAGCATTTTAACACTTTTTGAAGCTCTATGGTAATTAAGAATTGCAAAATATGTAAAACTAAATTATATAAATATAAAAATATCTTGGATATCTATGGAATTTCAGACAAGATCTTCTAAGCCATGACATTCTTGGTTGTAGATAATCTAAAAAATGATACACCATGTGTGCATATATATTATTATTGTATGCTGTTGCAGTGAAGGTTGAAAGGAGATTGATTTATAAAAGTATTTCATGTATAAGAAAATATACTAGAAAACGTACAAGAGAGTCTTTAATGGAGAGAGAAAGGCATCCCGTACAGTTGAAGATTCATTTCTGTATCTAGGATATTTTCGCTTGTATTTTTGCTAATAATATTAATGAATACTGAAGGTAAGAGGGTGGATTTATATTACTTGATAGTTGTAGAATGATTGAAGATAAATCCCTGTGGGTGTATTTTATTTGGACCAATGAAATCGTTCAAATCATGGTGATATAGGGATTGTGGGATAGACACACTATTGTCTCACTAACAACATGAAAACCTTTCAAAGCACAAACATACACACTCTTGAAATGAACATGGAAATGTTCTGTGAAAGTGAACCAGCTACTTTTTTTTCAAATCAAGACTAAAGAAGAGCCAACCCATATAGTGTGAACGTTCCCTGTTCTTAATCTGTTCCTTTTTAACCTCTTCTTTTTCTACCAACAAAACATATTTGTTCTCCCTTAACGAGAATAGAAAAAGGGAGAGTAAAAGTATCTTTGGCTGACAAGCAATTGGACGTGAAAGAGTATTCATTTCTATTCTCAAGATCATTCTCAACCCAAAAGGATAATAATTTACCTTTTTTCGAAGAGACCTTTTTTCTAACGAATGGATTCTGGCCAAATTCTAGAAGGAACAACGTGAATATTTCTATTTGCTTCTAGGATAAAAGATTCTTTCTAACAAATCTGGATTATACCCTCTTTTTAAAATAAAGTGAAAATCGAGTAAGTAAAAATTAAAATAAAACCCGACTTTGGAAAAGGTGTAAGAAATGAATTGTTTTGTCTATAGTAATTTTTAACTAAAAGAATAATTTAATTTAAATAATCGACAGATGGTGGGAAGCTTCGAATATACATTTTGCCCATGTCTATGATATACAATATGCAAACCAGACTGATTTGATCTGTAGATAAGATAATATTCTTCTTTCTTGGATTAATGAAGGGAAATATTTATCAATAAACCACTACTATAAGAGAACTGCTCTAAGGATATTTAATCTGATGCAGTTAAGCTTGAATGTAAGTGAAAAAGAAGTACTGATGGACGTGGTCCAAGACTTGAGGTTGAAACCTTTTTTTAAGATCAATTCTGATTGGCTGTTATTTTCCAAAAAATTCCAAATTTGTGCACATAGAATATGAAGCGATAATTTTTGCATTTCTGGTATTCGCTGTATCTGCTGCTTATTACCATAGACCATCTGAGCGGTTTTCTAACCTCTATTAGAGGTCTTATTGGATTTTCTATGAATTTAGAATCAATGAAAGATCTTTACAAGATCTTTAGCCGAGTGCAAGAGAAATCAAAGTCAAAAATTGCCCAAATTTCTCTTCCCTGTATTAGAAGATAAGTTTTTTTCTGGATAATAATAATAGTTCTTAAAAGTGCATAGGTTGCAATTCTGTACTGCACCAGAGGTAAAAAATGCTTTGTTCAAAATTGGGAAATGTAAAAATAGAGATTTTTAGTAATTTTTCATACAACCACCTCCTGTATCGGATATTATGGGATTATTTAGTTTATTTTTCTTTTTAAAAGGAGATTGAAAATATATTTGACCTTAGACGCTTAGATGCGAAAGTGCCCCCTTTCTATAGAATTGAACCGAAGCGAGTAGAGCTTATCAAAACCAATTCCCTTTTTTTCATATTTAGGAATAATTAATATATTTTCAAAGGAAAAATGTTTGAATATCAGGGAAATCAACCGCAGAAACTCAACAGAAACCAGTCTTTCCACAGTACGCATCAATACACAAAAGAAGGTCCCTACAGTAGACTTAATCAGGTAAGCTATTATGAAATTTTTGTTTTCTATATGAATTCTACGGATAGATTTGAAAATTTTGCTTAAAATAAATTTAATCTATGATTTTTATTAAAATCTTTAACCCTTTCGATACCAGAGATCATATATGACCTCTATGTTCAAACTGACTTTTTTCAATGATTTTGAAACATTTTTTGTGATTATTTTTTGATAGTATATCACAAACTATCTTAGTTTACTATCATGCTATATTTTTGCTAGCCAGGCATAAGAATGCCATAGATATTTGAACTTTTACCGAAAGAAGTAGAATTCCTTAATTCATGATTCTTTTTGATTCAAATTATTAAACTTATCAATGTTCAGAGATAATAAGATTAATTTCCGTAGAAGCTAAATAGTTAATCCAAAACAAGGTATATTTTTTATGCATGAAATCAATGAGCAGTTCCATCAATAGTCTCGTGAAAATGGGGCAATTTTCAACCCCATTTTTACCTTAGATCTTCAATATCTAGGTTATTTTGTAATAAGATCGAATGAAATTTAAAAGATATCCTTTTTGACATTAATTGAGTCTTTGAAACAATTAACTTTCAAATAAATCCCTTCATTGGCAAAGTTTCACTCTAAATTACTCACCAGTAGATGGGAATTTCAAAATAAATCAGACCCTGATGAAATTATGTGTAAGAAAAAATTTTCATAAATTTTGTTCCTAGTAAATTTTTTTTATCATCACATTTTAGGTAATTCTGTGAGAGAATTAAACCTTTATTCGTTCAGCTATGGTATCGAAAGGTAATCTGAAAATTATGAATTTTTTTGAAATTTCGACTTGATTTTCATGTTGATTTCAATGTAGTATTCATTTTAAGAATTGAAGTTCGTTTTCCTGTTTAATGCATGAAAATTAGTTTAAATTAACTTAAATTGTGGATTTAAATTAATTAAATTTTAATCCACAATTCCTTGAAAAAAGGGGGATCACTCAAGTAAATAATGATAACAATTGATTTACTTGTCTATTCTTGTACCTAAATAACCAAAAAAACTTCCAGCTTAGAGTTCAAAAATATGAAAATTTCACGTCAATTTCGTAATACGGATTTCAAAAAAATCATGATGAAAATAAAAAGATTTCGAATTTAGTAAAAAAATATTATTATTGGGTAAGAAATTTTTTTCCGACCAATATCCAGGTGGAAATCTATCTGGAAAAAATAAAAGTTTGAGCTGAGAACCTGCTAATTTTGAACATGTGAATGAAGTACATTCATCCCCTAATTGCTTTTCTCCCATTCTCCTAAAATCCTCATCGAAATTATTCCAATATTTGGAAAAATAACACAAATATTTTCATCATTAATTTTACCACATTTTAATATATATTTGAACAAGTTGATAGTGTTTTTAATACTAATTTAACATTTTCAAAACAAAATTTAAAACATATAACTCAACAGAAGATTTTTCTCGCTGTTTGATCTTCTTCAAAATGAGTGCGCGACATTGGTACGTTATAAAATTTGCATTTCACTACTATTTATGACTAACGGCTGAGACAAGGATTCCCAAAGAAACTTAGACAATTGAAAAGGTTATTTATTTCAGTTTAAAAAGGTGTAAAAATGAAAAATAATTTGAAAAATAAAAGAGCTCTTTCAAAAATTAATCAACCTTGACCTTCATTTTGTTTCCAGAGTCGACCTCATGAACCTCCAGTTAACTCACAGGAAATTCATCAGAATGACGAATTGAACGATGAAGGCGTAGACTATTCTTTCAGCCATCTCTCAGTCAAAGAGAGGAAAAAGCTCTTTCAACAAAATCAGAACACCAATGGAAACTTTCAATTTCGTTAGTTAACTTGAACTTTAAAATAAAGATATATACGTCTCTCTCTCTGATCCTGGTCTGATTTTGTGTTTATAATGCAAATGAAAATTGTCAATGAAATTGCAAAGATAGTATATTAATCTTCTTTCATTAGAACTGTTCTCAAATCTTTAGATGCATTCCTTTGTTAAGTATATGTGAATATTTAAATCAAAAAAAACTATTTATTTGATTAAAAATAGTGAATCACTATCTATTTTTGGTTCTACGCTTTGATTCTTGAACATATTCTGAATGAAAATTGTAATTTTTCTAGCCCAGAGAACTCCATCCGTCTCCTACAATAGGGGAGCGTATGCTCATGAAACAATGAGCGATATTGGAGATGCCACATCCTGGCGAGCAAAAGCCAACACATGGACTCCAAAGGCCAACTATTCGGATCAACAAGCAACACATTCACCTCAGATTTCACCGACGTTAATCAGAAATGAAGCTCGTGGCTCATCAGTCCTTACCTTTGAGCCGCAAATGTCTAGCTCTGTTCATATGCGAAGTCGGACTTTAGATTCAGCTGGATATCGAAATACAGATCAGAACAAATTCAATTTCAATAATGACGTAAATATGTTTTTTTTTATAACTTTTGCATTTATTTAGTTTTCTACATTTATAATGCTAGTTAATGTGAGTTAAAAGGAACAATATTTTTTGGAATACAGATCAAATATTATTCATATTAAAATTACCAAAAGAAATTTGATACCTTCTTCTTCTTCGCAAGAACCATCTCTAAGGATACCTAGGATCTTTATTGGACCTATCTATCGTTCTTCAAGATCTGCTAATAATAGATCAAGGATTAATAATATCAACCTACTAGGGAGATAGCTTGCTAAGCCATTATAAAATTTAACTCTAGAAAAGAATTGTTATTTGATTTAAAATTTGTAGGATTTCCATAAAATAAAACAAATAAAAACTTATTACCTGAATAACTTATTACCTCAGGAATATATTACTTAGCTTTATTCACCATAATAACTTCGTTCGTTCTTAATCCTAGCATGACTTCCAGTCAGCAACCTCAAAATAAAAACTTATTTTTGTTTATATCAGAAGTAATATTGTGGCGGTTCGAAATATTTCTGAATCTGAAGAACGCTACCCTTCTCATGATATGAAGAAAGAAATTATGTCATATTTCAAATCTCAATTTAGCACCAAATTTTGAACTTTTATTTCAAAATGAGAGAGTGATCCTAAGTTGATCTTTGGGATCAGGATTAATCAGATAAATCAAATATACTGAATCAGATTTTGAGAATACCCCTATTATCGTATGTTAATCGAGTTTTTCTTTTATACCTCATTTCCCCTACACGAAAATCTGTGAAAATCAGTTTTATTATCTAATCGTGATTCCAAAAAACAACATTTGATCCCTTTCTTCCTTTGAAATTAATTTTTAAAAATGGGAATTTGGCCCTACCTCGAGATTTAAAATCTGCCATCATTTTGTTGAAATTTTTTTTCTTCTTCATATCATGATCTGGATACCAAAAAAACTTGATCAAATTTAATCTCTTGATGAAAAAATTGAGAATTTTGTAAAATTCATAAATTCCCATTAACTTCATATCTGTACTGGTGTAGGAAGCTCTTCTTTAAGCACAAATTTAATTTTTAAGGCAATGACAAGATCTGCAGCATACTTCAACCCTCGTCCCGAGACTTCCCAGCAATACAGCAGACAAGTGTCTGGCCCATGTACCAGAGTGATTCCATCACGAGCTGGAAGTAGTTTGAATCATCAGCCCCAATCAACTTATTATCACAACGAATCGTCTGGGTATGATTCTTACTTTGAAAAGAGTCGTAATGTTTCTCCGCATGCTGATCGTTATCGTTCGCAAGTGCATATTCCTCTAGCTAATAGAGGTAATAGAAATTCATTTAATTGGCCGCAAACGCGCCAAAGTAGATCCCAACAACCCTTAAGAGTTAATGTGTACAGTAATCAGTGAGTAGAAGTATAGACATAAAAACCACAAATTCATTCATCATCCTCACCTCAATTCTCTATCAAAGTGACATTATATTACTACTTCTCTTGGCTACACGTTTCATAGTATTTCTTTCTTCTCCTCAAACTTGATTTCATTTCAGATTCTCTAAATTTCACTCTTTAAGTAGGGAACCAAAACTTAAACTTGTAGTAGTGTTGTTAAAAACTCTTCACTTTCTCAGAGAATTAAGAAAAAGCATGAAGCCATTGATTTAGTGTTAGATTATTCTATGAATGAATTACAATTACATCAATGAATTAATTGTAATAGAATTTTAGTAGTTAGATTCTAAAGTGTCATTAATGATGATTCATTATTTCATTCTGTATTGTTTTATCAATGCAAATCTTTTTTCCATGTTAATTTCATGATTGGGGATATTTATTTTGAAATAAAATCAATTTGACACGCTAGAAGTATTTTGTAGCGAAGTGAAATAGAGAAAGTTCAAGGATGATTGAAGAAAACTATTTATATTATTTTTTTCTAAAACACGTGATAAGATTTATTATCAAACTTGTTAGTAGAGATGAATGTACTTTTAGAGAAAGACAGCTGAAGACAAACTCTTTTCTAAAGGTCAAATCAGTGCAAAAAGGGATATTTATTGTACTTATTTTTTAGATTTATTTATTTTATTTATTTATCATTAATAACGAAAATAAAAAGAATTCAGAATTTAGGTCTCCCTCTAATACATCTTGAAGGTCTTAATTCGATCTTTGTGTATCTGTGATCGTGAATCTGGAAGCTAATGTTAGTCTAAAGACTTAGTGAGAATCTAGAAACTCATAGATTATCAAGAATAATAGACTGGTAGCTTTAATCAGTACTGAAATGATCGTTTTCGATCGTTTATTCTTAAAAGTTTCAAGATTTCCTAGGATTCTTAAGAATTTCTTGAGTATTTCGATTCCCTGTAACTATGAATAACTCGAGTAGGGATAAATTACAGTCTGTAATAGATTGAGCAGTAAAAATAACCTTCCTTTTTATTCATAATCGCGGAACAGGAAAAAATTAGCTAGTTAAATTTTTGTTTTCGCTATTTATATTTCAAATTATCGACCGAGTCTAAAACATGAAATATCTGTCTGTTTTTTTGTAGATGATAAACAACCATGAATCCAGACATGGGAAATTTGTTTTCTTTCATGTTGTTTTTTGAATGTAATTCCACTTATGAATGCCTTTTCCTCAGTCTGTTTGCGTTTATTACTTTTTGAAACATTTTATTCAAGTCAAAGGTACTTTTATAAAGTGTACAGTTGTTAGAAATGGGAATTTTCAAATGCTCGTAAAAAGTATAGATTTTCTCTAAAAGAAATCAGATGACACAGCTAAAAAAACGTTGAAAGATAAATCAAAGGATTTAGTTTAGTGGTTGACCTTTTGATTAGAAGGTTGATTCAACCAAGATTATTCTAAAAAATTTAATATTAGATATGGACGAAAACCATACTTTAATACTAATACTGTACTTTATTGATTTCACAATGTCTGATTTACGCGGGAAAAGATCATTGTCATCAACTTGGACAGATGAGATCTAAAAGGCTATTCAAATTCTTGTGGGATGTAAAAAATTCTGAGCGGCGTTTGTTATACGGATTTTTTATTCATTTATTTTATAAAATTTAATGGTTTCGAAGTGTTCGAAATTCCTGGTCTAATTTGATCTCTTTGGAAATTTCGGATCCAAGTTTTAATCTTTCTAAATTTTGTTCTTTTTGATGATGATAATAAAAGAATGATTTACTCTTTTTAGAGAAAGGAATTTTGACAACAGAGGTCAAATTTACGTCCCAATAAATCCCCATAGATCCAACAACTTCATTTCATCATCAACATCTGTAAGTCCGAATCGTTTGTACAATGATACCGTCTACTATGCATATCCAGCTAACTCAATACACTATCCACAAACTCCATTGAGTCGTATGAGACCGATTGGTTTCTCTGATTATAATAACTACAAATGTGTAGGTTTGACCCCTCTCCCTTTATTCCATGGGTGTCATTTTGTCATGAGAGATTTGTTTGTCTCCTTATATCACGTAGACTATAGAAATCATGTTGTATGAGAGTTACTACTTTGTATTTTTGGCCAAAATTTATTTGAATGCAAGAACATTGATTCCAGATATGTATGAGTTAGTATTTATTAAATATGCAAAACTAATGATTTTTTAATCCTTTTACTCCCATTATGTCATTGTATAATGTACAATGTATATGGAACAAGTGACTTTCTCAAGAAACAATATTCTTTCAAATGAACTACGTATTCAGCTGAAATAATTCAATTAGAAGCTATGAAAATTTACAAGAAAACGATTTTTTTGAAAATCCTCGAAAACAAAGAAAGAATGAGATCACCTTAAACTCTTGTCTTGAGATAAAACAGAAAGTTGGGTTTTATTTACTCCGAACAACGTTCTATGCCTTAATCAAAAATTGATGTTTCAACCATGAAAAACACATTTTTGAAAGTCAAAATGAAAATTATTTCATGTTCTGATATACAAAATCCCAGTTTTCCTAAAATCATTAAAATTGCCTAATTTTCTAGGAAATTCTTTCAACTCAATTTCTACAACAGGTCCTATTTTTATTCAGAATAATGCAAAAACTATTCAAAAAGCTTGATTTTTTCCTTGTCGTAAAATTCATTGAAAAAATCACGGCGCGTGTTCAAAAATTGTCAATCTCAATCGAGAATTTGTAGATAAGAACAAACTCGAAAACGTATGGCTTTTTATAGGAAAAAATGGTCAGTTTTCCATTATCTTTAACATGAGATTAAGGCTAGGAATAGTTGAAAAATTTGGCCTACTCTATTATATAGCCATTTTCAGGGCCTAAAACTGTTCATATTTTGGCCCAATATCTCCTAAACTAAATTTTGGTTCTTGAAAAAAACTGCCTATTTGTTATCAGTGTATTTTGAATCTTCATCAATTAAAAAATTCTATAGAATGAACTTTGAGTTGGAAATTTGTTTGTTTATTGAAATTTCTGGTTATTTTTAGCTTCAATGCAAACATATCTGGAATCTTGTTAAATTCAAATAATTTTCACCCATTAGTATTACATTAGTAACATGATCATCATTAGTTGATATCCTCATTTAGTAATCTCGTGTTTGTTTGTTGTGTGTGTGACTCAACCCTGTATGAAATCTTTCTAACCAATGCCTATGCTAATCAAAAGAGTATACAAATCATCTTGTCATCCTATGAAAAATAAAAGAATATTGACTCCCCCATTGTTTGAGATACCCAAGTGACGGATTCGATACAAATTTCATTCTAAAATCATGAATGAATATTTTGATTTGAAAAGAAATTTTCTGCATGTAAAACTAAAAGATAAAATTTAGCCGAAAAGTATGAGAATAGTATAATTCAAAAAGAAATTCTACTTAAAATGATGTAAGGCTTATCGATCATTGAACATATTTAATAAAAATTTCCAATAAATCAACTTGAGCTATTTATAGTGAAAATAGTGAATACTATATGCCTTCAGTCTGGTATTTTCAATGAAAAATTTACCCTTTTGTTTATGAAACTTACTACTACTACTGTAGTAACTGTTTACTAGAATTTGATTGGTTCTCATTGTCGTGGGGCTTGTTTTAATTATAATGCATCATTAACCTCTTCTTAAAAAAGTGAGATCACCTAGATTCATGTTAATTATAACTGGACCAAAAGTTATTGTTCGTTAAAAAAATTTTCATCCCCATACAAAGATATAAATTATCCATTTGTGTTTTTAAATGAGAAAGAAAGGCTTTTACATGTTTTCCCTAAATAATTATTTGCTATCCTTTTCATTTTTTCATTTCAAAAGAATGCTTTTACGTCAAAAAGTCAGGTACATCTGAGTTCATCGCCAAATATCAGGTCTTACTCCCCACCAGCTCTTGCTAGAACCTCACCCAACAGCTACATTTTGCATGATCCCCATATTGTCACCACTAGCCATGGTCAACCTCAAACAACCCTGATCCAGCATACGATTGATCTTCAAAACCGTCCATCTTTTCACCAGGTACCACCAAGTAGAAATATTATTCAAGCTCAAAACCATCATGTCACCCAGTTTAGGACGATGAATCAAAAACCTCAGGTCATCAGACCTACTCATAACAACACAGGATTTTATCAGCCAGTTAAAATCAAAACGAAACCCATGACCCAGTGGATGCCAAGTAATCAATTCAATAGTGGGTCCTCGAAAATTCGAGAACGAACCCCTATGCCGGTGAGGACATCGGATGCAAAATTTTGGTCTAGTGCCAACAGCACTCCACAGACGAAGAATATTCAACGAACTCCAACTCTTACAAGTCCGTCAATGAATGTAAGAAAGACATCAGGGGCCTTTTTCGACGAGGAAGCTGGAATATCAGAATTCTAGAATCCAACTTGGACAAATTTGTTAGAAAATTTTAGTGAATGCTTTTTAATGTAGATGAAAATTTAATTTTCTTTACTCTATGCAAAAGAAACGAATAAAAACAGCCAAAACCGACATGAAATGGGACTACAGTTTAATAAAATCTTGATCTAAATAATGTTATAGAGCATCACTATGTTCTTTCTTGGCCAAAAAATAAAAGAAATTGATGGATTTGTAAAGTTATCAATATTTATGACGTTAAAATTAGCTGAGATATAAATATAGGGAGGTAATTTAAAATATAAATATTATATTTATTGCAAAATTTACAATGCAAATTGAGAGATTAAATCAAGTTCCGCTAAATTATACAGTTCAATACAATTAGAGATCAACTTGGGGCCTTTGATAATGTACAGTATTCTTATGACCAGGGCGTAGGATCTTCATTTGTTTTTTGTTTACTCTATTAACTGGAACCAATCCTTTATGTACAAGCAGTGATGGTTGGAGGCGCTCTTTGTAGAAATAGGTTTGATCTGTAAATTGAGGATATGAGTTAAAGGATTTTTTCATTACACGTAGTCTTCTTCAAGGCATTTCTATTCTTTTTACTTCGGATCTGACGCTCCTCAGTCTTTTTGGAGGACTTTATGACGTTTTCCTCCATATTACCTGCGCGGTCGAGGATGACCCATTCAGAATCTAGTTTTATAAGAAATATTAGTTACCCAGAACAAGTTCTTCGTCACTAAGGGCAGTATCATTGAGCAAATCGACAGTTTTCCACTTAACCATTTTTAAATTTGCGTTATAAAATGACGCAGTCACAGCTGTTTACTTATTATGGTTTAATAAGATAAAACAATAAACTTAGCAAACATTAAAATATCTGTTTAAACTAGTTACTTAAATTTTTTCTAGGTTGAATCAAATTAGACATCATTTCAAAATGCAGATTTAGATGTCTGTTCAAGAAGATTCTGTCGCTCACTATATCACGAAAGACTCAAGTGAATCCATTAACGAGGTAGATTCAATAAATTCTGGATCAAAATTCCACGATGATAATTTGAATGAACATCATGAAGAGATAAATATCGAAGAAAAGCCTTTAAAAGGACTGTCCGGGAAATCATCAAAGCATGTATTCTTGAGATTTAGAAACATAAGATATTCAGTATTCCAGGGAAGAGCTCGAGGTAATTGAAATTCTTTCTTAAATTGTCTACTTTTAGAAGATAAATTGATTCTGAAGAATCTCTCTGGCTATTTTCGTCCTGGAAATTTAAATGTAATGATGGGGCCTTCTGGGGCTGGAAAGTCATCTTTATTGAATATTCTCACTGGATTTGTTTCTAATGGGGTTTCTGGGGATATACTCATTAATGGTCGTAAAAGGGAGATGAGAGAATTTCGCAAACTTTCCTGTTACATTATGCAGGTTGATCATTTACTGCCGCATTTAACTGTTAATGAATCTCTCATGTTTGCTGCCCATTTGAAAATTAATGAATGTGTTTCAGACAAGAACAAGCAGAAAATTGTGAATGAAATCATGAACGTACTCAGTCTTAGTGGAGCTCGAAACACTCGGGCAAGTGATTTATCTGGTGGGCAAAGAAAAAGACTTTCCATAGCCCTGGAACTCGTGAATAATCCTCCAATTATGTTTTTTGATGAGCCAACCAGTGGTCTAGATAGTGCTTCTTGTTTTCAGTGCATAACTTTGCTTCAAACGTTGGCTAGGGAAGGCAGGACAATTGTTTGTACTATCCATCAGCCCAGTGCTAAAGTCTTTGAAATGATTGATCATGTAGGTTTCATGTGTTAATTTTGTCCCACGATTAGCTTTATTTCCTTGCCGAGGGACGGTGCATTTATCAGGGGCCACCACAGTTGTTAGTTGCCTATTTGAAAACCCAAAACCTCATTTGTCCTACATATCATAATCCTTCAGACTATTGTAAGTGAACTTTAATTTTTTAGCAGCAATTTAATTATTACAATGAAATAATAATTATAATAATTAGTCATGGAAGTTGCTTGTAACGAACACGGACAGAATATTGATAGACTTGCAGAAAATGTCTTGACAAAACGAATCGATCAGATCTTACATGAACTATGCAATGAAAACAAAAACATTGAGGTTAATAGGACATCGGCTACTAGCCAGCAAAACTTTCTCTCCACAATTAATGAATTGGCCAAAATTAAGGCTGAATTTATCCCAGAGGAAGAAAGTTTACAGGTACAAAACTCTCCCAGCCTCTTGGAGAATGAATCTCAACTCTTTGTAAACAAGCAATACTCAAGTGAATCTAATATTTCCCAAAATCCAGTGAGTAAATATGCACAATCTATTATGATTTTCATTCAAAACAATATAAAGCTAGTTGACATGAAGATGAGAGTTTCCTATTTTTACAAAAAACTCAATATTTTTATCCAGAAAGTCAGGAAAAAATTTATTTTTTGGATTCCACTATGAAATGTGATGATTAGTTTTGAAAACAAAAAAAATTCAGAAAAAAATTTAATCTGACCAAAATTGAGCCGTTTTTTGAATTTCGAAAATGTTTCAAATTTCCACGTTTTCAACTTTCAAATCCAAAATTTTTATCGATTTCAAAAATTTGAAGCAGTTAAATATAGATATTTAGCATCAAAATTAGACGAAGATTTCGAATTTGGCCGTAGAATTTGAGAGAAAATTACTCTTTCCGAGAAAAATTTTAATCTCTATATTTTGGATAATTTTCCCTCGTGATAATCGAAAAATTCAAATGGTTCGATTTCCCACCGTAATGACGAATTTCTGAAAATTCCTGCCGGCGAATTCGAAATCTTCGTCTAATTTTGATGCTAAATATCTATATTTAACTGCTTCAAATTTTTGAAATCGATAAAAATTTTGGATTTGAAAGTTGAAAAAGTGGAAATTTGAAACATTTCCGAAATTCAAAAAACGGCTCAATTTTGGTCAGATTAAATTTTTTTCTGAAATTTTTTTTTGTTTTCAAAACTAATCAGCACATTTCATAGTGGAATTCAAAAAATAAATTTTTTCCTGACTTTCTGGATAAAAATATTGAGTTTTTTGTAAAAATAGGAAACTCTCATCTTCATGTCAATTAGGTTTATATGCATATAAAATCCCATGTTCTCTATGTAGCTTAAAAAATACTATGACTACTTGAATACTTTGGTAAGTTTTCTTCTCAGCCATCTAATCGCCTGAAAATAATTCAAATCTTGTATACTTGATAAAAAATGATTACTTTTTTGTTCACCATCTTTTTATCTCATCAAAAAATCCTATCACATTATACAAAGTGTCAAAATCATCACATGTATTTATTAAGTAAACCTTGTTAATAGAATGTTAGAAGAGGAATTATAGCTTGAATTAAAAATTGAAGAAATAATCTGATAATTTTAATACCTTTATATCCTATACAATGTAGTCGATAATAGTACATTAGCTTAGACATTAACTCATACACAATATTAGGTTAGAACTTATGCTTTATATTTTAAATTCGCTCCAATTTTGTCAACTTTTTATTCGACAAAACATTTTTGATTCACAATAAAACGATTTATTTCTCAAATCTGCATGAATTAATTATTTGCTAAACACTGCAGCACAGAGACATAATTCTACAGTTTTTGGATTTATCACAAAAGTTTAGCAATGGAATAGAAAAATATAGATATTTTATCGATTAGCTAAACTCTATATATAAAGAGACTAAGAAAGAAAGATAATAATTTTTGTCAATTTTCGCAATATTATCATTATTATTTAGACTCCTTGATATAATTGCGATAAAATGAAGTTGAAATTCGATATTAATTGCATTGCAAAAGAATGAATAATTATAACGATAATCTATCAATTTCTATAATATAATAAATAATCAGTAATGAAATTATTGCAGCCTCATTAAAAATCCTCGTTCCTTTTAAATTTGAGTCGAAAAGTCTAGCTTGCCAACCTGAAAGATTGTCATTTTTATTGTATACTTTCAATTTCAGTATGACATCAGCTATTTCAACTTTCCCAATACAATGAAAGGCATGGAATTAACATCGGAAGAAATTCAGGTGAGAATTTTAATGCATCTTTCTTTATTTAAAGTTCATTGATGGAAGGCCTAGTTTTCTTCTTTTATCATAGATCACACTTTTTACCAAACAGATTATTATTTAATTTATTAATTTTTATTTATATCCCATCATTTTAGGACAAAGTAAGTTATCTCTGAATACAAAGTCTATACCTCTAAATATAAATGAAAACAATGGCTATTTATATAATATTTATTAACTAAAATTTATAATTCACTAATTACTGCATCTGTCCTTCAACAAATCATGACAATTACCCAAAAATATCAATTATATAATAAATGTTGTCAAATTATAAAGGGATTCAAGTGGTGAAATAGGTTTAAATAATTCAAACTTCTCTTTAGTCCTCTGTGATAACGTAGTAAAAGTTTATCGGAGATTTCACAAAGAATACAAAAAATTTTTTATGATTCATAGCTTTAGTTCTATTGGAAAAGTAAGATTTTTAGGATTTTATGAGTATAGGACCAAGAAAGAAGCACTCAAGTCAATCATTTTTGATTCTTGTGACACTTGAAGATATATTTCTAAAAGAATATCGAGATACTAATAAATTCACAGTGGAACTTTTGATTTAAAAACACTTGATTCACGACCTATTACCATCCCTGTATGAATAAAAATCAAAGATTTTAACAAATTTTTTTATTGATTTGAAAGCCATTATAGTCAGGAAACTTTTAGGTAACCCAATATTCTTGACAGGTCTTTGATAATCGAAATTTCAATTATTTTTTAGACTTTTAACTTTATATCGATTAGTTTTTGATAATTATACAGTCCCTTGAAATTTAGGGAAAAAAATTTGATTATAAGAAATTTATAACATTTCCGATGATTATTTGTATCAGAATGAGTCATTTCTTGCATGTGAGAATGGCTATTGGTTTTTACTCGGTTGCTTTTACTTATTTTACTGCAAAATTTTGAATATCTCACGAGCATGAGGCTATCAACCTGTTCCTTAATGTGTTCCTAATGCTTGGAATCGAAAATTTTCTTTTCAGAATTTGTTCCTTTTGGTTTTCAAGTTTGACCATCAGACTTTTGAGTCTACTATATGAGTCTTTTCAGACTTCGATTTCAACTAAAGCATGTAGGCTCAAAAATTAACTTTAATACAAACTGAAGAATTCAGTTGAACTCTATTCTTGTGGTAAAAACCAAATTCTCTTTGATTTCGGAGCACTTTACACGATACTGATCATACCTTTCTCACAGCCTGTGTTTATTTTTTGGTATTGGCTTTTAATCTATAATGAATTTAAGAAATTAATCAATTTTATTAAAACTCATCATTCCTACTTCCGATCAATTTATCTATATTTTATTTGACCGATAATATTGTCGAACTTAATCAAAAATATTTCTACTCTTTGGGTTCTGGACTCATAGGGGAAGCTTAGATAAGACATATCGCTAGATCTCTTCAGACTCTACTCCGGTGATGATATAAATGCTATCACAATGTGAAATTTTTTGTGCACTTCTATCGGTTAAGCTCATTGTAATATCCTGGGTAGAGTCTGAAGAGACCTGGTGAAATATAACATTAATCACTATAATAATATACGTTTGTTTTCTCTAACCTTCCCCATGACTTTAGAACCCAAAAATGGTAAAAACCTTTTTAGAGAGTCTAGTCTTTTTAAAATAAATCTATGGGCTGCTAACCAAATTGTCTATCTGTTTTAACCAACATTTTTATTTATTTATCAAGATACGAGTAAGGAAGAAATAGTTTATACTCCCCTGTATAGCTACTTGTTTTATTTACTTGCGAAGGATTTAACCTGAGAAATCCAGATTTCTCTTACAACCCGCTTATTTTCATAACGCAAGATACCCCCGCCCATCATCAGCTATGAGTTGACATAAGGATGAGAATTTATTATTTTTACAAAAAAACTAAATGCAGTATTTCCCAAATGAAAATTTTTGTTATTCGAAAATAAATTTTCTTTCGCAATAAATTCAAATTCTTTGTCTCATGATAATGCCAAATTTCAGTACATGATGATTTGAATTTTTGAAAATAAATTCAAATAACAAAGTTATTTTATCTTTGTTATTAAGATTATTAGAGAAAAAATATTTAATGTTTTAGAGAGAGCAGGAATTACCCTTTCGAATTATGTGAACACTTTTGTTCTGGGTAGTAATGGTTTTAAGAAAAAATTCTCCAAAAAAGTGTGGAATCTGATTGGCTCTCCAATAAAGCAGCATTCTGGTTTCACACGATTGGTATAAATAAATAGCGAGAAAGGGCAGAAAGGTTAAGTCGACTCGTTATGTGTTTAAACGACCGTATTAAAATAACTTCAAATCGATAAAAATTCTTGAGCTCAAACGTTGAAATTTGGTGCAATTTTGAAATTCAAAAATTGACCTTCATCCTATTTGAATGTTTTATGGGCTTCTTGGTTTCAAGACCAAATTTTGACTATCCGGAGAAAATTATCGAGTTTTTTTTAGTGAAAAAATAACAAATTCTCATCTTCATGTCAACTAGCTTCATGAAAAAGTATAAAATCGGTTGATTGCTAATTAGTAGGGCGACCAAAATGCCTTTTTTGCCTTTTTTGAGAGTGAGTCTAAAATACTTTGAAAATATTAAAAATTCAGTCCTTTTATTTCTAAACCTATTAATAAGAGAAATAAGTTTGCCTTTTTTGCCTATTTCGAGGAGGCTTGCCTTTTTTTTGCCTTTTTTAAAAAGGATTGCTTTTTCATTTTTTTCAAGGATTGTGCAAATTTTTTATCCCTTGTTTATCTTGATCTTAGTTAAATTTTCATTTTCTGAATCTAATTTTAGGGGGGACTCGGTAAACAGCCAATAGAAATGGCTTATCCAACTCAACATCTCATTCTCATTCTATTCACTTGAAAGGCTTGAAGAATTGATTAATTTTTTTAAATCACTACTTGTGAGAGATATTCGATTATATGAATATACCTTTTTTGCTTTACTATGTTGTTAAAGCTACTTTTTGGATTTTTAATGAGATCTCCTTTAAGTCCGCTTTCAGCAGATATCTTCTTGGGATGCTTCTCGAGAAACATTCGATTTTATGAATTTGCCTTTTTTTGCCTTTTTCAGAATTAAAAATTGCCTTTTTTCATCATGAAGTATGCCTTTTTCTGGTCGCCCTACTAATTAGTAATTACACAGTCTAGCAAAATAAAACTTTTTTCCCGTATACTCTATAAAATTTTGAATGAATTTTTTCAATCTTATTAAAGGGAAAATTCACCGCCTTTGATTAGTGAAAAGACGTTATCCCCAATTTTCAGCTATTATCACACATGTCAATGTAAGAGAAATGTTCTGCGCCAGTTCTAACAACTTCAAAAAAGATTTGAGAATTACTATCGAGCATAGCTTCTAAACCAGAAGAGGTACCTAAAATGTTTGGGTAGATGAGTTATAGAGAAAGTTTTGCAGATCATTTCTGTCTTTTTAGAATTGTAATGCGAGATATAATAAACTTTTCGGAGCAAAAATAGACATCAAATTCGAATATTTCTCGAAATCTACACGCTAGAAAATTTTCAGAATCTTTTGATTTCTATCTGATGGACATACTGTTACAATCTCAATAAATTTAAAGTATTTTGCTAGATTGTGTGTTATTCTTAACCTCTTGCTATAAACTGGTCTCCAACTGCGATAGACACAAATAACGCTATTACTATATTTTACCTTTAAGGAGCGAGTCGGCAATCATACGTTTGCAACGTCACCGTCAAAGCAATTCAGGATTCTAGTGAAACGGACCTTTATCAGCATGGTTCGAGATTCTGTGAGTTGATCAAAATCAAATCAGATGTCGTTATCTTCTTATCCTCTTATTCTTTTAGACCTTGACAAAGCTACGCTTCTTCTCATACCTCCTTACTGGTCTTTTAATTGGTCTTTTGTACTTTCGAATTGGAGATGAGGGTAGCCTCGTATTTAATAATGCTGCCTATCTCTTCTTTTGTATGCTTTTTGTCATGTTCACAACCCTGATGCCAACTGTGATGACATGTGAGTATCATTCATGTTTATTTTACGTGTTTTTAAATGTTCAAGAAATTCAAGATTCAAAATATTTTACAATTACCTCAATTAGGGTTAGACATTATTTTTAACTTTTTGAGTTTATGCTTTCATTTAGAAATGCATAATTTGAAGATGTCCCTATTTTTCAATGAATTTTACTGCGAAAAATGATAAATTTAGATCTATTGGACAGGCTATGATCGTTTTGAATCAGATTGTCACGTCAAATTAATATTGTATATATTCTGAATACATTCTGAAAATATGCGGGAAATTTGGGAAAAAAAGAATGGGGTTTTTACATATCAGAACATTTATTTTTCGAAAAGAGCGATTACGGAGCATAAAGAATCTATTGGACGCATCAAATAAAATAGTGTTCGAGGAAAAAAATAGTTTTCTTCTTCTAATTTTAACTCTTTGTTTCATAAAGAAAGAGAATTTTATTTCTGAAAATAATTTCAAATTCGTGCCAATAGTTTTTCAATGAATTCCACTATTAGACCTGGAAAATTAGGTGTTTTTAATTGACATGAGAAAACCGTGATTTATCGGCACTTGATGTTTAGCTTGAAAATTAATATAAAGAGCTATTATTGACAAGATTCTCTCTATCAATATTTAAATTGATATCATTCCAAAATGATGCTGTATTGATTCAAACATGAATGAATGAGAATCACATTCTCAATGTCTGGTAAATTTTTTTATTTGAACTAGAGAAGGCGAAAGGAAAAGCTTGTGATTCTTCAAGCAGTCAGAGAGAAAAAAAAACCAGATTAGCCTTAGGTTGCATTGAAACTAGGAGTTTTTCGCTCTTTTTTCAATCTGCATTCAGTTTGAATTTTTTTCCCGAACAACGCAAGAGATTAATCGCTTTTCTTATAGAATTTAGTACCAATCTCCCAAAGGACTCGTTGAACAAAAAATTTCACCATGATGTTCATCTTCATGATAAGATTGAAGTTCAGAAGAAAGAAACTCAGGCATATTTCTCGAGAAAAATAACAAAATTCTGTGTATTTTCTGGTAGCAAATAGCGAATCTACGAATACAAATAAACAATTTTATCTAAAATAATATCTGATAAAGTTGGTTGATATGAAGTTGAGAATCTATGATTTTTACAGAAATCTCGATATTTTCATCAAGAATTCGAATTAATTAAAGCTTTTCTGGAATCCTACCCATGCTACCCACTTTTACCATTTGAAGAAAAAAAATCTGAAGAAAAAAAAATTTTATAAAAGATATGGTCATTTTTCAAATTCCCATTTTTTATTTTTTCGAACTTTGAGCTGAAAATTTTTGTTGATTTGAAAGTGGGAGAGGGATCAAAAATTGATTTTCAGAATCAAGATTAGACAAGAAAGCTGACTAGCACCGTCAAATTATCGACAGTTTCCCCATTGTCGAGCGATTTTGAATTATCGAAATTTCATTGATTTTCAAGTAGTGAAAATGATCAAAAAAACGAAATTCCGCTCCCAAACGATAATAAGGTTAAGCATAAGATCATATTCAGTTGAATTGATTTTTTTGTCTAATCTTGATCCTGAAAATAAATTTTTGATCACCCTCCCACTTTCAAATCAACAAAAAATTTCAAAGTTCGAGAAAATGGGATTTTGGTGTCAAATGCGAATTTGAAAAATGACCATATTTTTTATAAAAATTATTTTTTTCAGATTTTTTTCTTCAAATAGTAAAAGTGGGCAGCATGAGTAGGATTCCAGAAAAGCTTTAACAAATTCGAATTCTTGATGAAAATATGGAGATTTCTGTAAAAATCTTCTTATCAATTAGCTTTATATCGTGGAATTGTGTTTGCAAAATTTTTAAGTATTATTATTATAACTACTTATTATTAATTAGTAATAAAATAACGTAGTAAAATATATTGAAAAATTGGCCGGCAATATGGAAAAATGGATTTCCAAATATGAATAACAATAATAAAGGGGATTCGTTTCGAGAAGTGCTCTGATTATATACTATTCCGAGAAGTCAACTGTAGTTGATAATCAAATTATGAGCCAACCTACAATTAGTGCAGCCTGGAAATAGGATCATCAAAAAATGAACACCTCCCCCTCTTTGGATTCCTTTTTATCCAATGGAAGAGCAGGAAAATTTGCAACGTAATAGTATCAAAGCCCGGAATTGAGTCTGAAGAAACTCGGCGAAATAAAAAGTTTATTACTTATTATTCGTTCGTTCTCCTATCTTCCTTATGAGTGTAGACTCCAGTAATTATGATAATTAACTTATTTTCTTTGATCGCCCGTCCTTCTTTGAATAAAATATTTTCCCTCAAAGTTCAAAAGAATGAAATAATTTTTTCTTTCATCAATATGATCCGCGTGGAATTTTTAATAATTAAAATCCCAAATTTTTTTTATATTGCAAAATTAGAAATAAATACATCAGTGTCACTGTTTTTAGCTTAAAAGAATTTGTTTCCTTCATAGTATCAGGTAATTACTAGAATTCCTATGTAAATATTTGAATCCACCAACAATTACGACTTGTAAATTCAAATTATTTTTAAGCAGAGTTTTTCATTTAAATCTTTATTGATTCAAAATTTTTTTTAACATTCAGACATTCTTTCTGTGAGAGTCAGCAAGCTTAGGCATTTCTACTTTTAAAAAATCAATCAAGCCTTTTTTGTATATGATTTAATTTAAATTGCAAGTTTTCTTTGATACCCTTTGGTCGTAAACTAATTTATGTATTAAAAAACAGAAAAATTCTGCAAAATAATTAAAATAAGTATTTTAGTATTAGTATTTTATAGATAAATATCATGTAGACAAAGATTCTTTGTCTAGCGAGAAACTTTTAATGATTCATCAACTCAAGATCCTCTTTCACTGGTCACGAACCCAAAATAATGCCTTTCTCTCTAATGTATTTAGTGTATTTTATACGACAATGCTCCTCATGAATATTTTCTTTTGGTTCTAAACTTTTGAGAACGGGTCAGAGAGAAGACTAGCGTATATTTTAGGGATTTTTAAAAATTCTGTGTCAAAATAAAGAAGATTAAATATAACTGTAATTAAATACAAACTATGTTTTTGAATAAATGCTGATACAGACAAAAAAAGATTTTCTTCACACTTTATCAAATGAAAAAATAGTTTTTTGTCAATTTATCAAGATTTTATACATATTTATTCTGAAAGAAGCATTTTCTGAATTATCGATTTTCTCTAGAAACTCAACCAACCTAAATTTATTCTTGTTATCTATCAAATTAGGTAGTTATATAGAATCAATGATATTAAAATTCCCTTAGTGACCCATGAAGTGAGACAATTTCTCGAGTCACAACTTCCTAATTAAGAGGAATATTTAAGGATTAGAACTCATGTTGACTGATTGACGAAGGAATAGGAAACTTTTGTTACGAGGGAGATCTAACCTGACCAGTAGGCATAGTCGGCCAAATTTAGCTAAGTGAGCCCGGGGTAATTTCTAATAATCCCGAACACAATATGCTTTCTTATTATTTTTCGACTTCTGGAAGCGTTCTGAAAATCTTCGAGTCTATAATTTTTAAACGTTTTTTATATAAATACTGATTGAAAAGAAGTATTCCCTTCTGATATATATCTGCTAAAATTAATCCTGTTATTTAGCTTCTTTATTATTGATATCATTTAAATCTTAGTTGTTTGTTTCAACTGACATCTTTATTCAAAAAAACAACGAGTATCTCTGAAATCAATACTGATTTGATGAAACCCAATAATTCAGTGACCAGTCGGTTTTCTGTTTATGACCTTTCGGGGAATACTTGGGATTCAAATGAGTTCATTGAAGAGAATTGAAATTCGACTTCTTCATGAAAAAGTTCATCCCCCACGATAAAAACTCAGACCAATGAATTGGTTTAAGAATTATTACCTAATAATATTCGAGCTCCTATAAACCTTAGCGCTACGGGTTCAATGGGTTCAGAAATTTAATTAAAAGTACTAGGGTTTCTAAGAAATTTGATTTCGTATGAGAACAAAATCTTGTTTTAATTTAGACCTAAAAATGATTTTATCATGGATAAGAAGAAAAGACTTGTTTGACAATCAAATCAAGAAGATAAAAACAGTAAATCAAAATTGCAAAAAAAGTAGCAAAACTATTTGAGAAACTTGAACCAATACAATAGTACACTTTATATCATTTTATTCATGAATAAGGAAAACTAGCCCGAATTAAATTTTTTAGAAAGATGTCCGCCTTTTTCGAAAAATATTTGGTCATGTAGAAAAATGTTGATGTGACGCTTGTACTCATGTCAGGTAAAAACAAATCAGATAGGATATTTAACTATTTCTTTGAAAAATATATTACTCGTTGAGATCACATGAATCTAAAATTAATTCTGGTAGATGTGAAAATCAAATTATCGATTCAATTGTAGATATCAAAATTAGAATAATAAATGGAATTACGAGAATTGACTAAAACTTCCTGTAATTTTGTTCAAATTATCTATTAAACGTTTTAGTGTTAATTCTGATTTACGAATTTGCAACCTTTAATATTTTTATTTATTTTATCACTTTCGAGTAGTAAGAGTGAATCTTGGATCATCTTTTACATGCCATATTTGAATACGGAAAATTGAAAATTTTGATCTGGCCATTCTTTTTGTCCACCTTTTCGGGGGTGAGAACATGAACGAGCAAATAATAAGTGATAAAAGATTTATTTTACCAGGTCTCTTCAAATTTGATCCTGGCTTTGAATTATATGCTTTAACAATGCGATAATTTTGATCAAGAGGTCGTGTACGACCTTTGGATTCGAAGATATTCATGATTTTCCTCGCAGGTGGGAGGAATGGCGTTTCTGTACTAATTTCACTCCATTCTCAAGGTTCCTCTAGGTAGAACTTGAGGTCTGGTTTTTTCTTCCAATGGTTTAAACTTTCTACTGTATTTCGCTTTAATTAATTATTTTCATTTATTCCAGTTCCCTTGGAAATGGATGTTTTTGTCAAGGAACACTTGAACTACTGGTATAGTCTAAAGGCTTACTACTTTGCAAGGACAGTTGCTGATATTCCATTCCAGGTGGGTCAACTAAGCTATCAAGTGTTAAAAATACAGAATTCAATTCAAATTTTATTTTTTAGATTCTTTTCCCAATAATCTATGCAAGTCTGTCTTACTTCATGACAGGACAGCCGATTGAAGCAACCAGATTTTTCCTATTCCTTCTCATGTGCATAATGACATCATTTGTTGCACAGTCTATGGGTCTCGTGATTGGTGCAGCAACATCACTTGATGTATGTCTCAAATTTTGATTAAAATTCATCTTATTATTTTCCTGATAAGAGTAGGATGAAATATTTATATTTTATTCCCAAACAACTCATTAGAGCTTTTATTCTTGCAGAATCTTGGACATCATAAGAACAGAAAGTCGTTACGAAAATTAGACTAGCCCTAATAAACACTAATGATGTCAAAAAAAAGATGTTTAGTAGAGAAAGCCCAACTCTTAATTTCATTTTGAAGTTAATCGAAATCAATGTTTCCGAGTTTGTTCTGACATACAAAATCTCGATGGAAAATGACAATTTTTGAACATCCGCCAATATCTTTTCAATGAAATTTACTACGAAAATTTAAAAAATTGAGATTTTTTAGATAGTTTTTTGCAAAATTTCATACAAAAATAAGTTTAATAGTAGAAATTGAGTCTTTTTTCACATGTTGAGAGAAATTTCTGGGAAAATGGAATTTTTGTATTTTAGAACGTGAAAAATTTAATTTTTGGTTTTGAAAATGTGTTTTTCTCGGTTAAAACGTGAACATTTGAGTAATACATTCGGTTAACCGGGGATCAAAGATTTCCTTTCCAAAGTCTACGGCAGAAACTTTGATTTGACCAATTCTTTTTTTTCTAGGTGGCAGTTTACCTCGGTCCAGTAACAGGAATCCCAATTCTCTTATTTTCCGGATTCTTTGTCACTCTTGAGATTATTCCCAAATACCTGCAATGGCTTTCCTACATTTCTTATACAAGATACTCATTCAGAGGTTCACTATTGGTAAGTTACTCCTATTATAATCATGAAAACTAAATCAATCTGCATGTAGTAGTCGAATAAATAAATATAGGGATATCATCAAAAACTAAATAGGGAATCTATCAAAACCTACATATATATTTACATCATCTAATATCACTTCCTACATGAATAGTTATCACTTTTAAAATGGTGTGTTCCATAAATTACATAATCTACAATGTAGATTTCATCATCTATATATTCCATGCTCTTAATTACAAGTACTACATATTAGATTTATCAAATTCAACTTGTTGATTGGTTGAATCAGACTAAATATCCATCTCCAATCCTCCTATATTTTTCAGCTTTGTTGATTCAATATCTCACTACTAGCTCCTTTTAAAAATTAATTCTAAAATTAGCGGATATTTTTAATTTTTTCCAAAATTAGCGGACTTTAAAGGTGTTATTTGTGGTGTGATCAGTGTATTCAGCTTGGCAAAAACATTTGAACTTATACACAACGAAAGATTCTGACAATGGATTCGGTCTATCTTTTGTTTTGTTTGAGAACAGCTTTTTTGCTTTAAAGATGAATTTTAATTCCAATTTTGGAAAGGTTTTGTCACACCATTGATTGATTCTTAACTTTGTATTGTTCGCCAATACATCGCCTTTAAATGGTAAAATCACTGTTATTTTATTATCAATTTCTTTATCTATTACTCTTTGTTTTTCCTTTTTCAACACATTATCTATAAAGTCTTTGGGATAATTGCTACTAATAAAGAGTTCCTTCAGGAACTCTTTTTCTTCTAGGAGGCATTCAGGAGAGACTATTTTTTCCAATCTGTTGAAAAGTGATATCATCAAACCCACTTTCGTTGCTTTTGGCGAAAAGGAGTAGAAATTTAATAATTTGCCAGTGAAGGTAGACTTTCTATGAATTTTTCTTTGTAAAGATCCATCATTTTGTCTGCATAATAGAACTTCCAAGTAGGGCATTTGATCATTATCCTCCATTTCCAAGGTAAACTTTATATTTGGATGCGCTTCATTAAACTTTGTTAATATCTCTGTCGAGTCTCTTTCATTATCAAGTATGATGAAGATATCATCCACATATCTTTTGTACAATTTTGTTTCTAAGATATCTCCAGATAAAAGACCTGATTCCAGTTTTCCCAAGGGGGAGCCCATTGCTACACCATCTGTTTGTACGTATATTTTATTGTGAAACGAGAAGGCGACATCCTTACAACATAATAATAGAAGTCGCTCTAATAACAAGAGTGGAACTGGAAACCCTTCAATTTCTCTGGAAACTTTAACGATGAACTCCATTGTCTCCATTAATGGGACGTTAGTAAATAAAGAAGACACATCCAACGATAACATTATTCCTTCCTTTACATTCACATCCTTCATTGTCTCTACGAACTCAAATGAATCTTTGAGAGAATACTTGCATACTTTACTTTTGATAGGATTGAGGATCTCAACCAACCATTTAGCTATATTACAAGTTGGAGACTGACTCATATCCAAGATGGGTCGAAACTGTAAATTCAATTCATCTTCGTCTGGTTTCAATTTGTGAACTTTTGGGAGTCCGTAAAGTTTATTGAAAGTTGAAATTCTCAAAGTTCTTTATTCTCATTTCTTCAAACTTGTCTTGGTTGATTATTTGCTTAGATCTAAGGTTTTTTAATAAACCTAAACACTTGTCTTTAACTCCTTTTGAATTATAATTCGCTGATTTGATCCTCGTTTTCTTAAATTTTGAAAGTACTTCTTTTTATCAGCGCCCAACCATTTCCTTTATCCAACCTTGATAAGATGATATTTTCATTTCTTTTTAATCTGTTCACTGAGGTCCAATGTCTCCTTTAGAAGAACGGGAATTCCAACTTTTTAGTTTTGTATTCTTAAGTGTGGCCAGGTTTAGTTGTAAATTATCAAAATCATCTGTTGTCGTGGGAGTAAGGGTTTTTGTCTTATCCAATAACCTTTCAAAACCAACACTTGCTTCTATATCCATAAGTTCATCATCTCCTGGGATACACATATTCGTACCTAGTGATCATACCTCCAAATCCGTTGGTGATAATTGTACACACTTTTGTTAAGACGTTTGATAGTTAATTTATCAAAATTAACTCAATCTCTTTCAAGTGTTTCTTATGATCGTCAATCACTTTAAATATTTGCTTAAGAGATTCACAAATACTGGTTTCTAACAGCGTATCAACAATAACATTATTATCAACGTTCTTGTACAACCATGCGATACAATCATCTTTGCTGATGGATCGTGACTTCTTTTTGACAATTTTCAATCCATTGTTTATCGATAGTAGTTGCCACTTCTACAGATTTACCACACTTCGAGTTTGCAACTTTCTTCCACAAATGAATATGGAAAGAGTTTTTTTCCAAACATTCTGAATAAAATAAGCTTAGCTCCGAGTTTTTAATGAATTTTCCATTGGATGTTAGGAACATTTCGACCTTCTTGTTGATTCTTGAACATAATTCCATCTTTACATTTTTGACTTTGAGATGATTATCAATATCATCTTTAACTTTGGAAATGCTTTCGATCATTTTTTTCTTTAAAAAGGCGATGCCTGATGTTATTAAGATATAAGTACTTTATTTCAGGCATACTCAATATTTTTCTCAGGAAAATGAGGAAAAAAATTTACTTTTCGAATTCCATGATAAAATGAGCCAATAAGATGTGGAAATTCATAAAATTTATGCATAAATCCAATCTGACCAAAATTAGACCGTTTTTCAAATTTTGAAAATGCCCCGAATTTCCACTTTTGAGCTAAAATTTTTTATCGATTTCAAACATTCGAAGCAATTAATTGCAGGTATTCAAGATCAGCATTAGACAAAGAATTCGAATTTGGCTGTGAAGGTATAAAGGAATCTATTGTTTCCAAGAAAAAGTTAAACTATAAAATTTTGGATCATTCCCCTCTCGTGATAATCAATGAATTCAAATTTATCGATTTATCACAATAATAACGAATTTCTGTGATTTAGTAAGATAGATTCAAACTTGTGCTGAAAAACAAAACGACCCACGAATATCTTATCCACATGTGCCTTCCTTCAGAAATTTTTTATACACGATTTATTTTCTTGATATTTTCAGTAGTAGTTTAGCAAATCGTAGCCTCGATGAATTTTAATTTTTTTTGCTTTAGACATGTAATAAACCATTTTTCATTGAAATTAAGAACGAAAATACACAAGACTCGCATTTCATTTAGAAGCTTTTGCAGTTCGTTAAGGAAGTAATTCGTGAAATTCAGTAAGAAATTCATGAAATGTTTTCTCCATTGTTCAACGTTCGATGTGATCAATTAAGTTTTGTAGAACTTGTGGCATTTTTTGACATTAATCATTGATATCAACAATCATTCTTCTTCGAGGTAATCTCTCTCTGGGATTGCGGATTCATCTGTAAGCGATTGAATATGGCACTCCCATGAGATTAATGAATTGAGACCAATCTTCACACAAAAACCTACTAAACTCACATATCCAATAGCTTACCAATCAGAAGACTAATTGAGATAATTGAACTTAATCACTACATTTAAAGTAATTTTTATCTTAATTTTGTCCCCTTGCAAGCGAAGGATTGATATCTTTGATTGACGAATAAAACTTGAATATTCCTTAATGAATTGCATTAATTCCATATCGTTTTTCACTACTTCCCTATTGAATTCCATAACTTCCTTCAATAATGACATTTTAAAATACTATTCCTAAAATGAATTTCATGAGTTTCTTATTGAACTACACGAATTCCTTATTGAATTTCATATCTTCCTTAACGAACTGCAAAAGGTATAGAAGCTTTTGTTTTTACCACTATTTTAAAAATTGTTCAAATAATCTTCATATAATGGCTCACTATAGAGGAATTCTTACGAGATTTTATTTTTGGCTGGGAGAAATCATGTAATTACATTATTCTATTAGTTAGAATGAGAACGTGATTTCTTGATCAGATCTACTTTTTGCTTACTCTCTTAGTATGATGGAATTTTTCAATTTTCCCTTTCTTAATTTCAATTCATATGACTTGTAATTTGATTAAGGAAATTATTTATAATTTATTTTCCTTTCTAGGCAATTTACAGTTACAACAGAACCAGTTTGAGCTGTTCGCCAACAGTGAAGAATTCCGGTTGCTTCAAGAAGCCCACATTCATCCTCGATATGCTCGGCATGACAGATGGCTTGTACTATGTTGATTTTATTGTTTTAGTTGCCTATTTTCTATTTCTAAGGATTATTTGTTTCCTCATTCTCAGATGGCGGGTCAATCGACGAAACTAAGCACGCAGTACACCAAAATATTTCTAGCCTGTTTCATTCCTTTTTCTATTATTTCATCTTTTGTTTATTTATATTATTCAATAATAATATGGAGAAAAATTTAAAAACATACAACAATACAAAAGATGATCAACTTTCTCTGGAATTAGTCTTTCATCCTTGAAATAACGTGATTAATACAGTTCCAGTAAAATATAATCCCATATTTATTCACAAAATGAGAATGATTACAGAAAAACTAAGACAGTTTTTTATTCATCTTTTCCTTTTTGATCATAAAGTTTATTTTTACAGTGAAGAAGAAGAGACATAGAAATGAAAAATTTTGTAAAATGTTTATCAATTTTTAAAAATTTGAACCATTTTTATCTGCAGTGTGTAAGAAACATCTCAAACAGAATACAAACAAGTTTTGAAATTAGCTGAAGTAGAGATTTTTATCAGGAGAGTACATAATGGGATTCTTCCTTGTATCATTAAAGAAATTGATCGAGAAACCTATCGGAAAAAACAAACAATCTTGAATGAGTTGATTTCCTTTACTCTGACTAGTCAAGAATTATTCACTCGTCTGGTATCTGAATCTGTCCAATTCAAATTTTTTTTTTCATTTATTTTCACGATCAATAATGGTGAATCAATCAAGTTGATAATTTTGAAAAGGGTCGCTCTCAATAGCGAATTTAGATTGCATTTAATTTAACTTGTATTCTCCGGAGTAGAATTCATGACTTTAGGGACTCTGTCATAACTTTATTCAAGAAATGGCTTTATTATTTTATCGAATCAAGTTATTTCTCAATATATGTATTTACATAATTTTAATGATTAAACGGGTTATTTTACAATTTCTACACTGACGTCATTTTTAAAGGATAATTTTCATCTACAATTCGAAATTTTGGATCAGGTAAGGATCCATTTCTAAAATTGGTCGAAAGGATTGTTTTGCAATGCTCAATGCTATGAATAGTAAAAATGTGAGGTTTTAAAAAAATATGTCCAGATGTATTTATTAAAGTATATATATAGTATGTGGTACTAATGATTTTTTTTCAACATTTTCAATAAAACATGGTTGATTATGATTGAAACAGGATCTAATAATTTCGTCCTATTAGAAAAATAGCCTATCAATGAGGGATACAAAATAGGGAGGTTTGGTTAGATTGAGAGACAGAGATAAAATATCCAGGAAATAATAATAAGTATGCGTACAGAAAACAGAAGAACGCAAAAAGTTTGAAAGACCTTTGGAATAATAATACCGGATGGGCTCAGGTTCCCAAACCAAAATTACCTCATTTTTTGATGATAACCTTTAGAAGGAGGTGGGTGAGAGAAAATTTGTCTCTTGATTTTTCATCGTCTTGTTGATTTCTTCGATATTCTTGCCAAAGTGAGATTCAAGGGTTGAGAAAGATCTGGAAGTGTTCAAAACTGATTTTGACTCAATCTCAGGTTTCTTTTCACTCTGATTTTTCTTCAAATCAAAATCTAAACAAGAGAAATGAAAAAGAACATATTAAATGCTGATTTTATGTTGTAGTATCAAGATTGATCGATAATGCTTTAGTGCTGGGGCATCATTCGATAGATCATGAGATTTACATGTGTGCTAATTTGAAAAATGCTACGAACTAATTGTATTTCAGAAATTATATAGACCCAAATATTTTAGACCTTGATCGATCATTACTAGTTTAAGGTTTATAATTATGACTTATCATGATTTGGAATTAAACTGGAAAATTGAAGAATATTATTTTTAGAAAAACTGCCAAGGTACGGATCAAATAAAATTGACCACATCAAAGAATAGCTTAAAATGATGGCCTGAATAGTTTCAACATTTAAAAATTGAATTTTTATTTCAATAAACCATGTATGAAAGATATCAAAACTAATCATTATATTTTAAAAGTAGTTTTGACAAAAAAGAAACAGAACAGTCTGTTAAATGATCACGAGAATGGTTCATAAAATAAACAAACAATGAATAACTCACCCCTTTTACGTGGATACTTTTTCAAGAGTTCATTGTCCATATGTTTGGCTACTCCATTGAGATTATCGAGTTTTCGATTCCTTCGAAATGAGGCAACTGAACAATCAGATTCATATCCTGATGGATGCGGTTCTCTGGAATGAGTTGAAGCAGCAATTTGATTTCTTATAATGGGATATCCGAATGATATAACTGCTGGATTTATTTTCAAATAAGCAGGCAAATTTTCATTTTCTGTGTCAAAAGATAACATTGACTTTTTAGAAGTCTGGGCATCAAGATAGGCAAAATCATCAATTTGATGTTTGACTTTGGAATTCTTCGGTAGAGAAATTATTGCCAGATATTGTTGTACTATCGGCGAACTGAAATAATGATGGTTACTGGGTTCATGTTGCAATTCCGAAGAACTTTCCTTCTGAAATTTAATTTAAAATAATATTGATAATCAGTCATGAGAATAATTACTTACCTTAGGGACATAATTTTCCGAGACAGAACGCTTTCTAGAGACAATTCCACTTGAAAGAGAGGCTGTTTCCTGACAAATTTCACTAAAGCTCTCAAGAGATTGGTCCAGAACTCTTGGAAGACGACATGTGGATATTCTTCTAGATCTGATAGCTATTTGATCTGTGTCTGAAATCTTTCTTTCCTTCAATATACGGTTGACTGCTTCTTTATTGCTATTATTAACAGTAAGTAACAGCGAATCCAACTCCTGAGATGGACTGAATGAACATAAAGATGTTTTTCTCGATCTCACAACTTGGACCGGGGTTTGATATTCGTTAACGAATTGAGCTGATGACTAAATTAAATTAAAAAATTATATTACATCATAAAATGTAAAAGATGTTGTTCTTTTACGGCTATTTTCCTTTTTCATACCAGACATGAGTCAAAAATGAGCATTCAATAAAACACAAATATCCAAAAATTATTGTCAAGTAGTTTGGTTTATTGGGCGCGTACCACAATTCAGTGAATAATTCAAAACATAATGGGTAACTTGCTAAAGTTATTCACCAATACCAATGAAGTGTCAAAGGACGATCTAAATGTTTTTGTTGATTTTGAAAGTAACTCTATTCTATAATAAATTAGATTGTCAACCAACACAAGAAGAATATGACCTGTGGTGTGAAGTAGACAGAGTAATCTTAAAGTCTGAGGAGATTATTACAATAATTGGATCTTATGAAAGTTGCAGCAAAATAATTCAAGCTGCCATAAGAAATCCCTCTGATGAAATTGCCCAGCAAAATGTTTGGAAAGCTTTGGTGCCTTCTGTTAAGAAGCTAAAATATATTCATCAGTTCGCTTGTGAACTATCAGCCATTGTACCAAAGCTTTTAGCTTTTCTCTGTTCACCAGAAAAAACTGTCATTGAACATTTGGAAACTGAACAGGCTCTATTCAAGCAGTTTGCTGAAATTATGGGATTTATTCTAGAATTCGACGCCCTCAAAGTCAGTTTTATTATTAATGTTTTGTTTATCATATTATTATTGTTATTATTTTTTAGATGATGAATCCTTCTATTCAAAATGACTTTAGCTTTTACCGACGATCCATTAATCGTCGTCGTCAATCATTTAGATATTGTACAGCTGTGAGTCATAATCAAATAAAAATCTAATTTTCATTTGGATTTAACTACAATACTAGATTTAAATACATTTGTAAATTTAAATTTCATTAGGCTTCTGGAATTAATCAAGGCAGTAAGACTGGCGGAGAAATAAACGATGAAATTATCAATGACGAAGAATGTAGCCAAATGTCTCTGTTCTATGCTCAGGCGACACCAATGCTACACTTGATAACACAGTCCACCGTACAATGGAGAGACGAAGTGAGTATTATTAAATTTTATTGCCATTTTCTTTACCTCTGAGGAAATAGAAATTAGTTTTTTTCACAAATGATAAAGAGTAATAATAAAAGCTCTCTCTTTATTTATTGTTATATATCACCAAGAATAAAAATAAACACTGAATTTATGAATCATCACTTCCATTTTATATTGAATTTCTAGGTTGTTTTTATTTGGGGTTTACTCCTTCTTTTTACTTGAATCAAAGATGATGCTAGAATTCGGCCATTTTTCATGATAGCTCAACCCAATCTATTATTCCAAAAGGACACTTATTTAATCCTTAAAACTAATTAACTCCTCCATTTGGTTAGTAGATTAACGGGTTAGGCATGTCAAGAGATTTTACGTTTCCTGTTTGGGAAATTTCAGGATTAACAAATACCCAAGACTACAGTTTAAAATAATAAACATTTGTCATGATACCAGTTGGTAACTAATTTGAAAATTTAACAACAGGAGATCATCTAGAAAGCACAGATTTTCCTCATTCATTAAATGCAAACTCTGTATTAATATTATCCCTTTTGCACAACTTTTCTGGGGTCAACTAACCTCTTTTTCTCCTCTCAATACTGTTTTGTACTGTAATTTTATTTCTCTCTAGTTGCAATAGTCATGAAACATTTTTTCCATATCAAAAATAACCTTACATTTACATATTTTTCATTCAGTATTTCAATTTTTTCCCTGGGAATAAAAAAGACAAGTTTATCCCTGTCGAACTTTTGTAGTAAATATGTACAAGTAATCTGCATGGATTTTAATGAGAGCCCAACCCCCTTTTTTGGTTATTCAAAAAGAGTGCAAGTGTATCTTTTTATTAGTTACAATTTTGGAAAGTAACAATCAATTTCCCCAGAGAATAAAAACGACGTCTGGGAGAGAGAGAAATCATCCCTCACTTCCATGACTCACAATGGATCAGTTAAACTGTTCTAATTGCTAGGAAAACTAAAAGATTTGTTTGTATTTTCTGATACGTACATTCTTTCTATGCTTTGTACTGTTTCATTGATTTCATTACCCATTAAGTATCTGATTCAACGTTGAAATCAATTGCATGTCAATTATAAAACTAAAAGAGAATTCAGAGATGGGGTGGAGTGAAGGTTAGGAATGTCCAATCAAATGTCAACAACGTGAAGCCTACTGAAATGTCATTTGAACCTTGCTATTACAATGAACAAAGAAATTATATACATACAACAATGTATTTGTTTTCATCTTTCAAGAATAGACGGAATTTGGTTGTAGAATTTTAGACCAACACTTTTAGACGTCATCATCAAATTATTATTCTTCAAGTGGTTTCACTATTTCTCTCTATTCATTCAAAAACGCTTAATGTTCAAGTACAATTTTTTGAATACTCTCAAAATCTATAGAATGGGCAATTCTTATTCTAACATTACTGTTATATCATTTCAAGAAAGCACTTTAAACATTTTACCTAGAGAAAAATACCCACTCAATGGTCTCTGTGGCTGTGAAAACGAACTTGAGAAAGATGTGAATTTTTTGGTAAAAATATTGTGCAAACTTAATATTTCTGATCAAAGTAATTTTAAGCTCTCTGTTGATGTAATAATCATGAGCAAAGTTAACTTTATAACTTGGCTACCTATATCATGACACAATTTACAAGAAAAAAGGGACACCACTATAGACAAGAACGAAAAAATTACACAAAAATGGCATCTTCAAAGAATATTTGAGGGGGATTGTCTCCCAACTTTGTCAAGAAACAAATATTAACCCCTTCGATCCCAGTTAAATCAACAGTTTTAGGCGATCGTTGCATTTTAACGGGTTCGAAGGGGTTAAGATTACTATATTTAGAATCAGCGTAAAATTCTGTACAACTGTTGAGAAAAATAACCCATAACCTTCAACTACTCTGGCCCATTTGTGATCATGTTTCTGATCAAAATTAACTTTGATGGACTTTCATTCATTTATCGAATCATCATCCCCCTCTGCTCAATGAAATTGTAAAATTTAAATTTTTCCGGAATTCGTAAATGTTCCCAGACAAACTTCATAATATGGTTATTCTCGAACTTTTGACATCAAATGTGCATCTTTCTGTTAAGAAATTTATTGATTTTCAATTCAAAGAAAATCCATCCATAGACTCAAAAGATATTTCACATTATATGTTTCGAAAGTCGTGTGAAAAGGGCCCCTCAGTCAAGGTCAAAATATTTTATTGAATAATTCTTGAATGAAAAAATTCTAACATTACTGTATTCTTTTCAAAGTAACCCTACAGATAAACTTGATATACATTTCCTTTTCGAATATTTTATGTCCATCTACTCTCCCTGGTTCATGTACTTGCCTTTGAGAAAATAAAATCGCACAAAACAAGACATAAAAAAGAGAGACTTTCTGGATTAAACTAACAGACATTTTTTTTCTTTCTCTCATTATCCTTGATATTGTTTTTTGCTACTCTTCGTTTTGTTTGCACACACAAGCTTTACTTTTTTTCTCTTCTTCAAGTTAATCTCTTGATATTTTCACTGTACATACATGGATTCTTCTTCAAACTCTTTCGCATGCACATGTCTTTTTTTATTTTCTCTGCACATGCATCATTGGTCCTATCCGACACCTCGTATACTAATTAATAACTTTGTCGTAAATCTATTCTTGTATTTATTATTATAATTATCATGTTTATAATAATATGCTTGTAGAATATATAGAGACTCGCTTCTAAACTTGTAATTTTTTATCAAAATTCTTCATAGTTGGTAATGTTAATATATTATCATCGTAATTATTACATTAGCAGAATATTTTTCATTAAAGTACAATCTATACCACCAATGTTATATTATGAGAGACAAATATTTTTATGTCATTCAAAACAAACCATATTATTGCTACCTACCGAAAACAATATACAAGAATTATTATTCGTTAAAAATAAACATTCAACAATACTGATCTATGTTGAGAAAAAATACATAGAAAATAATAATACAATTATTTCTTGGAGGGGTCAAAACTATCGATAGTCAAATGTGATTCATTTGGAAATCTTTCTCCTATAAATAGATAACCCCTTTTTATCCTACACAAACATCGTACACTTGTTTCTTTTTTTATAGATTTTTCCAATACTGCTACTATAATAAGAAAAATTAGAGAGAATATAGAATCATGATAAAACTGCAGATGGACCAATGATAATTATTCATATTCATTCATTCCTGGAAAGGGAAATAGGGAACCCTTTGTAAAAAATTATTGATTTCTAGTCATCAAGGGGAAAAATCGTTCTTTAATATCTGACTTACGGCTCGTTAAATGGTTTATTTTTCTCCTTTTCTAAATACATCACCAATCATCATGGGCAGAAACTCAGGGAGTATTTCTTTCAAGACAAGTCTATTAAGTTGTGCGATAATTATCTTATAACTTTTAAGTATTGAGAATTATTTTATTGAAGAAAAACTTGATAAAGAAGAATTGAATATAGCTTCCCGATTAATTCATAGTTTTCTAATCCCATCAAAAAAGAATTCATCAAATTTTAAATTGAGAAAGTTTTTAAATCTATTTTCTACCACGTGTGGACTCGTGTTGCTCTAGAGATATAGGACATGAAACTCAGATATTTCTATAAAATTAAATGCGACCCAAATATTCTAGAACGTTTAATAGAATCTTCAAAAAATGGTTTAAGCATTTTGAAAGTTCTTTTATGGCCCACTCTTATAAAATATGAGTTCAAATAAATAAGTGATTAATGGTACCAAATTTGTTTGAATTCATTTTAGTTTTTGAAGAATAAAAACATTTGTTCAAGTTGGAGTCCCATCACTCATCGTAAAATTATTGTTGGGATAAAAGGCGGACGTCATGTTCTCTCGATCATCAGAAAGCTCAGAAAAGAAAGGATGTATCTGCTAATTCCTATTGAAATTCTATTCATCACATTCAAGATTACTACTGCCTTACCAAGTCTGGTTATTAATGGTTACCGTGTAACTTGGCAATTTCCATTAAAATACCATTTCATTCTCTTTGTAATCTTGTACTTTCTGCTAAGTATTTACTGCTCTGAAATCAATAACTACTCAGAATTTTTGTGATCTCGTTTCCATCCAACAGAATTATCATCAATCAAGTTCTCGCATAACGGATAAATTATGCAGCAAAGTCTGAGTTTAAAACAATTATTATTCCTTCTATTTAGGCTATAAACAACCATTTTTTTCAAACTTATAATAATAGGGCTATACTAGGGATAAGCTCCCAAAATACCATCCTATTTCTGTCTTATCTTTTATTCTTCTGTCTCCCTGTAAAAAAACAAAGGAAAACGCATGTTAACATTTTCAGAAACGAGACTGCATTTAAATATATATCTATTTTGGCGGTCTTTGGAATCGATAAATTTATAAACCTCCATAGACTAACCTATTTTTAGGGTTTTCTTATTTAAATAAACTCTTTCATCCTGGACTAAAGGCTGGAAATAGCTTTGAATTCCAACGTCTAATACTCATCTTTTTCTTGATGTGTTATTCCTTTCCCTAATTCCCCATTCATTCAATGAATAAAGAGAGAAATTAGTGGCTCCAAATTGTGTGTGAAATAATCAGGCTCGTCTCTTGGTGCCGTAAATCATGTACCACTCTTTTTTGTTCATTTTTTAAATTTTGTTTCTATTGGTTCCAATAGTTTGGCTTTTTATCTTGCACAAGGCTGGATCATCGTCTTTTGCATTTTCTTCAAGTGTACTTGGTAAAACGATTGCATTGAAATACACCGCCTCTCCCCTTTTGATATATTCAAGAAGAAAGGAATACACTTTTTAGTTTGTTCTTTTTTTCAAAATCATTTTAATCTGATCCTACTTTTCAGTTCGTCATGTCATTTTTGTGTGTTTTGTGCATTTCCTCGCTTGATTAGTCAAAGTTTTCTAATTTATATATCCATTTTTTCTGAAGAAGGAAAATACAATCTAAAACTAGCTAGTTGATATAAAGATTTTTTATTTTTATTTAAAAATCTCAATATTTTCCTGCCGATTGTCATGATGAAATAACCCAGTTATTTGTTTAAAAAGAAAATTAAACCTGAAAAAAATTTGACGATAAAAGTTTAGAGAATTTCGTCCAATTTAGTTATTTTGGATGGTTTTCATTCATTGATAATTGGAAAATTAAAAAATTGGTTCAATATCACACAACAATTTTTTTGTGTGGATGGTGTCAAAACTATGTTGGTGTTGAGTAGGGTAATACAAAATTTTATTTTCTCCTATTTTTCTTTAGAATATTCAAAAAAATTCATTGAAAAAATCATGGAGCGTGTTCAAAAATTGGCTTTTTCAATTGAGATTTTGTATATCAGAACAAACTCGAAAACTTATGGGAAAAAATGCTTAATTTTCGATCATCTTCAAAATGAGATTAAGGCGAGGAATAGTTGAAAAATCTGGCATAATAGTAGTTAGAAGCGTTGCCTCACAAATAATCGGCTTGAATAGTAAATTCTCATCTTTGTATCAACTCAACTACACAATTTTTCATACAGAATTACTAGACAAATTTGTGTAATTTGACCAATATGAAAAAATGCAGATAAATATTCTGAACACTATCGTCTTTTTATGATAATCGTATTAGAGGGAAAATATTCTTCCTGTTCATATTTATGCGTCTCATTTTTTCACTAGAAAAAGTAGAGAATATACGATATTTTTATCAATTATCATGGGGCGGGGGAAATAAAAACATTTTCACTGTCCGTTTTTTCCTGGCTATTTTATAATATTTTTATGTCACTGCAATAAAAATGTTCAGATTATTCCTGTTCATCTCTCTGATCTTGTCTCTTGTTCTTGTAATCTTCAAATATTTTATAATGAGAGGCTTTTTGAAATCATTCAAAAATTTAACAGTGCTATTATAAACCAGGATCAAGATTCTCTTTGATAATCTTTAGTAGAGATAAGTTTTCTATGACATTGGTTTTTAGCTGAGCAACCGATGGCATAGGTATTTTGAAGGAAATAAGAAGATGCCAGATTTTTTCTCAAATTATAATCTCTATTTCGGACATACCCATCAGTGTGATACATGAAAAATATAAAGAGATGGCGTTATCGGTTCAAAATGAAAAAAATTCGAAACTTTTTTTAGCTGAGAATCTATATATCATAGAAATCATTAGTAAGATTGATGCCGATCGATTCTGAACTCACATAAAAATATAGATTTGGCTCCAAAGTAGAACAATCTTTCTCGTGAACGAATCATAATGCCAATAACGGAGAGTAGTTTCTTTTGCTACCCCTATCTTGAGTTGATTTGTTAATCTACGCTTATTTAGTTCAAGTATTTTAAAGTTCAAATAAATTACTCTATTTAAAGTCTACATTTAATCTCACAAGTTCTACTCTGACTTTAACCCTGTCCTTTTTCAACAAACTCTAAATATACTTTTAGATTTAATCGGTACTTCCCTTTATGGAGATACTCTTGTTAAGATAGATTATTCATGAATGAGAATTTGTATAAAAGATATAATTTCTGATAATGATCTCACCAGATCGATAACTCTATTCTTTTTCTCACTCACGAATGCACATTTTCAAATTTCTAATACTAAAATATTTCACACTTAGAGTCCTACAGTGAGTTTATTCAAACAAAGTTTATTCTCAAAGCCGATATATATATATAAATATATGCTCAAAGCTTTGTACAAAGTATTTATTTGCTTTTCAAAAAGAATAATTTGGGTTACTTCTAAATTATTGGCATTCCGTAAAGATAAGTTGATGTTCCTTTTTCTAATTTAAAAGGGGCTTTAGAGAATAACCCCGCAGAGAGATCTCTAGATGATTAGACTGGGGTGTGTGTATTACAGACAAAATTACAAGCATTATTAAATGCATGTCTAAATGAAAGAAAAGGAATAGTAGTTGTCTACGCTAAAGTTGTCGTTTTAATTTTATTACACTGCATTAGCTTGTCATTTCCTTCTTGTTTCTCTGTTGTTGTGTTTGTGGCATAGATCCTCTTGTCTACTGTCAAAAGATAGTACATTAAATCTGATGAAATACAATCTAGGTTGATTAGTCAGGCGTTTAATGTATTCCTAATGATTTATTCGAGATTGAATGTCTATTTGATAGAAGAATGAATATTTCAATCTTGAGTTTTTGGGAACTTTTATCATTTGAAAATCTAAAGCTTGTTTTTTATCACTTTTATAGATACTTGAAATAGATTTTTTACACTTCGCATTAGAAATTAGATCCATTAAGCTTAAAAATATGCATAATCCATAAAGATAGTTACTAACCTAAGCTAGTCAAACCTGAGGCCTTTGAGAAAAATAGGTGTATATTTGAAATTGCCGGCTTGATATCTCTCATAGTTTAGAAAATTATCTATTATAACCTCTTTCATATTTCAAATAAGCTTTCAAAAAAGAATTCAGGATAAGCATACAATTTTTCAGTTTCAAATTTTCTAATCTGTTAGATGAAAAAATGATAATTTGACTCTCTTACGGAATTGACACCTGCTTATCCGAACTCTAACATCTAGGTGTTATAAGACGATCTTCATCAAGTTAGAGTTCATATGGATATGGTAATTAGTAATTACCAGGGCAACTAAAAATATGTGTTAAAAAACTATGAAATATTCGATTTAAATATGTGAATAAGACCAAAAAATATTTTATTAATATTTATTTTTAAAAAAATTATCCATCTAAAATATTGTAACCAGTTACAGTATAGTATTTTAAATTTTCATCTTTAAAATTTCTTTCTTTTTTCAGCAGAGAGTTTGTAAAAGAAAAACTTCTTTCAATGTCCGATGTTGAAGGTTGACATAGCTTCAGCTTAGCTTTTTGAGTAGAGGAAACTCTATCATCATCTATCTCCATCAAATCGTGAATACCATTTTTTCTCATTCTTTTTACAAGGTAATTTTTTATTTCTGCTGGATCCTCTACAAATGTTAAATCATTCAATAATCGATAATACTCATGTATTGTTGCAGAAGGCTTTTGAATTTCCTCGATATATTTTATAAAAATCAAATAATTTTGGGAAATCGCTGTCAAATCTCTAAATAAACTTTCTTTTTCAATGCTCTCCTTTGCTTCTTGAACAATTTTACCATCGCTTCGAATATCAGCTATTTTTCTTCGTATAGCTGTTAAATTTTTACAATAATATTCTACGGCCTTCAGCCAGCTCCCCCATCTTGTTACAACTGTCTTTGGAGGCAATCCAATATCTTGAAATAATTCCTTTTTTTATTTTTAACAACAAGTTGTTTAACTGATGCGACTAATCTATCCACATCTTTGAATATATTTTTTATTCGTAAGCAGCAATTATGCATCAGATGTGCTAAGCAAGTGACGTGGAACATATTAGGATATAAAATTGCCAAGTTTTTAGATGATTAAGTAAAATATGAGGCGGCATCCGTTAGTAAAAGTAAAAAGAATTCTCGTTTGATACCCATGAAGTGCAAGAAATCATCTATTATATGACACGCTTTCTGAGATGTTAACGATTCTTGTAGAACAATTGTTTGTGAAAGATATGATTTACTGGGCTCATCCAAATTTCCTATCATGATGTTGACTATTTTTCTTGACTGAATTTCGGATTCATCTATTTGAATGAAAATGTCTCTATTTCGCACTAGTGCAGAAATGTAATCTATTCTTGATTGGTACAAACTTTGAACTAAATTACGGCAATTTGTTTCACTTGGAAGAGGATGGCCAATACTCTCGAAGAGCGATTTGAGCTTCTGATTTCTCAATTTGAAGAGAGGAATATCTGAACTAACGAAAGCTTCAGTCACTTGATACGCCCAGTTGTTTTCGGGCAGTCGTAGCTGCTGTCGGTTTTCCTCAAATCGGCTGATATGAGTTTCTGTTTTGAGATGCTGATCCACCATATTATCTCAAATAAAATTTTTGAAATGGTCAAGAAATTTATGTAACATGTATGTACTTAGTATTTTAACGTGATTGGTTTATTCTTACTATAGATACTAGGTTCGAGGGAAGGCAATAAATAATAAAAAAAGTCTAATGAAGAACAATCCTTTTTTATCAAACTTCAAAATCGGTCATAGAAACAAATTAACACTTGATAAGGATGGTAACTTTTTTATAGGCCAGACAAATATTTATCTATTTATGTGATTAAATATAAATGCATACATATGCAATTATATTTGATTATAAAACCTACAAATTTTATTTTCATGAAGAATTTCTAGTATCTTTATTCATATTTTTGAAACATTTTCAAAATATCAAATATTTGTTAATATGCATTTGGTTGCCCTGGTAATTACTAAACCTTCTAAACCTCTTAATAAAAGTTCGATCTTAGTTAGATTTTCATTTTCTGAATTTAATTTTATGGGGGACTCGGTAAACAGCCAATAGAAACGGCTTATCCAAATCAACATATCATTCTCATTGTACTCACTTGAAAGGCTTGAAGAATTGATTAATTTTATTATATCACCATCTGTGAGAGACATTCGATTTTATGAATTTACCTTTTGCTTTACTATGTTGTTAGATCTACTTTTTGGATTATCAATGAGTACTTTAATTTTAGCAGATATCTTCTTGTGAGAAAAATTCGAAAAATTTTATGTATTTGCCTTTTTCAGAATTAAAAATTGCCGTTTTTCATAATAAAGTATGCCTTTTTCTGGTCGCCCTAATAATTACCAATAACCACACTTATCTAGTAGGTTTACAGTCTATAAACATTGTATTTTATTCATGAACTGTTAATTTTTCTATATAACCCAGAGATAGCTTCTAAACCAGAGCAAAGTCTCAGCAAACGAAAATTAAAAATTCACATTCAATTTTATTGACAAAAATAATTACCCATTGATCACAAACTTTCAACTACAACTGTCAAATTGGTAAATGCAAATTTTTCCCACAAGGGATCATTTAATTAATTTCCCCAAAGTCCACCGGACATTGGTCACATACATAGGGAATGTACTTTATCGAGTTTATTTATCAAGAAGCAAAAAAAACATACACAGTCTCTCTGCTAAAGTCTACATTAGTACACACTGTTCCATAGAAAGTATGGTAAAAATTCATAAATCTTTACTACTATAGTAATAGTAATTATAATTATCAGAATAATAACAATAATAATACTTTCATAGTTTTTTCTCCCTATCCAAAATCACTTATCTCAGAGTATTTAATTACTACCTTGTACTTTTGTTGGAGTTGAAATAAATAGCAAAACTCCAGAGTGTTGTACAAACATGTGTTTTACAAGGTTTACAATAAAGAGAGAACTGTTTGGTTAACCTTTCTCTTCAGGTTTTTCTCTCTCTCTCAAGCTGATGAGTAGCTCTCCTCAATTTCTCTTGTAAAATATTGCCAGGGTCATCTATTTGTTTTATTCATATATATTTTTACAGAAACATGAATCCTTTTTGGATCCCATAATTATGAGATGAGCAAACTAATTTTTAAAAGTAATTTTTAAAGTAAAAGAAAAAAATATTCTATTTGGTCAATTTCTCACTTTTTCAACCAGAATTATATCGATTTCAAAGATTTTGATAAATTTAATGCATGTATCTGAGATCATTATTGTGGGGAAGTGAAACCTTTGAATATTTTGATCCTCACGAAGGAAAATCATCCTAAATTTAGATATTTAAATTCTCTTGGAGTTGACAGGTTTATTTAACCTCTTGATAAATAAATTTGCATTCTTTGTCTGATGTTATTCCGTTATGTCAGAATTGAATTGCTTTAAATTCTTAGATTTAACATTGAAAAAGTAGGAGTTTCGCGTATTTTCAAAATTAGCAAAATACCCGAATTAGAAATGTCTATCAATCACTGGAGAAAAATATTTAGTAAATTTTCACGTCAACTAGCTTCTTCCTTTCTCAACGGATTAATTTAAATTGATTAAAAGATACTCAATAGAAAAGAATGTTAGCAGTGAGGGATAAATTTAATAATTTAAAATAACCTTACACATCCCTAGAGAAGTTTCTCAAGAATCAGATGATGAACTCATTATGATAGCATAAGCAGGACTACTTTCAGTTATTAATACTCAGCTTTTAATCATGAAATATTTCTATACACTTTGAGTAACGCCCTCAAGATAAACATATTGATTGATGTACAGCTTGTTTTAAACACTGCCCTTTCTCTCAATAGAACAATCAGCCCATTTCAATCGAAGCTACCACAGAATGCCTCGCTTCAATGGCTCACATTTGCCGGGGCCTATTGTCAAAGCCAGAACTCCGTGTTCGTCTAACAATGAGACATACACAACTCTTGTGCTTACGTGTCATGACTGGTGTCATCATCCTCTTTGATCATGTGGATCCTGATGGAGTCTTTCGAAAGACTTCCAAACTTGATGTAAGTCTTGTCTGTGTATGTTTAAATGCAACACTTTACCTTACTTTGGTACCAAGATTATTAATATTCTAGATTCACTCAATAAACTATCTTTATTTCTCTTTCTCTAGGTGAAAAGTTGCATTCGCTTATTAAAGGAACAAGATCACAAGTCTACAGAGTGTCTCCTGAATGCAATCAAGTAAGTTTATCTTTCTTCTCACATAAAGAATAACATTGTAAATCATCGTTATCAATCCAATGATACATTAGTGTTTCTAGTGTGCTATTCCATGTGACTCTAAACCCCTAGGTACATACATTCTCTCATACAGCTAAAGATAGACATGAATCGTTTTATCTCTTTTCATCCATGTGATTACATCAAATCAGAAAAATATTTAGCTACGGTTTGATAAAGCTCCTTCTCACTCATTTTCTTAGCTCTCTTATCAAGTCCTAGTTCTATCATATATACAAGTAAAAATACCGAATTATTACTGTTTTTTCTTTTTGGTTTCTGGTAACTCTGATTAGTTTGTTTCTCAACCGTCATGATCCTGTAAGATAACTTGATAACCAAAGTGAAGTGTATTCATTCTCAACATTTAAAACCATTAGGAAGTCTTTGCTCCATCTTGGCTATATTAGACCAGGTTGATATTTTAGAAAATTGAAAGAAGATATGTTAAAACCAAATGTACATTTCTCAAAGCATCATCAGTGTGGTAATACTTTAATAATTGATAAAGGTAACAAGTTCATTCAAGATAATTGATAATTCGTTATTCCATTCCTTTGAGAATGCAAAGTTAAAGCTGAAGGAAAATGGTTATCCCAGTAAATTTGTTGACAAATTCATTAATGTATCTTATGGAGGTTGTCGAAACAGATGGATTGGTGAAAACAACTATTTTTATGAAGCTCACATTCACAGGGGATGGATTCAGTAATGACAGGAAGAATCAATCAACATTATAATAACATCCAATTGAAAATTGTATTTAAAACTCAGATTATTTAGTTTGATTCACAAAGATTTGCTAAAACCACAGGAGGAGACTATAAGTTTATAAATTCCAATCTGATTTTGGGGCCTCATAGATAGGTAATTATCTATAGGAAATTATCTACTAGAGCGGAAGATCATCACAAGAAGGATACTGCGGCTACTAGACAATGTAGTGGAAATTTTAAACAAGAAAAACATTTCGCTTCAGTTTTAAATTTTCCGTTTTATACAAAAATCCTAGTAACGACAGCATAGATGTGTGGGTGAAAGAAAAATTTCCTATTAACTTTCATAAACCTGATCTATGTTTTCAAAAAAACTATTCCTATAATCTTCAACTACCCTGGCCGATGTTAGCTTTTTCCCTTTTCTCTCCACTATTGCTATTTATTGGAGAGTTTTGGTGCTTTTCAGCTTACATTGTATTCTTATTTTCTTTGACTTTTACTATTTCTTTAATAATTTGTAAATTATTATCTTTACTCATATCATTTTTAAAGTATTACCTCTGATGATACTTTGAGAAATGTACATTTGGTTTTAATATATCTTTCAATTATAAATTTAAGTGGATTTTCGGACTTGTGAACTACTACGTGAATTACTAATTCGTAATAAGCTTGATATGAAGATGACAGCTTACTCTTTAACAAAACTTTTTAACAGGAACAAGATTATTTTTAAATTATCTAACGAACCCATTGGGTTGCTGGAATGAATAAAATGATTTTCTTTGATTTCTTATTAATCAGCTAATAATTAAAGCCAAAGGATAAAATGCAATTAGGTCCCATGAATTTGTATTCTTCACGAAGCATTCTAGTGACCTGTTCCTTTCATTTTTTCAGATTCTCAACCCTCCACTTTAACGATAATACGACCCCGAGGAATGTGAAACTCCTGTTGGCTCCACAATGTTGATTAAGAACCCATTACCCACAGCACCCTTATAATAATATTATGATCACCTCAAGTTATATAATTTTTAATATGAAATAAGCATACACGAAAATGGATTCATATGAAACCCAGATCTGAAGATAAATCCAAACAGCAAATCTATGTACAATGAAGATAGAGATATGAAGTCGTAAAATTGGAACATTTCTTCTTTTCCATTTTTTATATTTAACAATATTAATTAATCATGATTTTAGAGTGTACATATGTAAATCTAAAACAAGTTTTTATAATATATATATCTATGTTTCATCAGTAATTCTTGCTGTGGTATCGGAAAAGAATTTTATTTAATAAAATGTTATAAAAAATCTATTTTCTTCAATTTACTTTAAAGTAGTTGGTCTCTGTTAAAAAAAATATAAATATTGTGTGAGTGATTATCACTCAGTGATAGTAAGCCATTATTGAATTGAATGAAAAAATGGTTGAACTATTCAGAAAGACTGATAAAAGGCGTCATCAATATTTCTTGTCGCTCATTGAAGAATATGAGATTGAGTCAAAGAGAATACATCGAATCCTTCTCATTGGTTCAGGAGAATCAGGCAAGACAACTTTTCTCAAACAAATGAAACTTTTATCTTCAACCACAAAAACATTTTCACACATGTACCGGATGAACTTTTTGAACGAGCTCCATTTGAATGCTGTCATCTCAATTTATCTCATCATAAAGTTCATGGAGGAGACTCAAATCGAATTCAGGAATCTGTCTGGGGAAATCCTTACTTCGAAAAATTACCTGTATAAACTGTATGAGGTAATCAGTAAAAGACCGGCTAGCATTGAGAATTATATCAAGAAGGATTTCTTGAACTTGGAAGAGAAAAACTTTTACGATCATCTGGAAACACTTTGGCTAGACGAGAATGTCAAACAAACAGCCAAACGGGGGACAGAATTCAATCTTGCTGACAGTGCTGAATACATTCTTAATCGTCTAGATGATATGCGTTCCGTTTCGTATGTTCCATCAGACCAGGATGTGATTTTTTGTCGGTCAAAAACCTATGGCATTCACAATGAGAAAATCACATACAGCGGCATCAACTTTGAAATGATTGATGTGGGTGGCCAACAAGATGAACGCGCTAAATGGATTGAAGCAATGAGTGAGGGAATTACTGCTGTTATCTTCTTGGCCGATGTTTCAGCTTATGATAGAAATCTCCTGGAAAATTCTAGAATTAATCGACTCAGGGATTCGATTTCCCTTCTAAATCAGGTTTGGAAGAAAACCCCGTTAGCGGAAAAATCGATCATTCTCTTTCTCAACAAGCAGGATCGTCTCGAATCGAGAATTCGAGATAACACATGTACATTCGTACAGCACTTTCCAGAATGCAAGGAAGGTTCAATAACGTTTTTGTACAACTTTCTCAAACAACTTTCAATGGCTTTGGTCTACAAGAAGAACGAGAAGGAAATTTGGAATCGTGTTTTTGGATACTTCCTCATCTCTTATACGGCTGATGAAAAGAAAAGGAAAGAGGAATACCGGATGGTCAAAGATCTCATCACAAAATGGATGGATGAAAATATAAAGTGAGTCTTTTTAGCATTACTATGGCATTCATAAAGAAAGGCGATGCCAGGTTTGTTAAAAGAATAGCGCTTTATTTCGTGACATACTCATCAGCTTTTACATGCCAGATTTATATTAAAAAAATGATGAAAATTGATATGATTGGCCCTTCTTTTTGTTCACCTCCTCAGAGCCTCTGAGTCAGAGGTGAGTGCGTGTGTGCTTCTTTTTGTACTTCTCTGTAGTTTTCTTGGTGTTGGTATTATGCGTGTACATTTGATGGTGGGAGAGTTACTATATGCGTGTGTATACTAGTTCTTTGTACATTTGTATACGGTCTTTCAATGGAATAGATCATGCCAAACAGGATTTTGAAAAATAATGGTTTGAGTTTTTACTTGTGTAAATGGATTATCTATTAGATAATATCTAAGTTCTATTAGTATTAATTTTGAGAAAAATATCTGGTTATCTTTTTCTGATCTTGGTTTCCTTTCGCCATATTCCTTTTTCTCGGTCTGGATCTGGTTGAGGGTTGGGAATTACCTAATTTCTCTTTGTTCTCTTCATTCGGGTCTATTGTTTTCAAAGTTGCTCTAGGTAGGACTAGTGGTTTGATAGCTACTTTCTGAATGCACATATAATGAGTTCTTCTATTGTTCAGACAAAATCCGAGGTTGATAAACACCTTTCAAACAACAAAATTACTATACCAAATTTTTTTTTTAATTTTTTGATTTAAAGGCAAGACTAGAAAATCTTAAAAATGATTCATATTAAGCGTATCTTAGATCATCAAAATCTCTCCAATTTTCAAGCAGTAAAATGAAATAGCTTTAGGTAGAGTATCAAGGTCAAGTTATTAGAAATTAAGACGCTGAATCCCCATTCTTTCGATTTTTTTTTATTTGAATGCGTGACTCTTTCATGCTAATTTTTAGTGACCTTTCTTTGGTATTTAATTTAATATTATTTCCAATAATACCTAAGATTACGATTTTTTTAATTTTCATCATCTCATACTTACCGGTTTTGTCCTATAAGATTAAAGAAGAAAGCGTTTGGATAACCAATGACACAAGTTTTACTAAATTTTAATATATACTGTATACAAATAATTTTAGATCACTTTTCCGTAATATTGATAGAGTTGATTGATAAGAATTAGAAAAAAATGACAAATTCACTTGATTCACTTTGCGTGTATGATTTTGGTTGAAAACTTTTCATTTCTCATAGGCTTATAAAACATTGCATTGATGAAAAATCAAGTGTATACCTCCCGGATACTCTGGAATTTGAAGATCTCCGAGGTCAATTGGAGTCAAATTATTTCTACAAAACAGTTTGCACGTCAAACATTATAGAAATGTTGTTCCTCGAAAATTGCAAGCAGACAGAAAAACGGAGAATTTTCACATATCCAACTACAGCAGTCGACCAGAGAAATGTAATGCATGTTTTCAACTCTTGCAAAGCAATATTGAGAGGTGAGGCTATGAGCGAAGTCAACAGAATGATTGCTGAAGATTAGACTTGTGTAGACGAAAAATCAATAAATCTTTTTAAAGAAAATCTAACCCTTCATGTCCGAAATTATTATTTTTTCATCACACAAATGAGGAAATTTGAAACTTTACCAGAATAACTACGCTGATTCTGAATTCGAATTCCTTTTTGTAAGCCGACTTATCATTTCAAAGATAATAGAGGTTAGAATAGGCATTTTTTGACTCTAAAACCAGTTATCTTCCAAACTATAAGAGATATCGAGCGGGCGATTGCATATTAGAAGTCTACGGCTATTGTTTTACGGTAGAAAGTCATTTTATTTTTTTCTAAGACCTCAGCAAATAGGTTTTCAAAAAAACGTTCTAAATATTTGACAACAATTTCAAAAAATCACCCTTCTTCAATTAACTTTGGTCACTATAAGTTAAAAGCTCTCTTTATGAATTATACATAATTTTGTAGCTTAATAAATTTTCTTCCTAATGAGGAGTAAAAAATGTGTTTTAGGTATCTTTCAGTTAAAATTATCGCTCGAGAAAGAGTTATCTTCCACTGGTGGAACAATGGGACATGAAGGGCTAAACTAGTTTTCATATTCATTTAAATAGGTGGCAACTTCTATTGTCCAGTTTAACCAATAATTTCTCAAAAATTAACTTTTAAAAGTACAAAATTTTGTAATCAATTAAAATACTGAGATTATGTGGGCTTGACTAAAGAGATTTGTCATTTAAAAAGAATAGAGTTAAATGGAGGTGAGAACTTTCAACTCTGGCCACATTGATTATTGCCCTGTTACCTTCGATAATTTTGACAGTGCTCATAATTATTGGCCTAGTAATTTCCTACATTCTGTATCAATACAAGATGAAACAAAAGACGTTGCAGCAAGAGGAGGAGAAGAAAAGAGATACTTTGATTTCTGTTCTCACAAAGATACCGCCCTCAGATTATCATTTAATTAATCCTCAATTGCTTGACTATAAGGAGCTCAAAAGGTCAGAACCGATAAAGACCTATCCGATCCCCTGGAAAAAGTTGACTTATGGAGATTTCGCCACTGACACTGTCCATGGTAATAGCAGCAGCTATAATAAACTCAAAGATTACTCAAAAAATATGAATCGATCATTTGTGAGTCTAGTGAGTTTTTTAAAGGCTAAGGAAAACTCGTCTTTATTGGCTCAATACCTTGATTGTTGTATATGTTTTAAAGAAGAAAACACTAAACTTCCTAGAAAATGTATTATCTGAAAAATTATCGATCGAAATGTTTTGCCTGATTACTCATGAGTATGACCATGAATTTTCAAAAAATATTTTTAGAACCTTATGTATATTCTGAAGCGCCAAATCAGGCTTGAACTTCACAATAAAATAATGATATCATTGTGGTCATACTTCTAAACTTTTTTCCATTAATCTAGCTCCATTAATAAGCGAATTTTTTTTTCGTTCTTCATCAATAAAAATAATTCCATTCGATACAGAATGAAAAGTTGTTGCCCCAATTTTATTTATCAATATCATAATGGGTGAAACTAGACTAGAGTTCAAAGATGATATAATCGGAATTTTCATTTTCGAATGAAATTCGATAAAATTCCATTTATAATCCGACTTTAGTTATGGACCCTAGTTTTTTCCTACCAAGGACGTCATACCATGTAAGCTTTGGAATGTAGGGAGACCCCGTTCTTATTAAACTTTAACGTTTAAGTTCGCATAATGAAGGATGTTGAACAATGTTAGCAGACCCCCTCTCTTCACACCAACCATTGAATTCATTATGAACTTTAAAGTTCGAGATCACTCAATAGAGAATTGAATGCTGATCAGAATGATATCGTCTATTGAAAAGGGGGAGCTACATTTTTCATGAAAAAGCTTAAAAGGTTCACTTTAGCCAAATAAACAGTGTACAAAAATCTCAAGAAATAGTATAAAATCAAGAGTAAATCTTATCTTTAATCCATAGGAAATCTATCCTGTAAGAAAGAATCAAAATAAAATATAAAGTTTTGGTCTTCTCATCTTAGAGAAAATATTGGTTCAAACCAGTGTTAATAATCAGTTTTTAGATGATTGAAACGACAGAAGAGTCAATTACTCCAAATGTTCTCAGTCATGTTGAACAAGAGGACTTCACGAGTAGATCCTCAATCATCAATTCCCTCCAGTCAAAGACGTATATGCCAAACTACTCAGAGTCAATTATGCAGCAGGAACCATCCCTCTATTTGATTGGCTTGAAGAAAAACAAGTCTGCTATCAATTATCGATATAACGGAGTTTACTAATCATCTATAGTTTTCTTGTTGATTTTCATCGTGTAATTGAAACTATAGAAGAAATGTAACCGTATTATTAGTTCGCTTTAGTCTCAATCTCTTAGATAACAGTTAAATGAATTTTATGGTTTCTCCAAATTGATTTTGATGAAACAAAAACATGTCAGCATAAAGTGTATTTTCTTGATTTATTCTTTCTCGATGAAAAACATTTAACCTTATCTATGATGCAACAACGTTTAAATAAAGAAGTTTAACTCAAAGCCAGTTCATTCATTTTGAGCAGAGTCAATGAGTACGATCAGGAGAAAGAAAAAGGTCAGGAAAGCCTTATGTGTGAGTGCGCAATAGCCTGACTCCTTAAATTCAGCTGAAATTATTTCTATCTGTTTAGCTTAAATATTATAATGTTGCCGGGACAGCTGAACCCTTGAGAGCAGTCCTAAGCTATTTGGACTTTGCCTATGACTCTGAAGTGATCACAAGAGATGAATATAGAAAACTATTCGATAAAGAAAAACTGGTTCTCCTTCCGATTCTCGATATAAGTGATCCAAATAACATAAGGAGAATACTTCATTCGATTGAGGATACTGATGCAATTCTATCCAATTTCGGTATGAAATACGATCTGATACCAAACACCCTAGCCATGGACTACTACAATTATCGAAGGATTGTTAGCTTGGTATGTTTATTTACTTTAAATTTGAAATGAATTTACAGTCTTACATGAAAAAAGGCATTTTTTTACAGAATTTTTCGCTGATTTCAGATAGCTACTTAGAATTCAAATAAAACTCATACGTTAAATCGAAATCTCATGATGTACTAGATGGTTGTGAAGAGAAAAAACTGCTCTTTAGAATGGTATAAATTTCAATTAAATTTATTTTTTGACCAAAAACACAGCAATGTGGTTACTTCCAAGTAGTCGGGGTATTATACAATACATTTTAAAAAGGGGTAGAGAGGAGAGGGTAATTTTCCACATAAAGTGCACAGGTCGTACTGTATATCAGCACTTCGTAATCTACCTCAATTCTTATTCAGTAGACCCTGGAGTATCGAAATAGATTGGAAAATTTTCAACTTTGACTTCAGATGGTTCATAAACTAGAAGATCTAAGCAAGATTTTCCTTCTTTTGTTAAACCTGAACAAAATGATGTCACTTTTGTCACCGTGGACACCAACTAATAATTTAACATTAGTTCATTTTCTGTCCAACACATCGAAGATCAGATTACGTTTGATCTTGATTTTTACAATCAGTTCAATAGTTCAATAATCTTTAATCAAAGTTTCAGAAACTTGATTAAATTTGAAATCTAATCAGTAAAATTTTTTCTGGAAAAAATCCAAGGATAATACGAAAATTCAGTTAAATCGTTTAAGATACTAATGAGTAGACCCAGTTTTTCTCATTTTCAACAGTCTTTTAGCTTTCCAAAGTATTTTTTACGTCTCCATCCTATTATCTATATTCTAATTGATATTGAAATTCGCAAAATTTTTTGGCTTTTGATAATTTTGAGAAACTTGATGTTTTTTTTCAATTTGGTAACCTTACTAGATTTCTGAACCAATTAACCCTTTCGGTGCCGAGACTATTTCACAATAAAAACCAAAATTTAGCTATGAAGATACCAAGTTATTTGGCCAAAAATATTACTAATGCAAGTTCACATTGTGGGCTTCAATTTAAACTTTAACTGATCCAGAAACCTATCAAACTGATAGAGTTATGAATGTTCAAAAAAATTGGAAAATGGACATATATGTCCATCGGCACCGAAAGGGTTAAGATGGAAAATTAAAATATCCGATATGAAAGACTGTGTTGTTAAAGATTGTTAGCCATACATCAGAGTTTATCTTTTCCCCATCAACAAATATTATTTATTTCAAGAATAGAGAGATATCCCTTCATCGGCTGATGATTTACGGAAAAATGGACAAGGAATTCTCAAAAAACAACGAAGAGGCCATCAATGAAATTATTCCAAGAATTCTGAATGTAAGGAAATTACTATAAATGACATAATCCATGACCATGTTTCCTCCAAAGACCATTGATTAAATTTAAATTTAAATCAAGAAAAAAAAAGTATTCTTGGTAGTGATTTAATATAAAGCTAATTGATATGAAGTTAGGAATCTATGATTTTTACAGAAATCTCGATTTTTTCATCAAAAATTTAATTTTGTTAAAGATTTTTTGGAATCCTACTCATCTTGCCCCCATTTGACGCCAAAATCCCATCTTTTCGAACTTTGAACTCAGAATTTTTATTGATTTTAAAATTGGAGGTTGATCAAAAGAGTTTTTTCAGGATCAAGATTAGACAAGAAAATCAATTCAACTGAATCTGATAATATTATTCATTATCGTTCGGAAGCTGAATTTCGATTTTTTGATCATTTTCACTGCTTGAAAATCAATGAAATTTCGATAACTCAAAATCTCTCTAAAATGGTCGATCTTTCGAAAGTTTATCAGCGATATTCGGCTTTCTTGTCTAATTTTGATCCTGAAAAACCTTTTTGATCAGCCTCCAACATTCAAATCAATAAAAATTCTGAGTTCAAAGTTCGAAAAAATGGAATTTTGGCGCCAAATGAGAATTTGAGAAATGACCATATTTTCCATAAAAATAATTTTTTTCAGAATTTTTTTCCTTCAAATGGTAAAAGTGGGCAATATGAGTTGGATTCCAGAATATCTTTTACATATTCGAATATTTGATGAATATTTGAAGGTTTTCGTAAAAATCATAGATTCCCAACTTCATATCAACCAACTTTATATTTATCAAAAATATTTACGCAGATTAATTTTCCATTCTGATAAAACGGTTTAGTTTCAACTTTAATTTGAACCTAAGTCTGCCTTGTCATACTTCCAATTGTGTCTGATTATAAAACTTACTTTTTGAAACTTTTAGAGTCTCTCATTAATATATGATGATTATCAGACTACATTCTTCATGGGCGATAAAGTGACTCTCGCTGATTTCTACTACATCAACATTATCGATAAAGTTCTCATGTACTCAACCAGATTCAAGATCAAGTATGCCGAAATGTTTGAACTGCGTGATAAAATATTTGAAGCCTCCCCGAAGTTGGCCGCATATTACATTCATGGGACTAAACTCTACGAGGATGCTGTATAACATTTATGCATAAATAAATAGAAATTTATCAAATAAAACGTATTTTCTTTGAACATCGTTCTTTCATTAAAATTTCTGATTAGGATCAACACTCAACATCAAATTCATTGAATATTCAGCGGCGATTTGAAAAATTTTGGATTTATAAAACCTAATGACATAATGGAGAATCATTTTTGACACCTGCTTCAATACAAAATAATAATGCTTAGAATTGATAGTTCTATCAGAAAAGTTGGTCCTAATATGAGGTTAAAAATTTCACCCTAGCCTAGTGGTTACTAACTACTAGAGTTGGACGAAATGAGAAAAATTTGAGAAAATTGATACCTAGATATGGTAAAAATAAAGAGAAAAAATTAAAAATAAGAACTGGCCTATCTTAGGCCAAAATAAAACCCAAGTTCTTACAAGCAGTCATAAACAAATTCCATGTTTCGCGGAAACCTAGAATTAAATTTTGAAAACATATTTGTTTGAATATAAAAGAAATATTTTGACCGTAAATTCAAAATAAACTTTGAACGATAATGTTGTCGAACTTTGTCAAAATTCTTTACTAATATTGGGTTCTGAACTCATGGGAGAAGGTTAGAGACAACAGAGGCATTTTCTAGTGATCAACGTAATATTTCGCCACGTCTCTGAGGACGCTAGCTTGGTTGACATATAAAAATAAGAATCAAAATATAATCTTCCAATTTTCAACTACTGGAGAAAGATCAAAATTTTTCTATTCGATAGTAGTCGGGTAAAGAAAAACAAATTTTCGATGGAATATTAATTATATATTTGATTAAAAAATTTTCTTCTTGTGAAATTGAGGTGGAAAACAATAATTGGCAAATTGTAATACATAAAGGGTTAAATAATAAATTTTGGTAAAAAAACTCCTGTTTCTGTAAAAAAAGTTTCTGTAGTTTTTTCTTAACGCCGAAATATAAACCGCATTTTATAGGCTCTAATGAGCAAGAAATCTACACTATTTTAGTCTTGTATGAATTTTGTACACTCCAATATTTTTCCAACCATTTGTAAGAGGATATATTTGCATGATTTGAATGACACCAAAAAATAGAATTTCAATCAAGGAGTTTTTCATGAAAAGGTTGGAAAGAATGTCTGATGAGGCTAATAGATAGATCATTTCTCAACTTGCATACCTAAGATCATCAGTAAATTTTGGGGAACTTTTATAATTTTGTAAAAAAACTTCTTTTGCTAAAATTTTACCCTTAGTCTAGTAGTATATGGGACAGGTAATTTTCTCAAGCTGAAAGAGGAATGAATATTCTTTCGAATAAACTATAACTTATCAAGTTACAAAGACTTATTGAAAACTTATGACAATTTAAAAATGACTCTTTTTCGAAAAAATATAAAAAATTTCCTAGAAAGTACGAAAAACGTATTTTTGAAAAAAAACCCTCATGGAGATCGAAGAGAAAAATGAAGGAAACTTTTATCATAGAATTCAAAAATCTGATCACCCAGAAGACATTTCTTGAAATTAAAAAGTTGGTTATTTTCCAAACTAAAGGTTGGTTTATGAGAAAAAATGCATATTCTTTATCAGCGTATTCCAATCTCAGCGATGTACCTTGAAAAAATTTTCTCTGTGTCTTTAAAGGTAATGTCGTAATAAGCTACATACCAATATGTAGAGAGAAAAATGAATTCTGTACATTTTATAAATCGACTAACCATATTTTGATTGTATTGTTGAAAAGAAAGACGTCTCATTGTCTGTCTCCAACAGATATGAAAAAGATTTAGTTGTTTCACCAAAATCAACAAAGATCAAATATTGATTTCTCTCTTCAAGTTGCTAGTAAAAGAATCTGATCGTGTGTTGAAAAGTGAAAAAGACTCAGTTTATCAGTTTTCTCCTCGACTTAAATATTTATCTAAGTTATAAATTTGTAAATAGAAGAGATCACTAACTGAACCCTATATAAGCCCTGCTTTCCATAATTAATAATGATATTGCTCTTATTGAAATATATAATTGGAATGTCACCAACATTCTCACAGACTGAAGAGATCCACAAAGACCTCATGAAGGGTTCCTATGAAAAGTTGATTGAAGTATTCTCCTCGTCTAGGTACAACATCCGCAAGGGAATCTACAAGGAATATCTCCAGAGTTATGGTGAAGAAATCCAGAATCACCTGCCCAATGGAGACTTTAAGAGTCTTATCGAGTTTTCACTTATGCATCCAGCCTACTTGAACGCCTACTGCTTGTACGAGGCGTTGTATCAAAAGGAAAAAGATAAAAAACTTATTGCTGACATCCTAGCTACACTGAGTAATGAGGAAATCTATGAAGTTAGAACAGCCTATCAACAGGGTAATTATTTTATTCTCATCATTTAAAATGTTTACAGTTCTCATTGATTGGGAGTTAAAGAGTGGGTTTGGCGTAGTCATAAAAATTTCCTTTTTACAGATTCTTCCTTAGAGTTCGACTTGAGCATAAAATTGGATGGACTATTTCGGAATATTTGTCTATCCTTAGTGTTTGGTCGTAAGAATACGTCATTATTTAACAGTGATATGGAAGCATCAAGAAAACTAGCTAGAGTCCTATTCGATTCTTGTGAGGGAAGAGTGTCTGCTGACAAATTATCTTTTATACGGGTTCTGACTAATGAGAGTAAACCAGTTCTCCAAATGATTGAGAAAGCCTACGAAGAGTTTACAGGTGGCGTCAAAATCGATGAGACTATCTACAATGAATTTCATGGGGATGATCGGAGGATATTACTACTCTCGAGTAGGTCTTGGAATTTTTATGTATGTTGTAGAAAACTTTGAGCTTGGCAAGTATGAGACTTACTGTAACCAATTGAATGATTCTATACATGAATATGATCGTGATTTGAAGAATCTGATTAGAATACTCTTGACAAGATCTGAAATAGATCTGGATCAGATAAAAAGATATTTTTTGAAGAAATTTGGCCGACCTCTAAAGCAAGCGATTGAGCAGGGAACAGTGGAACGTTTCAAAGAGTTTCTAATGAAATTTTGTCGGGACTAAATAAAGATTCCTTTATCGAAATCATCCAAAACCTTTTTGAACAATAAATGAAATTTTTCATATTCCTTCTGCAAATAGGAAGACATTGTGTTCATTTGACGGCTATCAGCAATCTCTCTCCCGAATTCATAATGACACAGGGAAGAAATCAAAAGACGAATCAGCTCTAATTTTGACTCCTCACTAATCGGCTTGAGAGATTTGATAAAATGAGCCAGTAAAGCGATTAATTCGTGAACAATCTAGAAAAGTATCAGGATTTTTTTACATTCATTTGAGCTCTAGACTTTTTTTAGACCAAAAAAAGAAAGAAATGAAAAATCAAAAGGATAACTAACTACTCTCCAATAAAAATGAAATTAAATTCATTAACACTCCCTGTTTTACTACAAAATCAATAAAATCAAAAGTCATGTTAGGAAATTCTAAGGCAAAATTTTCATTCAGAATGACAAATGAAAAGAATTATTATAGAAAATTCAATAGGAATGTTTACTATGCCAAGAGGAAGAAATTCATTAAGAAAAATTCAACACAAGAATTTTCGTTAAATTTTAAATAAAAAATTCTTAGTTTTCTTTCTTCTTGACATAGTAAACCTTCCAATTGAATTTACTAGCTTGAGTTTTGATTTTATTCATTCTCTCCTACACTAAATGGAAGTTCAGTAAAACAGTGAATGAATTTGATATCTTATTATTGGAGAGTAGTTAGTTATCCTTTTCAGTTTTTATTTCTTTCTTGTGCTGGACTTTAAAAGGTCTGACTCAATCTCTCTGTTTGCCTACCTTGTTGTTATTGAAAAATATATGGGGAAAACTTGTGGAATTGATATCGATCTCTGATAAATCTTGTATCGTTATAATTGGTTGCTATGGAATAAGATGCTAATTTATCTTACTTTAAGACTGAAAAACCAGTCGATAATGAGGTGAAAACATGTGCGAATATTGCTCAATTCTTTACGGATCATCTCGTCCCAATTATAGCTCATGTTAATAACTTCTTTCCAATGGCTCAGATGAAACTTTAAAAGACTTTCATCTTCCGGAGTCAATAGTTGATTGATGAAATTTTTCTTGTAATCTACAGAAATTAGTGCATGAAAAGTTACTTCTTTGCTCAGCCCCGCTTATTTTCAGTGAAGATGGAGGAACATTAAGAATTTTGTCTTCATTCCTCACCAGGTCAAAGGACCTCATGAAAAAATACTTAAAACATGGATCTTCAGAGTTAAAGTCTTCCCTCTGGCCAGAGCCATCGAGCTGGTGAAATTTAGAAATCAGATTTTGACACAACAGGAAGATTATTTTGGGAATATACTGAATTTCAAAAAATTCAACAGAATTCAAAAGTTTCCTTTGGTTATCAATAAACTGAGTTATTGTGAAAGCGTTGAAGGAGTTATCTATGGGATATTGGATCCACAAGTTCGAAATAAAATTGTAAAATGTAATAAGAAAATCTTCTTGTAATCTATTCTGAATTGAGCCTTTTCGTTTGGCCCTAATAAGGGCGATAACTTCCATTGGACCAATTCGCTTTGAGAACATTAAATAAGCAGCTATAATCAGACCAGTGCGACCATAGCCTGCATGACAATGAACGGCAACTTTGAACTTTTGTAAGCAGTCATGCATTGCCTTGCAAATTTCCAAAGCCAAAGTTACAGTAGGCACTTTGTAATCCTTTATGGGAAAATGGTAACAAGCAACTTTTTAGAAAATGAAAATTTCTATCATACTTTGCCTTGAAGTAAAATCCTTACTATCGTATGAGAACAAATTGTTTAGGTTTCCATTACCGCAAAATGCATGCTCATCAACCTCTTGTAGATTGAAAATGGCCATAATATTATTTCTAAATGAATGCAATGATTTAAAACTAACTTGAGTAAACTATCGACCACAGCAAAGTTTTTGACGAAATTGTCAATAGGTCTAGCCATTGCAAGAATTTCTTCTGTGATCCAGTCTGCATTTAGGCCACAAATAGCGTTGGTCGGTTTCATACTGGGAATACATCTCTTGCATTTGCTACCCAAACAAAAAGTATCACAAACGGATTTTGGATTAATTTTATTCAGAAACTTTTCTTTTATTTTGAAACAGCATTCAATATTCATGATTATGTAGTAAAACTTTTTCAAAATTCTATGTTTAATTTTCGAATTTACACGAAAAATTTCTCAAATCAATGTTAGCAGGGTTTTTTGTTTTTACGTTCAGTAAAATAATAATATTTTTAAATTCAAATTTATCAATAATCTGTATTATGAAACCAAGGCATGACTTATGAGAATCTTAATCATAATTTTATTGAGCTTGGATTATTCTTATTCTTCTAGTGAGTTATAATTGTTCTTAAATATCATTATTATCTTTACTTATAATTTATCAGCTATTCAAAACACAACTTTTCAATAAATTACAACTCTAGTCTATTATTTAGACGAATTACTGAACTTTTTGGTTAAACTGAATAAATTTAATAAATCTAGTACTAATTACCATTACTTGAGAACGATTATAAAGACTTATATTTGTACTAACTCTTTACTAAAGGCTCTTTAGTACGTTTCTTATCATGTTTTTATCTACAAATCTAGATAAACTGAAATTCATTTCTTTATTCTCTTTCCATCATTATTCTGCCATAAATACTCCTGCATTTATCCATTACTTGGTATAAATTAAACACCTTTATAGTAGCTACCTGTTAAAATTAAATTTATTCAATGATTGACTTAAGAAAACGATTTCGAACTGGCCAGCTGGAAGTCTACAAAGTGGGATCCAGATTTGAATACATGGTGGCACTACAAAGAAGGCATTATTGGAGGTAAGTTTTTCGTTAATGAAAATAATAACCCAACGAAAAATTTATTGATGATTTCAATCAAGTTTTATCTTAGATTTAGAAAAAATAATTTTAAATAAAGAATGGATGTGTTACACACATACACATCTAATTTCCTGCCTTAAAGTTTCCTGTTTTGGGAATTTTATTAAAAAATATCGTTTTTAAATTTCAATTACGACTCGAATATTTCATATTGCACGTAGAAGTAAAATTATTTCTAAGTAATTTCTAATGCTTTTTGTCCATTTATATGTATATAAGGAATGTAACTAAAGATAATTGCTATAATCTTACCCAAAAGACCTGATCCTTGAGTTTCTTGTTTTTCTTATTCATTAAGTGGTCCAATTTTTGCTTTTCGAAATCCCCCACTCTTGGCTCAAAAGTTTAATCACTGGGAAGGAAATTATATAATCTCATTGATTTTTTTGTTCATTTTAAATTTATACATATTCTTCTTCAGAAAAGAAAACAATGATGAAAAATATGTAATTATTTTACCTGAATGAACTCATATAGAGGAGTTTTTTAATTGAATAAAGTATGTATACTCTTTCTTATCCAATTGTGTTTTTTATTATCAATTAAAGAACCAAGAACATCATTTTTCAAATTAACCCAAAAGTACATTCGAGTCAGGAAAATGGTTATTAAATTTTATACATTCCTTCCTTAATGATGATTTGATATTGGTCTGACCTTTTTCCTCTACCAAGATGGGTACTTGTATAGCTAACTCTGACTATGTAAATTCTTTGTATGAATCTCAATAGATAAAAGGTTGATGGAAGCTTACATTACACGAATCGATTGTTTTATAATTCTGAAGAAAATTCTGATTTTCACAGGCTTTTGTTTGCAATGAATAAACCTTGGGTAATATTCAAATTAACTTATAGGTCCGTCAAATTGGGGTCATTCCGCCTATACAGCCTATACAAGAAATCAATGGTTATCTTGTAATAGTGGCAAGTACCAATCCCCAATTGATATCGATACAGATAACATAGTTTACAACAAAAACCTTGATGTTTTGGAAATTAACGGATATGATTCACAGGTAAGTTTTTTATTTTCATAAAAATATTCTATTTTTTCCATTTAAAAAGTTGAGACCTGTCAAATCTCTTGGATTGAAATTGAAGTTGTCACATAGATTCTATTCTGACTGAGAAAACTATTTCAGTCATGCAAATTTTTACCAGATAGAGTATAGTTGAGAGGGAAGGCGTGTGTATCTCCAAATATTTCGGAGAAATAACCAGAAAACTATAAAAAAAATAAATTTCTTAACATTAACTCTCTTGAATAAGATTTATAGCAAAAGTGAGAACGTTCTTCCCTCAACATTGCAGAGATGATAATCTTTCGAGAAATTCTTCTCAATTTTCCTCGAGTTTATCTGCTTTTCATCATCTACTCTTGATTCGTTCAAAGTTCCTATAAGAAGAAAAAGTTTATGAGATAATTCAAAATTGAGCACATATTAAATGTGGTGTAATTATTTTAGATAGAGAGTTAAGTAACAAAAAAATATGTGACGACAACGAAATCATCTAGATGAATTCGGTCCTATTTTTAAAAATTTATTTCTCGGTAAATATCAAGCCAGTGTAATAGTCTGACGAGATCCGGTGAAATAAAAGCTTTACCGCTAAGTATTCACTTGTCTTCAAGATGATTCCTTCGTGGTCACAAGATATTTTTGAACAAGTCCAGCACTACTTTTCGCAAAAAAATATCTGAAAACTTTATTTGAACATGAAATGATAACGACCCTGGTTCGATTTTACATGGTATTTTATCATTTATCAATTTGTATACAGAAAAGATTGAAGAAATTTTAAGTTTCGAGTTGGCGCGATATTTTTGGTTTTTAAACTTGTAGATGAAATTTTTTTGTTGATTTCAGGATGTGAGAGAAGTCCAACGTTATTCTTTAGAATCTCCAATACACAAAGAAACCAATTGTATGAATGTTTTACTTTTTAACTGATTTCGGATCATCTTCAATCAGTAGACTTCTGCAAAATCAACAAAAATCTTCAGCTTAAAAAATGCCCAAATTCATTGAGAATAGCTTTAGTTGCAACATTAAATTTAACCCTGATAAACTGAAAATTTGATGGTATTATCAAGGAAATTATCAAGATACTGTTTATTCATTGAATCAGATTAATACATCTTCAAATATTCCTTTTTGGACAACTCTGTAGTTAGAAGCAATCTCAAGAAGCTTATAAATTATTCTCTAGTTCGTGACTATCTGATCTAATTCCAATAAACCCATTACCAAGTTACCTATGTTATCATACTTTGAATGAATTGTAACGAATACAAAAACTAACTTTGCTTTTGACAGGAATCTTTAAAGAAAAATAAAACATATACATCTGAAATCAACACAATAAGATGAATAAAATGATATAAATTCTATCAATGTACGAATTTTTAATCCTTTGTAAGCTCTTGTAAAACTCTACTGCATTTCAAAAATCCATCTGTATTCGCTAAAATATAAAATTAAAATGTGTCTTTCTCTTTTTTTAGAGCTATGAAATATTCAATGGTGGCCAAGATGTTCACATCAACTTGTTTAAAGAGTCGAATTTGTACTTTTCCTCAGGTCCTCTGTCTTATGACTACAAAATATTCGGTATGATCCTCAAGTTTGGCTCCGATTCTAGTAGGGGATCTAATCATCGCCTTAACAATCATTCCTTTCCTGGAGAGGTAAGTAAAGTTGATTCAAAACCAACTTATCTTTGTTTCCAAGGGATAGAACCGGCTAGTCAAGAATTTGTGTATATTTTTTTCTTGAATATCTTGAACATATATCAAAGTTTAGGATTTAAACCTTGAAAAAGTTAGATCAGAATGATCTAGGCAATAGATCCCACAGGTTCATCTTATTTCCCGGGTTTTGGCATACTGGCGAGTCCAAAAGAATTCGAAACGCGCGTATATATCTACCAAAGCTTTTTTTTCTAAATTCTCTGAGAGACTCTTTCGTACTATAGTCACGGTAAGATCCATTTGTAAGCTGTAGCATTCAGCGACATGTCCTAATCCATGACCAAATATGACGAATCTGTGGGATATATTACCTAAGCACCTAAGCAATGAAATAATCGTAGATAATCTTTGTAAGCATAGACGCTGCCCTATTATATCCATACTGGATCTAACGATAAGAAATTTGATGAGAGAATTAATGATATACTCTTATACTGTGATCTAGTGATTAGTTTTATAAACTATTTCCTACTCCAAAACTTATCTTTACTTCTCAAGTGTCTTTGAATTCTTTACTACTCATCCATCTTGATTTGTTGAGAGTATTTGTCAAAATATACTTTGTATCTTCATAATCAGCGTATGTAATTAACAATGGCTATGATAACCAAAAGATCAAATATGAGCTATAAAAAATTTTCCTGGGATTAAAAGGAATAAATGATACAGAAATTTTAGCAAAAAATTATTTTCTTTGCTTGATAACCTAAAAAGGATTGATAACTATCCAGTATGCATTGATTTTATTAATTGGCAAGTCTTCTTATACCAAATCTTAAATTTTTATTATTTGTTTATATTTTATCCAAAAATCTCTAGGTTTTATCTGTGTTAAACCCTCAAGACACATCAGAAATTCCTTCAAGTGTTTCCCATCAATGGATAAACACAGCTACATTGAATTTTTTTATCATCTGACCAAATCGGAATCATACTTTACAAGTTCTCTGGAATATAAAGCTAATTGATATGAAGTTGGGAATCTATGATTTTTACGAATACCTCGATTTATTCATCAAAAATTCGAATATATTGAAAAATTTTTGGACTTGTACTTATTTTGCCCACGTTTACGATTTGAAGAAGAAATATCGATTTGGCGCCAAAATCCCATTTTTTGAAATTTTAATTTCTATTGATTTCAAAGTGTGAGAGGGATCAAAAGTTGATTTTCAGGATCACAATAAGACAAGTAAGCCGAATATGCTGAATTCGTTCTAATGCATAACTTTATTATCGTTTGGGAGTCGAATTTCGATTTTTTGATCATTTTCACTACTTGAAAATCAATGAAATTTCGATTAACCGAAATCCCTCAAAATGGTGAATCTTTCGAAAATTTATCAGCAATATTCGGCTTTCTTGTCTAATTCTGATCTTTTGATCACACTCCCACTTTCATATCAATAAAAATTCTGAGTTCAATATTCGAAAAAATGGGACTTTGGCCCCAAATCGATATTTGAAAAATGACTATATTTTTCATGAAAATAATTTTTTTTAGAATTTTCTTCTTCAAATCGTAAAAGTGTACAACATGAGTAGGAATCAAAAAAATCTTTTACTTAATCGAATACTTGCTGAAAAAATCAAGGTTTTCGTAAGAATCCCATCTTCATATCAAACAATTTTACATATTTTTAAAATACTCAATATGTCTTCAATTGAAGCTAATTTAACCTTTTTACAAAAAATTAAAATATTTCAAGATAGTCATAAATTAAATTAGTTTTTTTAATCCATAACAAAATGAGCTCATAAGAAAATATCCAACAATGTTCAATTAGAAAAAAATCAGGCTATTTTTCGAAGTTCAAAAATGTCCTAATTTGGACTCATATGAAGTAGGTTTAGTTTTTTCGATACTCGGATTTTATCGTGAAGCTTATCGCGATAAATTGATTTCACTTGTTCTCATCAGACCATTGCACTGGCAGAACTGTTGCTGTTAGAGAGGACTAGGTAATGTTAATATGGGTGGATGGAAACTTGCCTGAAATCTCTTAGCCATCTTTAACTCTTTCATTGCCAAGAATATTTTCTTATTTTCAGAAAATATTAAATCTAGCAATATTCAACTATTTGGCCAATGCAAGGTTTCATTTTTGGCTTCCTTTTTAACTTTAGTTCTTTCAGAAATCTGCCGAACTGTAATAAAGTTACAAAGATTTGAGAAAATTGAGAAATGGACATCGGCATCGAAAGGGTTAATATGCGTTCAATTGGGTCAGTTATTAAATTGTTTGAATTCTAGAATTTTCTAATTTTATCCATATATCAAATCAAACTTTCAGCTATTGGTAATTAAACTTCAATCATGATTAGTTCTTGCTAATTTGAAGAGGATTTCAAAGCCAGTTCAGTTCACTAAGGAAAAAGAGTGTGAAAAAATTCTTCCAGAATGTAGCCCAGAAACTGAATAAGAATGTCAATCAAAAATTTTAGTAATTGTTCCTTTCTGCTTCAAATTGTGATTCTTATCTCTTAGTAATCGGCAAGTTATTCTCTCTTTCAACTTTGTTTTTTTTCTCCTTTAAAAATGTAACTTCATGTCTGTCTTTTAGCTGTTACTTCTAGGAGAACATTTAAATTATCAGATTTTTTGCTTTCTCAAATTCAAACCCGTCATAGAATTCAGTTTGATTCTTTAGTGTTCTTACTTTGGATTAGAGAAAGACAAACATTTTTTCCCCGAACTCTTTTCATTTTTCAGATGCTACAAATAGATTCTTTATGCTTTCTCCATTGAAAAATGATGGCGAAAATCTGAAAAAGAAAGCTACTGTATTTTAATGAAAATTTTTTTTTCAGCTTGAGATTTACTCTTACAATAACCAATTGTTCAGAAACTTTTCAGATGCTCTAGTCCAGCCAAACGGTATTGCAATTATCTCAATCTTTCTTGTCGTAAGAATAAAACCAGCTTTTTGATTCCCTCCAAAAATTTAAATGAATTTTTTGATAAATTTAGATATCAGAAAACGGATCCGACATTTCCGGGCTTCTCAGTGCTGTGGAAAGGGTTAAATATCGGGGTGAGTATTTTCAAAAAAGTTCATCTATAAAATCTGAAAATTTTAATAAGATATAAATACATTAGATTTTTATCAGTACAGTATATTCATTCACTACTTTTTTTATAGGATCATCAGTGGTCTCTCTATAAAAACGATAAAATTTAAAATTCTCAATGAAATAGTAAGAGTATTATAAAAAAACTCTTTAGTTTCTTCTTTAATATAGAAAAATTAGAAATCGAAATAGCATGTAAATCTACTAGGTAAGTGTGGTCACAGGTTATCTAAAAATTTGTAAAATTCTTCATTGTATTTATTCGAATTAGCATGGTTTTTTTGTCAAAGATATCTGATCACTGTAGTATCTGTATTCCTGGTGAAAGGTTAAAGAAAATTTTTTTTTGAATACATGGACTTATTTATAGTCAATAGAGTCAATGTATTGATAAGATTCTTTTACTTTATCCTAGCCAAGTTCTGATACTCGATTTAAAACCAATTTTTTTAATCGATAATTTGATAAATTAATCCAGGCTCTTTGATTTGCATTGAAACCACAGAATAAAAGCAAAAATTCCATTACTAGTCAGGCTTTCTGTAATAGAAAAAGTTTTATTTTTATTCCTATTGTAGTTTTTACAAAGAATCTGTCTCCACCTAACGTGGAAAGTGATACTTTTTTATTCTTATTTCTATTAATATAGAAAATATAATAATTTTTTCTTGGAATCGCAACATTATATCTGCTGAAAGCTAGAATGGCCCGAACTGCTAAATTTGTCTTGAGACATTAACCTTAGCTCAACCCCTCTAGAGTATTAGAAAAACTCCTTTTTGATAAATTTATGAATTTGATTAGCCAATAATACAAATTTTCTCAATACCAAACCTGTCATTGTTATAAAATGAATATTAATAATTCAAAAATGGAGAATATTTGAGTCCTATTGATATCAGAAATTCTATTTTGGTACCAATTCTAAAAATCGATAGGCCCAAATCAAATGACAAAAAGATCATTGCTAAGGTCAGGGATGAAACAAATGGTTCGTTCACGATTGTTACAGAGCATCGAATATATTGAAGGGCTTCGTTCACAGACTAAATCCCACTCGGATCGTGGATGTGAAAATATATAAATAATTTTTTGTTTATTAAAAGTAGATCTTAAGAATCCACGGTGTATTCAAGGTGTACAAATAATATTTATTAAATATTTCAGACCAATCTAGCTAGCTAGAATAGTTTTAAGACGAATCTAGCAGCTCAGACCATTCTAGCTCCAACATATCGATGAAAATAAGCGATAAGACGAGACATCCTAGTTTTCTGTTGTTGGCACATCTTCTTGAGGTCCTCCAACAGAATCAGTCTGGCCTCTAAACATGGGTTTCGTTCGGATGTATCGATGAATTTTAATTCAGAATAAGTGTACATAATTCCTGTTTTGAAGAATGTATTTTAAATGGGCGATTCGGGAAAGATAATTATAATTCAAGCCAAATAAGTTGCATAAAATTTGCTGAACTCCAAATAAAATGATTGGAAAAGTCTCAGTATCTTCTCTATATATTCTGGGTGTGGTCTTTGCCAACATTTCTGAATTAATTTTATAATTTGATGATAGCACAGCAGTATCAATTAAGAAAAAAATTCAAAATAATAATTATATAAATTAAATCGGATTCAACAGCTACAGTCCAGTATCGGCTTACTAATAATACAGTAAAGGTGCTGCAATATTCATCAGAGAGGCTTTGTTGAATCAAGAATTTTTAGCCAAGCTTATTGACAATTGGTGGTACAGATATGTTTTTTTACTTGTAGGCTATTTGTTTATAGAAACCAAATAACTGTTTATTTCAATAGTTATTTGTTTATACCGAAAATAAGCTCTCTTTTTTCAAATAGATTGTAAACAAATGCATTGAAAGCCAACTTTATTTCCATTAGATTCTTTGCCATTTTCTAAGATTCTTGAATTCATTAGCAACTAAACATAACTATCAGAGTATTTGTTACAACTCTATTCATTCATGTCGCAAGCCCTTTTTTCAATTAAATTTCACTATAAAAGACATTCTTTTATGTAAACTTTTTTTTCAATCGATAAACTTAACTTGAAAGCTTTTAGTAAGGCCATCCATATTGTTTTCTTGAATTATTCATAGAGGAATTATGGCAGGATCTGTCATACCCTATAGACTTTAATGATTATTCAAAAATATTCAATTCGATAAGCTTACAGAACGAATCTCATCTTTCTTGACATGGCAGATAAAAAGTCTTTTTATTTCATCATGATCTGTCAACTGTGGAACTATTTTCGTTAGACTCCTCCTTTAAAATAGCATTTCTTTAGACTGGAATCTTTTCATATTTTGTGCTGATGGTAATTTTTATTTTATTTTGTGATAAAATCGTTTTATTGGTGAATGAATATTTTATTGAGAAAAACAAACGTTTATTCGAGGGATACTTGTTATACAGGTCGATGAGTTTGGGAATTTAAGATTTAAAAAAATCAAATTCTTTATCGAGTTCTTAAGAACCGATTCAAAAAGCATAATTTCATCGGTTTAAGGAAATTTTTTTTAATTTTTCATTAGAAAGAATTGGAGGCATTTTAAATTTCAAGGTGTGATTTTTTCAATTTTTTAAAACTTTGAGTAGATTTTTCAGAATTACTGATAGACAAAGAAACCAATTGTGTCACTATTCAATATATTCGAAAGAACCGAAATGATGTCGGATAATCCTAAGTATTAGGTTGAGCGATGGAACTGAATACAAAAAATGATTTTGTTGCTAAAAACCCAAGAAAGATGAATTGGAAATCAGTTAAATTAGCTTCCCAATGGACAAAAACATTTCTCCTCAAGAATTTGCAGTCTTCTAATCCCATTATAAGCGAAGAATTCTTCCAATTTGACGTGTAGAAAGTGATCAAATCCAATTAATTGTTAACATATATGTAGCTAAACGAAAAAAGTTTCAGGCTTAATTCTCTCATAGAATTACGGAAATTAATCTTATTATCTCTGAACATTGATAAGTTTAATAATTTGAAACAAAAAGAATCATGAATTAAGGAATTCTACTTCCTGCCGAAAAAGTTCAGATATCTATGGCATTCTTATGCCTGGCTAGCAGAAATATAGCATGATAGCAAAATTAGATTTTTTTCTTTAATAATTTCAATACTGTTTCCAAAAAATCTTTGGAAAATTTTTAGATTTTGATGAAAAAATCATAGATTTCCAAATTATTCACCCGGAATTGTTCTTCATAATCTAAACCAGTTAAGTCATATAGAGCTGTTCAATGCAATTCATTGTTTTATTAACTAAACACTAGGCTAGGGTGAAATATGTTTTTCTCCGAACAACTCAGGAGAGGACTTACTTTACTGATAGAATTTAGTACTCAGGTCATGTTTTCCAAAATTATAAAACGTAAAAGTCATTCTCCATTATGTCATTGCCCATTTTTTCCACAATGTCCCACGGACATGATATAATTAAAAATTAAGAAAATCATTAAATGGCCAAGATATTCCGGATTTTACTGATTGTGTAGTAAAAATTCATTGAATATTCAGCGGCGATTTGAAAAATTTTGGATTTATAAAACCTAATGACATAATGGAGAATCATTTTTGACTCCTGCTTCAATACAAAATAATAATGCTTAGAATTGATAGTTCTATCAGAAATTTTGAGGTTAAAAATTTCACTCTAGCCTACTAAATACTATTGTTATCTCTTTGCAGGTTAATTTATTTATTCCCTTGGCATTCTAAAGAAATATTAAAGTTTTCCTTCCACCCTCACTTTTACATGTCATGTCCGTTGATGTTTAAGGATTTATTCGATATCCCATCATTATGTACTGTATTATGACTAGGGAAATATTCAACAGCCCATTGTGTTAACGAATGGATTTATAGAAAATTAAATTATGCATATTGCAGATAAAGATGCCTTCCAATATTTCCTGTAACTCTTATAACTGAAGGCAATGGACGAAGATCTTGATTTATTGTATTATTTATAAGATACAACAACACCATGTTTATATCTTGTAATTAAGCTGGAGTATTTTTGATGATTCTTGAAAGTCATGTCATGATATATCAGTGTAAATACAATATGTATCTATTGAATGATTTCTTACTTTCAACTCCTGTGAAGCCATAAGGGAAGGAATATTCTTGTGAATCTGTTCTCTAGACCCTGTTCTTCAATAAAATTTAATTAGGTATTATTATTTTGAATTCTAATTGACTTGAAGAATTTCTCTTGCAAAGAACAATAATGATATTTCTTTTGTTTTCCTTCTGCTACCATTGTCGTGAGATAATGCTGGCTACTTTTGGACAAGAGTTTACTTTGTGGGAGTCATTGTACTTAACCTTAAACACTTTTTCGGCAAGAGTTATAATGGCTTCAAGATCAATAATCTAGAGAATTTTTTTATTATTTTCAGTTGGAAGTAGAATGCTTCTTCTCTTTATTACTGTATCCTCAAGTAGTGATGAATTTTTCACTTAAAAATACAGTACAAACAGTTTTTCAATAGCCACTTGGGAAATTAATCCAGAAGAAACATCTTAAAAGTATGGTATCGTCTAGACAAACACTGTCATAATAAAACCATGGATTATCTCTAAACTCGGAAAAGTTTATTAGAATTCTCGCGGAACGAATTGCGTATGGTTTTTGAGCTCTCAATAACGATCTTGCTTCTGAAATAACATCGAATAAAGAAAGATGCTTCTTTTGTCCTAGAACCAAAGATGTTAAAATATCAACCTACAGTAGTTCTTGCAGAAAAACTCTTGTCTGATGTATATGTAATTAATAATTACTAATTATATTTATTATTTTTCATATCTTTTTCTATATAAATAAGTACAAATGTGTGAATTGGAATGTTCCAGGGCAAGGCTTAACATCCTTAGACATGTCAGCTTAGCCAAAAAAGGGATCTCCAAATAAAATGGGCGGAAAAGTCTCAGTATCTTCTCTAGATATTCTGGGTGTGGTCTTTACCAACATTTCTAAATTAATTTCATAATTGGATGATAGCACAGCGGTATCAATTAAGAAAAAAATTCAAAATAATAATTATTTAAATTAAATCGGATACAACAGCCACAGTCCAGTATCGGCTTACTAATAATACAGGTAGGCGTTTTTTGAATAAAGACATTTTCTGATCACAAAGGGATCTTCATGAGGAATTAGAAGTCGAATGAATATTTAGTGTTTAAGCTTATATTTCACCGGATCTCATCAGACTATTACACCGGCTTAATATATATGTTGAAGTGAATCCGTGTCCTCCAGGGATTCGACAAAATAACCGTTATTCCACGGAATCACAAAAAGGCTAGTTATTCCGTAAACTCGGTTTACGAATTCACTAGTTATTCCGAGGAATCCCTAATAAGCACTAGTAATTCCGAGAAATCCTTAGTAGGGACTAGTAATTCCGCGATTATTTTAAAAACAGATGAAAAATTGAAAATTTTTAAATTCATTATTTAAAGAATTGAAAATTTTTTAATTCATTATTTAAAGAATTGAAAATTTTGAAAAAGTCCCTGGATAATCTTTATTTCAATATTACTTTTGATCAAATTGCACAATATCTGAAATTGTGTTTAACTTGCCAGAAAAATCTCAAAATGAAGAAAAAAGGGGAAGTCTCTCATCCCATTGTATCATCGAATCACAATGAAAGAGTCCAAATAGATCTCACTGATATACAATCTTGTCCCAGACAAGGATTATTAATTCATTCTTGTTTATCAAGATCATTTCACCAAGTTCATTAAGTTGCGATCTCTCAAAACAAAAACAGCTAATGAAGTTTTTGATGTCATTTTGGATATTTTTCTTGATAGAGGTCCGCGATGCCATAGTAGCTTAGGTTGTAGAAATAAATAAATTTCTTTAAATATAAGATTCGAAGAAAATTAAATTTTAATAATCTTAGTAGTGATAACCTATCTCAAAAATTCATGATCAAATAATAAATTAATTCGAAATTCTACGGAATTACTAGTGGTTATTAGGGATTTCTCGGAATAACTAGTGAATTCGTAAACCGTGGAATAACTGGAGGACACGGATTCACTTCAACATATGTATTAAATTTATGAGCATTCCTCTTATTGGTTCAAATAGTTGTTAGGGATGAAACATATGGGGATGAGGGTTGTAAAAGGCTAAAAAAAAGTTTAAGACATTTTGTCCAAGTTTAATGAAAATTGGTAGTACAGATATGGTTTCTTACTTGTAGGCTACTTGTTCCTTTCTCATGTCACCATGTTAAGGCTTGAGTAAATCATTTGAAATTTAACACGAAGGGATTATGATTTTCATCTCTTTTTCAATATTCACAATGGCCTCTGATGAAATTAAAAGAAAATTTCTTTATTTTTGTGTCCAGAATTGGTTGAATTTCTCTATTTCTGAATCGAAATTCTACACAATTCATAAAATCTTTATGTTCTTGGTATATGTGTCTCTCTAATTTGGGGATTTAAAGTTTCTTGAAAGAAGAAATAGTAAAATCTTTTGTAAAAAAATTTCAACATTCAATTTCTATTACAACATAAATTTTATGTTTCTTCTTCAAGCAAAAATAATTTAATCGGTGGGATAATGTTTGGGAACATTTTGGTTTCCAAAGTTCATTGATTCCTAATATGATGTTGGAGGTTAATCTGAATCGAGAAATTTCAGCTTTATTGCGTAAACTTGAAGAGTTCTTAAAGAATACCATTCTTTTTCACTGATTTAACCTTTTAATGTCTTATATGCGAGTCAAAATGTTTATACGTAAAGAAGATTCTTTTCCTAAAAATTGTTAGCTATCATATAGCTTGTTTTTATCAATCTTGCCTAAAACATTTGAACCAAAAAGTATTTCGTTAGAATTTACCAAATTTACCTCATAAAGTTTATAAAATTACTTGTATGGTCGCTTAAATTGTATTCAAATGTTTTCAGATAATTCAAGGTTTCAATATACTTTATTATGTCCGCTGATTACAAATGTGAATTCATATTTGTATTTCCCTCGATAATATTATCCTCAGCGTCTTTGACTGCTTGCAGCTGAGACTTTGTCTGCAGTAGCTATCAGAGCCGATCCTTGCGGAATCGTATCCACCAAACAACTCAGTCTATTTGGACTAGTAAGAGTTGACATAATCATACAGTAAGAAATATTCATTCTCGTCTATGAACACATTAAGAGGAGATCTCTGACTGACTGCTCCATCCTTGGACTATTTGTAGTTGAAAAAATTAGCAATTACATACTAAGCATGCATTTATTGCATGGGATTGTGAACAGATATACAAAAAATAAAAAGACTCAGACCTGAAAGGATTAACATAAATGGGGAATTGATTTTCTATCAAGTTGTACGGGCTGAGTTCAAGATTTAATTCTTCTTTCCGACAAACTTTGCAAGCTTAAATTTATCAAATAAATCATTCTCGCTTAACTCTTAGAGCTAGGTAACTACACTTTGCTCTTCAAGACATGGAAAGTTACAGTCTTTTTCCCAAAATCAAAATCCATGGATAAATGTCAAGTTCAATTTTCCCATGCAATTTGGTTCATTTAATGGTAGAAAAAAATCTAAACCTAATTGATATGAAGATGAGAATTTACTATTTTTACAGAAAATTCGACATTATTCTCCGGATTCACAGACAAAAATAATTTTTGAATTCCAAATGGAATGAGCTAAAAATTTGTTGATATTCGAGAGAAAATTCCGAAAAAAATTCAATCTGAACAAAATTGAGCCGTTTTTTGAATTTTAGAAATGTTTCAAATTTCCACTTTTTCAACTTTTGAGCTCAAAATTTTTATCGATTTCGAGGATTTGAAGCAGTACTGATATTTAGGATCGAAACTAGACGAAGAATTCGAATTCACCTGTAGAAGTTTACTGAAAATCGTCATTTCTGTGGGAAATTGAACCATTTGAATTTTTCGATTATCACGAAGGCAAATAATCCAAAATCTTTTTCTCGGAAACAGTAAATTCTTCGCTATCTCTATGGCCAAATTCGAATTCTTCGTCTAATTTTGATCCCAAATATCAGTACTTAGCTGCTTCGAATCCTCGAAATTGATAAAAATTGAAAAGTGGAAATTTGGTACATTTCTAAAATTCAAAAAACGGCTCAATTTTGTTCAGATTGAATTTTTTTCGGAATTTTCTCTCGAATATCAACAAATTTTTAGCTCATTCCATTTGGAATTCAAAAATTATTTTTGTCTGTGAATCCGGAGAATAATGTCGAATTTTCTGTAAAAATAGTAAATTCTCATCTTCATATCAATTAGGTTTAGATTTATATTTCTAATTTCACGATTGACTTTTAGCAATCATTTAAATATCAAGTTATTAACCCATTTCTATATGCTGTTCAACTGATGTTGTTGATACATCAGCTAGGAATTACTAAATTTTCAATTTTTTCATCAAGAATTCGAACATGTTCAAGATTTCCTGATATTCAGATTATGAGCTCCACTCTTATCGATTGAAAAAATAATTTTTAAGGAAAATATTAACAATTAAATACAATATAGGGATAAAAGTGTTTTTTCATACAGAATATGGCGATTAACTGTGACCACACCTTACTGGCAGGTTTAATTAATAATTTCAATCTGATCAAAATTTAAACTTTGTTATTGTATTAAATAATGACAGATTTTTCGTAACTAGAATGGCTAAATTCAAATTGTTTTTTTGATCAAAGTAAGAAGAAGCCAGATTATTTATATTTTAGGCATAGTCATCAGTCTGGTACTAGCAATCTAAATATTATTTCAGTAGAATTGTTTGTCTATCGTTGATCATAAATTATTGCTTTTAAATGAGTTAAATCTTCGAAATCGATAAAAGATATCGACATTGTGTCCCTATACTGACTGAGCATAGAACGTTATTGAAAGTACCCTTAAATTTTCCCATGCAGGCTTCTTTCTTTAGTCTTTCCTTCTAATTTACATTTTACATTTCATGAATACAAGATTCATTTCATGTTTCGAATATCTTGATGAGATTACTTGGATATTTCTCACCTGAATAAATTCTCCCTTGATTAAGAAAGTATTTACTAACATTGTGTATTAGAGTAGGCCGAATTTTTCAACTTTTCCCAGCTTTAATCTCATTTTGAAGATGATCGAAAACTGAGCATTTTTTTCTATAAAACCATACGTTTTCAAGGTTGTTCTTATCTACAAAATCTCGATTGAGATTGACAATTTTTGAACATCAGCCAATTTTATTACGAGAAAGGACAAAATTAAGATTTTTAAATACGTTTTGCAAAATTTTGAACAAGAATATTTAGTCTTTTTCCAAATGTTGAAAGAAATTCCTAGGAAATTAGGTAAATTTTCTTGATTTTAGGGAAAATGGGATTTTTTATATCAGATCATGAAATTTTTTTTCATTTTGATATCAAGAATATGAACCAAATTCTTTCAAGTAAATAAAAGGAAAACAAGAATGAATTATCTTTGATTCTGTGGAAGATTTTGAATAAACAGAAAATCTCAACATAATTACCATAGAGATGCCTAATTCGATAAGGGCAAACGAATCTGGTAGTGAATATTCTTTTAAGAGATTGATAACTCTGCAAGTAGAATGACTCGTATCTGAGCATACTCTCGTATGAAAATTCATTCAAAGTAAACAGAGTACTAACTTTTTACCCACGATACGATTTTTCATCGTCCATAATTGAGTTATTTTTTCACTGACCATCAGCAAAAACATCTATTCAAATACTGGAAGATTTTTGGCTACTCAAATCTGAGAATATGAAGATGAGATTCTAGCCTGAAAGAAATTAGGTAATGAGCCAATGAAATTCAATCTGGTAAAAGTTTGCCCATTTTTTTGAATTTCAAAAATGCTCTAATTTCAACTTTTTTATCGATTTCTAAGATTTGAAGCAAATAAATACTGATATTTGCGATCAGGATTAGAAAAATGTTTTGAATTTGACCAATGAAATTCACAAAAATTCGTCAAAATGGTCCAAGAAGCCATGAATTTATTCTATAGCTCTTTCATGAAGGTTTTTCATAAAATTTTGACAAAATCAGTCTCTCTACCACATTTCTAATCTCGAAAGACTCAAATGTATTATTTATATTTAGAGGATTTCAAAATCTAACTTTCTCACCTCAACCTACCACAAAGTTTTTCAAGTCCAGAAGAACTGAACACACCACTGGTCCCGCTTTTTACTCAAAGGAGATGAAAATCAAAAAAAATGAAGAAATAATCTTCATGAAAAGTATGGCCTATTTCAAATCTCTAGTTGGCACCCAATTGCCATTTTTTCGAACTTTGAGTAGAAATTTTTTTGTTGAATTCTAAATAAGTCAAGAATCAAAAATTTGGTTCTCAGGATCACAAGAAAGCCATAAAACTTGTGATAAACTCATCATTTTTCCAGGGATCTTGGATCATCAAAATTTCATCGATTTTCAAGTAGGGAAAATGATCAAAAATCATAATTCAATTTTCACTCAATAATGGTGTGATTCTTAAAATCTGATTCAGCGTATTCGATTTCTTTGTTTAATCGTGATCCTAGAAATCAACTTTTTCATGAAAATTATTTTTTCAATTTTTTTGATTTCCATCTCCTTAGAGTAAAAACTGGGACCAGTGGTGTGTTCAGTTCTTCTGGACTTGAAAATCTTTGTCGATTGTTGAGGTATTAGATTTTGTCAAAATTTTTCAGGTTTTATTATTATTATCTTTCAGCAGTAATATTAAATTTAGCTCTGATATCTATCGATAGATTTGAAAACTCTTCTGTGATTTGTCGAAATAGTTTGAATGAATAAATAATTTACATTAAATTGTAAATACAGCTCATCTCATCTATAATCAATGTATGCAGCATACTCAAATACTCACAGAATTCTTAAGAAAGGAGGACCATGCTAGATTTCTCTCAGTGTATCAATTTCTTCTTGAGTAGCAGTCCTAAAAGCTCTTTTGTCATCTAAAGAAGGACTAATTTTATGACATTTATTTCCTTAAGCGTCTAGTAGTAATGTCCCCCTAGTTGGTAATAAATTTGTATTCTATTTGACATTTTTTCATAATTCAATTGCTTTGGAAAGCTCATCATCATCATTTGGTCATAAAAAGCGTATAGAGAATTCTATTTTTATTATATCATCCATTCTCAAATATGAAGACAAATTAATCAACTAAATCCGGAAATTGTATGGAAAATTTGGAAAAGATTTTTTTCTATTTTGAATTCATTTATCTTGAAAATATTTGAAATATCTCTCTTTCAGGTTTTTCAATGAAGCTAATTGACAAGGTATCTTTAAGTCAGGAATCTATGGTTTTGGAGCTGAATTTCGATTTTTTGATGATTTTCACTACTTGAAAATCAATGAGATTCAAAATCACTCGAAAATGGTGAAACTGTCGGAAATTTGCCGGTGATATTCATCTTACTTGCTTAATTTAGATCCTGAAAAAGTTCTTTTGGCAACACTCACGCTTCCAAATCAATAAAATTTTTCAGTTAAAATGGGATTTCTGTGCCAAATTGAATTTTTATTATTTTTCAACACATAAAAATTCTGGAGTAATCAATCTTAAAAATGCTCTGGAAGCCGTTCAAAAACTCGTAGAGCCACAATCAACCCCTCAAATTGAAGCTTAAAGTCACTAAAATTCGGATTTTTTATAAGAATTCAAATTTATCGGATTTTCCATTATTTTAATTTAAAATTTATCAATTTTGGGTTTCAATTTAAACTTAAATTCATGTAGAAATCTTCCGAATTAAAATCCACTGGCATCAAAAGGGTAAAAATGAAGTTCGGTATTAACTTTTTGTTCCATTTTAGGGAATAATCTCTCGAATTTTATATTAAAATTACAACGTTATAGTCAGCTCCCTGAAGAACTACTTAGTTCAAAATTATGATTAAAATCACTTTCAAGTAGGCATCGAATAATTCGAGGCTTTGGAAGAAATAAAATTTATTTTCCTTACACAACATTGAAAATTTTTAGGGGAAAAAATATTTTTGCTTCTATCATGAGAAAAATGATTGAAGTAAAATTTTGTAAATTTCAATGCAAAATCATTGTTTCTATCCTGACCGGTACAGAAATTGGTTTTGGACCATATGTTTTGCACATCATTCGAATTTTCCTGAAAAGCCCATTCAGATTCTGACCCAGGCTAGAAATCGATAATATGCAAAATTTATCTCTAATATTAAATCAACCAATCTGATATTTTTCTACAGTTTCAGCCTCTTAACTAAAATGCTAATTTTCTCCATTCGAATTAATCATCTTGAATTATGTTGAACAGCTGTACTTTTGCTGGGTAATTTTTATGTTGTGTTTTTTATTTGGAAAAGATCATTATTACTCAATACTTTAATCATCAGAGGTAGATTTTCACTTATAATACACCATCAAAAATGCTTTTCCTGTGTAACAGAGTAAAATTTCTATTTTATTAAGAATAAAGTCCTATAGAAGTCCCAAAATCTTTCCTGGTCGTCGGATGAATGATTCAACATATCTACGAGAATATCGTTTAAGAGATTATCAAATTCTATAATTTATTTCATCTTTTTTACACAGGTTCTCGAACTCAACTTTTCGATGTCCCATTGAACTCTATTATTCCATCTCTATCTGAGTATATCACCTACCAGGGATCAATAACGTACCCTGGTTGTTTCGAGACAGTTCAATGGATAATTCTGAATAAACCTCTATATGTAACGGAAACACAGATGAAATCTTTGAGAAAAATTCAAATGTCCGAGCATGATAATCGTGCATCAAAAATGTCTGATAACTTTCGGCCAATTCAAAAATTGTACAATCGTGCAGTCATGACAAATATTAAATTCAAACAAAAAGTAAACAAATCCCTTACTGCTTGATTAATTTGAATTTATGATTTTTTCTTCATATAAATCTCATCAGACACATCAATAACTAGAGCCTCAAAAAATAATTATTTTTTAAGATCTAGTAAATTTTGAAAAAATAGTATTTTTCGGTTCTAAGGTATTATTCCAATACTTTATCGCGAATTCACCAAAGTAATCTTGCAACCTACCTACTTACAGGCAAATCGAATAAAAAATTAAAAAGCAATTAATGCTGAAATTGAACTAAAATACTATCTTAGAGGTTATTTTTGTGCCTAGCTAATTGTTCAGCAATGAAAAGCGTCTCTTTACCTCAAAAAATGTGAGTTTAGATCATTGATATGAAAGAAATACTAGGCTAAGATGAGGTATTAAATAATACTTTATTTTCAAAATAATACCTTATAACTCTGATGTAATAGAAAAATGTTTTGTTTTAAATGGTTTTCAGAACAGAGGGAATAACTGGTTAAAATAATATTTTTAAGACGTTTTGAGGCTCTATCAATAACATTACTGCAACTACACCTAGTTAATATGAAAATGGAAATTCTTATTTTTTTCATCAAGGAATCGAATTCGATCAAGATTTTTTGGAATCTAGATCATGAGGGCCTCTTCCACGATTGGGAGAAAAAAATTTGGAAAAATTCAATTACAGCAAATTTGAAATCTTGAAGTAGCGCCAAATTCCCATTTTTTGGACTTTGAGTTGAAAATTTTTGTTGATTTAATAATAATAATAATTTATTAACAATTCATGTGTTAAGTTAATTTTTTACAGTATTATTCTTCATTATAAATCTTATTTTTAAGTTCTTTTTTAAATTCATTTAATCTCATATTTTTAATTGTTTTGTTTAATTTTTTGAAAATATTTTTACATTTATTAAAAATGGCAAGTTTTTTTAGCTGTCCGAATTCAGGAGTATTTGATCTCAGTCGGTTTGTGTTATATAATATTGGCGATGATTTGATCAGACATATGCTTTTGAGTTCTCGTCTTAATCTCAAGTTATCTCTCGAAAAACCCAATTCGTCTTGGAAAAAAGGAGAAGGCCTTCTCCTGAATTTCTTGAATGCTGTATTAATCTTTTTAGACCAATTTTCTCCTTCTGGATTCCATACGGCTGAGCAATATTCTATTGTCGGTCAAGCATATATTGTATATAGAAGGACCTTCATTGAATCGGTTTTAACACATTTGTGAATATGGATTAATCTGCCAATGAACTTTTTTATGATGTCCTTGTAATGCTGTGTGAATTCAAACTTCCAATTATATACCACACCTAGGTCTTTTATAAGCTCTTTTGGAAGGATCTTTGTTTGCCCAATAAAAATGTTTAGATCAAAGATGTTTGATTCACATGGGGTTATGTAAAATGACTTTTCTATGTTTGGAGAAAAGCCTAGATGTTTGAGCTTTGCAGATATGAGTTCAAGTTCATTATTTATTGTAGCAACATTGTAGTATTCATTGAAGTCGAAAACTATTTTGAAGTCATCTGCATACTTGAAGATTTTGAAATTTTCAGTTTGGATTTCAGCAAATAGAATATTGAATAGTAGAGGACCAACTCTTGATCCTTGTGGAACACCCGAAGTTAGAGATTTTAGTTCTGATTTCATACCATTGCATTCTACAAATTGTTGTCTACTCGTCAGGTAATTTTCAAGATACTTTAAAGATACTTCATAGTGAAAAAGTGATCAATAGTTGATTTTTAGGATCACGATTAATCAAAGTGATCAAATATGCTGAATCTGGTTTTGAGAGTCACCCCATAATCGTGTCAAATTTAAATTTTGATCATTTTCCCTACTTGAAAGTCGATGAAATTTGATATTTCAAGATCCCAGAAAAATGACGAATTTATCAAAATTTTTTATGATGATAATCGGTTTTTTGTCTTATTGTGATCCTAAAATCAACTTTTGATCACTCTCTCACATTGAAATCAACAAAAATTTTCAACTCAAAGTCCAAAAAATGGGAATTTGCCGTTACTTTAAGATTTCAAATTTGCCGTGTTTTCCTTAAAAATTGATTTTTTCCAAATTTTTTTTCTCCGTTTCATGAAAGAGGGTCTCATGATCTAGATTTCAAAAAATCTTAATCAAATTCGATTTTTTGGCGAAAAACATGAGAATTTTGTAAAAATCATAAACTCCCATCTTCATATTAACTGGCTTTAGTTTTATAGAGCCAAAAAATACCAATTCTAACCTCTAATATATTTAAAATGATATGTCGACTCTCGAAAAAGAATTCAGAGTAAGCATAATTATTATTATAAATTCGCGAATTTTTCTGGTGAAAAAAATAATAATTTAGGACATCAGGTGGGTCAAGACGAAGAGTAGTTCTGACTTCCATTGATTTCGCCAATGGTTTGTGTCTTTTTTCTTGTATTCTTTTCCTAATCTCTTTCTATCCATCTTCCTTTGATGGAATAAATGTGTATGGCTTTTGTGGTAAATTGATTTTTTCTTATTCGTAATCATATCATTTCATTTTATCAAAGTATTATTATTACAGTTTTTATTCTAATGATAAATCTCCCATATGAATTTGGCCTCTGGTCATGATTATCCACATACACGATACATATGAATAGAATCAATATGATACATTTTGGAAATTTATTAGTAGTGTACTAATACAGATTAGTTAGTTGGGACATCACTTAAAAATATTCATTCTTTCTACATTTTATTTTTTACAGATGAATTATTGCCCCGTAAATGCAAACTTTAAATACAAAAGTTAGTCTTTCACCCTTGACTTCACAACTAAACTAATAATCATTGCTTATATTTTTGTCAATACCTATAGGTTCTTTTACATTCTCATAGCCAAGTACAATTCTACAATAACAAAGAGAGAATAGATCCAAATGTTTTTGATTCAACTAACTAAAATGATTTTCATTTTGCCCGCCTATAATGATTTACAAATGCAGTGTACAATATGTAAATATTTTTAAAGTTTAATGATAAACTTTGTTTATTATGATTGTAAATAAAGATTCTAATGATTTTTACTCAAATCTCTTGGATAACAATTTTGATTGATTGAAAATTTCAATTTGAAATATAACATGAATTTGAGAGAAGTACGATCAAAATAAAATAATTTTCATTTAATCAACTAGCTACTTTAAAGTAAACACATGGAAAACAGATGATGATAAAAAATATTTATTTACAATTGAGGTATTTTCCATATTCATATCTATTTTATCTGAGCACCTTTTTATTTCTGAAATTGTCAATATCTTTAAGATCAAAGTCGTCATCATCTGAGGATGTTTCCTCTTCTTCTTTGGCATCTTTTTTGATTTCATGCTTGATAATTCTTTCGACAAGACTCGCTTTACTCTGCTCAAGACTCTTGACCTTGTTCCAACAGTCCATTTGTGAGTCAAGCTCTTCTAAGTAACGGTGGGAAGTGACTTCTTCCTCAATTTTCTCCTCTTCAGCTTCAGTTTTTCGCTCTAAAATATCAATTTCCTTCTTGAATAAAGCCAATTCATCTGCTATTTTATCCCGATAAGGAACTTGTCTAGCTTGGGCATCTTTATATGGGTCATCGAAAAATCCTTCGGGAATTTCTTCTTTTTCCTTCTCTTCTTCTTTAGTTTCTGGTTCAGGTTCATTTTTCTTGGGAATTTTTTGTTCAATGATAGGTTCTTCTGCAAAGGAAACTCGCTTCTTTTGGTTTAACTTTTTGATAACTTCAGGAGCAGGTTTTTTTAAATCCTTCTTAGATTTTTCTGCATTCAGAAGATGAGATTTCGTTAAAGTATGAGCGTTCCAAGCGATTTCTGATTTAATTTGGATCCCACAAACAAGGCAAGATATTTTTCCGAGTTTACTGTATCTAGCATGAGGATGGTTGATTTTTCTTGTGTTTGTACTCCCAATCAGGGATTTCATCGAAGACATTTTAGAAGGGGACTAATTTTATAGCTCAAAAGACATTGAACTTTTTCACTTTTGATGAATTTTTAAAAAATTTACAAATTTTAACAACTCACAGAAAATCATTAATCTGTTTTAATCAGTCAATTGATCAGTTACTTGCACTATCATTTCATTGACTCATGTTTGAAATAAGTGTACAGGCCAAATCTTACTGTGTTATAGCAGTAATGCTAGGTAGTTTTGCTATGGTTTATCCAACATTTTTCCATCCACTTATAATGAGGATATTTGGTTTCACTGAAGTACCTGCGTATCAAGAAGATCAAATACACTTGAGGAAAACACCAAGATCTAATCCCATTTACAACAACAATCAAAACCAAGAGCGTTTCTCTCAAAAATCCACCGGCCTTATCGGTGTCGTCCTGCCCTTTTATGCAATTGGTATCTGTGGCTACTTGGTTTACACCTTGGCCAAAATTTTCTCTGGCAATTCAAAGAATTCTGATATAAAAAAAGATGCCTACTTAAAGGAATACTATAGAAATTTCCATTACGATGTGAACAAGGGTAAATTCAAAATGAACCATGATAGTTCTGATGAAGAAAAAGATCCAAACATGTCCGGTTCATATGACTGGGCGTCGAATTTTGGCGATGACACCACAAGCCATCTCTATAGATCTTCTAAAAGCCTTCCTAAAGATTTGGCTTCTTTGCTCAAAAAAGTTGATGATAAGGACTTGAGTAACTTCTAGTGTCTATTTAATATATTAATTCTAGATGAAGATGAACTCTGTGACCTACGACATAGACTTGAGGAGACAGAGAGGGAAATGACTCAATTGCTTGAAGCCCTCAAGGAAGTCGAAAGGAATCAAATTAAAGTTGACGCTGAACAAGAAAAAGTGGAAAAAATAAAACCTGACCATGAAATTTCTCCAGGTAAAGCTGACAACAAACAAGGTAAGAAACCTAAAAATGAAAAAACGCCAAGTGAACTTTCCGAGCCATGTATTCCTGCTCAAGTCAAACAAGGTAAACTTAACAATAAGAAATCCAATAAAAAGAAAAAGACATCGTGAAAATGAATGTAAAGCAATCCATTTTATCTACCAAAATTACATTACCGCTACGTTATTAAAATTAATTAATTAGTGTAATTTTTTTCTAAATAGATCCTTTTTGAATTTTATCAAATTTTTAATTTCCGGTGGAGAGACATTTCAGGGAAAATACAGTTAACGAAAATGGGAGTTTCTCTTAGTTAGCTTCACATTAGTTCACTAAGACACGATTGGCTGTATTCTATTTGACCAATCAGAATGCACAACCAATTAAAGTAAGAGATTTCGTTCCATTGATTTAAGCAATTTTCATGATTGCAAAATTTCATTGCATGCTACAATGGTTCCTTGTGAGGAGGAATTCCACATACTACACTTTAATGATGTCTATAATGTAGAGGCAAATGAAAATCTAAAGAATGATATTTGCGGAGGAGCTTCAAGGTTCACTACCGCCATAAATGAACAACGTGCTAGGGCACCCGAAACAACCTTGACTCTCTTCTCAGGAGATGCACTTAGTCCTTCAATTATAAGTACCATAACGAACGGAGTTCACATGATACCGATTCTTAATCAGATGAAAATTGACTGTGCCGTCATTGGGAATCATGACTTTGATTTTGGTGTTGACAATCTGGTCGATTGTATAAAGAATTCCAATTTCCCCTGGCTTAACAGTAACTGCTATGATCGTCTGAGTAATGGTTTACTGTGCGATTTACCCCCATGTTTCATCATTGAAAAGAAAGGCATACGAATCGGCATTATCGGATTAGTGAGTTTCAAAAGTTTCTCTCTTTAATCTGAGTTTAAAATTGACTCAAAAGAGGGATGATAAATTTACTTTAAATCTGTAGTTATCGGGGAGAAAAGTTAGGCACTTGAAGATGAAAGAGAACAGAGTTTTGACAGATGAAAGACTCAAATTTCATGTACTGAACTACCAAAAACTTTCTATTCAAAGTGAAAAATCAAATAGAATACAGGTGTCGAGATGAGTTTTAATTTAAAATGTAAAAGCAACACTTGAGCGTTGAGATATAAGGGCATAACTAGTTTACAACAATAAGACATGCAGTGTGAAGATTTCAAGAGAATAAACTTATTAAAAAAGCCATGAAAGTTATAAAAATTGTTTCAAGGTGGAACCAGCCTGGATCGAAACTTTGGCTATGGTCAATGAAGATAACGTTTTTGTCAAGGATTTTTGCCTAGAAGGTCGAAAGTTGGCTAATAAACTTCGCTCAAACTGGGACTGTGATGTCATAATAGCATTGACACACATGCGCTGGCCAAACGACAGATTGCTTGCTGAAAAAGTACCCGAAATCGACATAATCCTTGGTGGACACGATCATGATTCTGGCTTTGAGCGTATCAAATCTATTAATGGCGAAGATCGATTCGTTGTCAAAAGTGGTACGGACTTTCGACAATTGAAGAGGATATCCTTCAAAATCAATATGGAAACGAAGCAAATTAATTTTGGTATGTTCAGCTACCATTGTTTATTGAATGTCAAATCGATACAAAAGATTTTCATACACGTGAATATCCTTAAATGGCAAAAAATTTCTAATTTCAAATATTCCTCAGAAAGAAAATAGCAAAATTAACACAGTCTCTCTTCAGTCATCGATAGACAGATCCTCTTGCACTACTGTTGATAAGAAAATAATTGATAAAGAAGAACTTTATCATGATAATTCTAATTGCAAGTTGGTCTCGATTTTTAATTATTTAACACAAATTTGCATTACTATGGGTTCTCTATTTGGAGTGTAGCTCGATACTTTAAAATTATTTAAATACTTTGTACTTTTATTGAAACTGAAAGAATATTCAAACTCGATATTGAAAAGGATACATAAATTTTAATTGCAGAATTAGTTCGTTCAAAACTACATATAGTCAACTATACACGAATTTTAATGATTATTGATTTTTAATTGTACTGAAAAATTCAAAGTCTGAAATTAATGACATTGAAATAATCAGGGATTTTTTTCATCAACTAATCGAAATCTGAATCAACTAATCAAAGGCATTTACATTTTTTCAAAAAAAAAATGTTAGACAAGAAAACCCATTTCCAATGCTTGAACATGATCCGAGATCCATGTAAGAATTGACAAATCTATCATAAATTAAATGGTTATATTCGATTTCCTTGTCTAATGATGATCGCTCTTTTACACTTTGAAATCAAGAGACAGTATTTGCCACAAATTTACATATTTTACATGTATTTCGAATTTCAACACAGTTATCTCTAAAACGTAGGAGTTTCCTTTCATAAACTAATTCGGTTCAAAAATAAAAAAAGTTCTTAGCACATATATTCGAGCGATCTAAATATTATATATAATTATATAAAAGGTTAAATATGTTAACAAAATTTGATGAAATTAAGCAAATTCAACCCATTTTTTGCTGCCACTAAGTATTTTGAAAAAACCCTGTCTGCTAAATCAAAAATTGGCAATATTTTTCAAAGATAAAAATTTATTATTGTCTAGTAGGGTGATGTTTTCAACCTCATATTAGCACCAACCTTTCTGATAGAACTATAAATTCTAAGCATTATTTTGTATTGAAGAATGTGTCGAAAATTATTCTCCATTATGCCATTTGGTTTTAAAAATCCAAAAATTTTTAAATCGCCGCTCAATTTTCAATGAATTTTTACTATGTAATCACTAAAATCCGGAATATCTTTTATGAGTTCAACGGCCATTTAATGAGTTTCTTAATTTTTATCTTCAAAAATAGTAATCTTATCATCAAAAGGGCCTTTATGATGAATTTCGTTGTTTTATCATGTCCGTGGGATATTGTGGGAAAAATGAACAATGACATAAATATGCAAAACATGATCTGAGTACTAAATTCTATCAGAAAAGTAAGTGCTCTCGGGATGTGTTTGGAGAAAAAAAAATTTTATCCTAGCCTATTGTCTACTGAACCTTTGGCTTATCTGTAGAACATTTGCCCCCTCTTGTTTTGCAGTAATTCTTCTCAAAGACAAACAGACTAAAGGCTTTTTATTATCGATGAGATGAAAACGAATCCCTTGCGGTGATTTCAATAAAATTTTCGGTTCAAAGAATGGGATTTTGTCGTCAAATGCGAATTTGAAAAATGACTATATTTTTCATTAAGATAATTTTTCTCAGAATTTTTTTCTTCAACTGGTAAAAGTGAGCAACATGAGTGGGATTCCAGAAAATCTTTGAAAAATTCGAATTCCTGTTGGAAAAATCGAGATTTCTGTAAAAATCATAGATTCATCATCACACAACTTTAGATAGGACCATCCCTAGTAAAATTTATTTTCTCGGAGATAAAGAATGCTAGCTGAATTATAATTTGTCAGGTTACTATTAAATGTTTGCTCGATAAAATGGTATAATTGATTTTGAACAGGAAAGTAAAAGGTATCGAATTTTTATGAAACATATTGCGGAATAGATTTTTGTTTTAGACAACATTAAGGAAATACTAAATTTGTCCTTCCATTATATAAAGAGTAAAATTCGTAAATTTGAAATGAAATCTTTTGTTATCGTATAAAGAGATTTACCTACGCATTTTCTCATATCTTACCGGCCATTCTTGATTTCAGCAAAAAATACAGAGTTTACAAGAAATACAGAGGGTATACTCTTGAAAATTCTTAACCAGCTAAACTAGAATATCTCTTGTTTTTTTGGCGAGATTGAAAAATGAAAAATTCCATTTTAAAACTAAAAACCGATCTCTCAAACTTTGAAAAATTTTATAGTTTCCACCCTATGGCGACATAAATTCATAAAACTTGATCTAATGGGAGAAATCTTCCCTTAGCATAGGATTATGTTGTTTTTTTTAAAATTCAGACTTGGTTTTTAAGTCTCAGAACATCTGAGGATCAATAAATAGTTTTAAAATTATTGGTCGCACTTATTTTTGAGCAGAAATTAACTTTTTAATCGATAACTTTTCTAGGAAGAGTGAATGAGAACTTTAATGGCACTATTCCTATTTATAATTGGCTAATTATTTGTATATTTAATACAGTAACCAATTTAATAGTTTTTTTTCTAACAGAAAAAATGGAAAAGTAGAAAAAAGGATATATTAACACCAAATGTACATTTCTCAAAGGTTCATCAGTAGTGTCTCTTTGATAATGATAAAAGTTAAAAGATGAATGAAAATAATAATTTACAAATTATGAAAGAAATAGTAAAAGTTGACGAAAAATAGAATAAATGTAAGCTGAAAAAACACCAAAACTCTCCAATAAATAGCAACAGTGGAGAGAAAAGTGAAAAAGCTTACATAGGCCAAGGTAGTTGAAGGTTATAGGAATAATTCTTTTGAACACATAAGTCTGGTTTATATAAATTTATGAAGAATTTCTCCTTCACCCAAACGTCTGTACTGTCATCACTCGGGTTTTTGTATAAAATTGAAAAATTCGAAATTGAAGCCTCATGCCCTTCCTGTCTAAGATGCCTAGTTATCGCTGTATCTTTCTTAAGGTGATCGTTCCCTCTAGTTGACAACTTTCTGATTGTACGTCCTATATAAGAAGATCCGCAGTCACATTGAAATTTATAAATCAATAGAGTCTTCTCTTCAGGTCTCAGTAAATCTTTGTGAATCAAATTGAACAATCTCTGAGTTTTAAATACAATTTTCAATTGTATGTTGTTATAATGTTGATCGATGAGATTTGTCAACTTTCTCCTTAAATCATTACTAAAACCATCTCCTTTGAAATTAAGTTTCATGAAAATTGTGGTCTTCTCAACTTCATCTGTGTTTTCAACGACATCTCTATCGACTGGTAAGTTGATAAATTTGTCCACAAATTTATTGGGATACCCATTTTCCATTAAACACAACTTCAAATTCTCTATTTCCTTTGGAATTTCTTCTGGACTCGCTATCCTTCTTATCCTCTTACTCAATCCAATTACTAGACCAACTTTATGTGAAATAGGACTAAAACTAGCAAAATGCAGATATTTGCCATTGTCCGTCTTTTTCTTGAAGATGTTTCTTTGAATTGAGCCGTCATCTCTTCTAGTTAGTTTAACGTCTAAGAAACTCAGAATATCATTAGATTCTTTTTCCATAGTAAATTTAATATTATATTTAATATTTATATTTTTATATTTATATTTATATTTAATAGAATGAAACGAATTCATCTTTAAGAAAAAGTCATCTGATGATACATTCGGTTTCATCAAAATAAAATTCGTGACTTTTTAAAATCGAATAAGATAAACTCAAAGAATCCTAGAATTAAAATACACGCGTCGAAGCTAAAAATTTGAAATATTTTGCATTCTTTTAGCTTTGAGCTTGCAAATTTTAAATTTCAATATTACTCCCAATAGACAATGTCTAGTAGACATGGGAATCAAAGATTTCGAATTTCTCATTTTTAAAGAAATTGAAAATTCAACGTTTAGTCAATGATGATGATATCCCTTGTTGTATTGTTCTCCAAAGTTCTCTAAAAATTCCTATTTTCTCATTAAACTATACTTTTGGTTAGTCTTTTTGACATCGGTTCTTTTCATTTGTAGACACTGTCAGAGATGAAGATATTTTCACCAAACGAGAAATCATACCGGATCCCATAGTCCAAAATCTTGTTGATGATGTATCCAAGTCAATTATGGAGAAATTAAGCAAGGTTATTGGCAAAGTTGAAACTGAATTAGACGGCCGCTTCAACATGATTCGAACTCAGGAGACGAATCTGGGTAATTTTCTCTGTGATGTCGCCATGACAACTGTAGATGCTGATTGCTGTCTAATCAATTCTGGGTCAATACGCATTGACAAGCTCATTCCACCTGGACCGATAACATTAAAGACGCTCAATTTAATTTTACCCGGCATAGACCAAGTTGTGGTCATAGAACTGAGTGGATTAGAAATCCTTGAGGTTCTGGAAAATTCGGTCTCCAAGGCAAGTCCAAACTTAAGCTAGACTTGAAATGAAGATGAGGATTAACTATTCTTTTTACAAAAAAATCTCAATATTTTTCTACCGGAGCGTAAGGAATAGAGATGTAACGAATTTTGACCTTTTAAACGTAGTATAAATTCATTGAAAATCTAGCGGCATTTTTAAAAAGGGGTATTTGCAAAACTAGTATGTTCTAGGGTTGTTTATTCAGAATTAGTATGTTTTTTAATTGAAAAATCAAATCTAGTATGTCTTTTTACGTAAGTGCATATAAAAGTAATTTCAGATTCAGTATGTCCATGAGTTTTGTTTTTAAATTTAGTATGTTTTCGCTCAAAATTAGTATGTATTATTAGATTTTATTTATAAATAACCTGTTTTGTTTTCAAACTTAGTATATACTATATACATTTTTGGTCTTGGATCAGAGCAAAGACATTGATTCAATCCTTTCAAATCTAAATTCAATGCATCCAAATATAGAATTCACTTGAAAAATTCTTATCTTTAAACTTGAATATTATCACAGACAAGCATTTTGATACTTGATCTTGAATAAAATAATGTCAAGAACTCAGAGTGTACTATCATTCGACAAGGTTGAAAAATTTGTTACATCTCTAGTAAGGAAGAAATATATATTTCTTGAATTTCATGATAAAATGAAATGTTGTAAGAAAGAATTTCGGAAAAAAACCAATCTGGTCGAAATTCAAGACCGTTTTTCGAAGATCTGCCAAGTTTCCACTTTTTCAACTCAAATTTTTGAAATAGATTTCGAAGTTTTAAAGCAACTTGATACACTTTTGGTTCAACATTAGACGAAGAATTAAAACCTTAGGCCTGAGATTGAGGAAAAGTCGCGATTTTCAACAAAAAGTTAAACTTTTTAAATTTCCTTCGTGATAATCGACAAATTCAGATTTTTCCATTTCCCACAATAACGACAAATTTCTATGAACTTTTTTAGATGAATTCGAATTCTTTATCTAATGATGACCCGAAATGTCAAAAATTAGTTGCTTAAATCATCGGAATCCATAAAAATTCTAAACTCAAACTAAAATATAGGCCTAATTTTGACCAGATGGAATTGTTAAAAAAATTTGTTTTTGACTTTCCGGAGAAAAAGATTAACTAGAATAATTTCGTTCTAGGTGCTTGGGTAATATACCCCACAGGAACGTCTTATTTGGTAATGAATTAGCCTATGTCGCTGAATGTTACAGCTTACTAGTACGAAAGAAATAATCAAAGTATACATATTTGGTAAACATATACTCGCGTTTCGTCCTCTTTTGGACTCATCACTATGCCACAACCTAGCATTGTAGTCCAATGCTCAATCCACTCGTCCAATTTAAATTATTTCTACATGCTGTAGCGTACCCCTAGTGTTTTCAAACTAATGAATAGTGCAGCACCAATACTTGTAGACGAATGCTCAATCCACTCGTCAATGCGATATTTCTTAGGTTCAAATCTCAGGTTGTGGCATACTGATGAGTCCGAAAGAGGACGAAACGCGAGTATATGTTTACCAAATATGTATACTTTGATTATTTCTTTCGTACTAGTCTTGGTGGGATCAATTAGTAAGCTGTAACATTCAGCGACATAGGCTAATCCATTTCCAAATAAGACGTTCCTGTGGGGTATATTACCCAAGGACCTAGAACGAAATTATTCTAGTTAGTTGAGTTTTTCGTAGATATCTAAAGACTAAAGCAGTCTTATTGGTCTTAGATCCAAAAGATTCTCTTATCAATTGAATATGCCAGATTCAAATAGTATTTTTTTGGATCTAAAGCCAAGAATTCCAAGATTGATCTTTAAAAAGATGCAAAATTAAAACTAGTTTTATCCATCTTGTATACCAGATATCCCTATCTTCTTTCGTTACACACTCTAGACAAGAATTTTGATACCCCATCTTGATGGAAAAATTATACAAAAATTTCTATGAATTTTAAAATAGTTTGACCATAACTCTATATAGTCAGGATAACGGATTACCTTTTCATAAAAATGTATAAGTATATTAAGTAACGAGAGTAATGCAAGAGATTTTTTTCTCAAGTCAGAATCTATTGAATCATGATAAATTTGTATACCGTTATTATTTTGTTCTTGATAAAAAAGAACTCAATTTAAAATCGTAACTTTAAAATCCAAACCAACAATTTTAAAAATTCAAATTCAAATTTTTGAGTTGCCGAATCAAAGTAAAAAACAATTTCTACAAAATGCAAACTTTTTCTAATCAAATGATTTTTAGATTTTAAGTAAATTAAAATTCTTTTATAGATACCAGCTTTGGAGGGAAGATTTGCTCAAGTCAGTAATATCGTATTTAAATATAGAAAAAATTCTCCGCCTGGAAGTCGAGTTATAAAAGAAAGTGTCCTTATAGATGAGAAACCTCTTATTTTAACTAGAAAGTACAACGTTGCCATGAATGAGTTCCTATCCTCAGGGAAAGATGGCTATGATGTTTTGGTTGGTAAACGAATCATTCTAGATTCTGAAGAGAGTCTTCCTCTCATCACAGCGGTTACAAACTATTTCAAGACCGTATCAGTAATTAATGGTCTCACGAAGAAACGAACAAATCATTTTCAACATTTGACACAAGTAGTTCATCGTCAGAGTACGAATAAAAATATTGCCGTAGCTCTTTCAGGGCTGTTGGGACAATTTTCAATGCCTATTCAAGTCAAAGAAAACATTCAAATGATTGAAGAAGTTATTAGGGAACCGGAAATCGAAAAACACCCTGAAGAGAACGAAAATTTGTGGGGCAAATTGAAGACAATGGTGGAAAAAAAAGATAGAGAAAGATGTCGTGTGGCTCCCAAAATTGAAGGGCGTATTATTCCCGTTGATGACTAGTTTCTTTTAAATGGCACTTTTATTTTCATACTATATATTCGCAAGTGTAATGACTTTATTTCAGGTATGATTCAATGACCTTGAAACTTTTCATTTATATTCTTATATCTACTTACAAGTAAATATATTATAAAAAGAAAAATAATTGATTAAAAGTGTAATTATAATCTAAATTAGTGAATTGTAAGAATTACTTTTGTGCTGAGCAAAATTATTATTTTTTATTTAATTCTTATAGGGTTTTTTTTGTAACTGGGATAAGTGCTCATGTCTTCTAATTATCTTAAATCCGATGCGTAGAAGTCACAAATTTTGCCTTGGATATAAGATTCAATGTGTTTCTAATTTATAAGTTGATTAAGAAACAATCCAAACATGCAGGCATAGACGCATTTCGTATCCGAGAAGCCAACCAGAGAAGAGAATTGATATAAACATGAGGTAATTTATTAAAAATAGAATACGATAGATGTTCACTTTGAATTTAGTAATAAAATGCAAAGATTCAGGCAAAATATACATAAATTTGAATATGGTTTTTCATGAGGTTAAAAAATCTCTTGCTCAAAAATAAAGAGAAATAATTATGAAATGCACAAGAGAGACGTAGTTAGTTATTAAATGTACTTAAATCGGCCAATCATTATTCTCTAATAGCGATAGATTTGGAATTTCTATTTGCCTGTCATGCCATTCAGAGTTTTTTCACTTTTAGAGTACATTAGAGTTAACAAAAATAAGAATTACAAGGTTAATTAAATAAATAAGAAAAAATCTCAGAACTGTTTTTCTTAATGTGAAATGCTCATGGGTCTATTTAATTTGAGTTTGTTTGTTCGTAATCACCAAAAATTCCGGCTATTTGAGTGTCACTGAAAAGGTCCATATCTAAGGAAGAGATCAATTCGGAATTTTGATTCAGGCAAATGCTAGTCGGATTATTTTCGTATTGAGTGCTATTCTGGAGAGTCTGTCGTTTGAGGAGCAACATTTGGTCCTTTACAAGACACAGGGTACGATAGATGTTCTCATCATCTGTCTGAAAATAGATATTATTATATTTAGTTACAAGATGAAAAACAGAATATATATATTCTGAAGAATATAATCTGACTCACTGTAATCACATACTTTTCCGAAGATAATTTTGCTGAAAAGAGGAAAAAATAGTAGATTGATTCATGATAACATTTTCTTAAGAGACCTATAGAGATTTTTCATTAATATTTTTTTAACCAATCAAAAACAAGGTTGAATGGAAATTTCGTATTATCTTATTCGTAGATCGTGGTCATCCAATAAAAATCTAACAAAATCTCTAGACTCTGGTTAGTTGAAATTTTAAAAAATTCCATAGGTCCACAATGTATTACAATGCATCTCGGGACTGTTGAGAATAAACAAATTCGAAATTGCTAAATTAGAAAAATCGTTTAGAGTAAAATTAATGAAAACTTACGCAAAATATTTGAAGGACCCTTCCGTTTGAGAATTTTCTTGTTTTTTTCTGTATTTCGTTTAATATATCTCTCAGAATCTCTTGATGGACACGAGCAACTTATCACAAAGAATTGGGAACAGCATACCCTCTGACTACGAGAATAAAGTAGAAAAAATCAAATTGTATAGAAGCCATACTGGCTATTTCATTCATGAAAAAAAAACAGATAGCCATGTTTTATTAAAAAAAATAAATTCATAAAAGTGTAAAAATTTTGGTAATTTTACATTTCTTAATTTTAAAAGGACAGTATATTGGGAAGTTTATACATTCACAGTGTATGGGATATTGATTTATTAATAAAAATAACTCAAATTATTACTATGAGTATTTGGAGGAATGCTTATTGAGAATATTTTTGTCATATCAATGAAAGAAGTTCATTTCTCTTGGGTAACTAAGCAATAGTCTGCAAACATTTTTCAAATTTACATTTCAATCAGAAATCCGTTCTATGCTAATCATAATGCTGTATCATGTTCTTCTATGAATACGATTTTGTTTTTCAATTTATATCAAATTAGAGATGGATCTGAATTCGAGGATAAATTCTGTTTCAATTATGTAACTAAGCAGATAACCTCTTGAAGAAAATAGAAGAATATTTCTTGAGATTGATTTTAATTAATTTCATTGAATATTTTGAAAGGGTCTTTTGAGTAAGAATCAAATTTTTATCATCTCTAAAACCTTGTTAATGTAAAAATTATTCAATCATTTATGAAATACAAGCATTTTAACCCAACCTGTAATTACCGACAAGAAAAGTTGTGAAAAGTGAGGAGAAAACGACGTAGAGACAGTGGACAGCAGAAATTTCAGAGGTTTCATTCTTGGTTCAGTTATTTGTGAAAAGAACCAATTCTGAAACATCAAAATGACTGGACATTTTCTAAAAGGTGGAAGTTTTGTTTTGACTTGGTCTATGGAATACTCTATCATTATCATTGATAACTGATATCTTAAAAGTGTAACTTACTCCTTGAAAAATAGTTCAATCAAAATGTAGATATCTTTCCTCAGTTTTCCTATGCATTTTGAGTTTAGGTGGGGAAAAGCAATGCGTATCGGTATTTTAAAATGCGACTTTGATTGATTATTCTCACACACATGCAGTGGTAACCTGACATCAATTGTCTTATATCCATCAACTGTGGAATTGACAGCTGTAAGATTCTCCAGTTCATCTTCCTTCGAAGATAAATCCCGATTTGAAATAACATCGAATCCTCGGAATTCCATAAAACTAGTTGGTCTAAAAATAATTGGATTATGAAAGCCCTTTATGTACTATTTTAAGTAGGTCAATAATAGGATTCTCAGCCATGCTCATCCAAACGTTTCGACATTGATTGTTTTCACACGTCTTCTTCAGTGGTACGACAAGTTTGTCAAAAAGAAAATACTATTTATATACTTTCATGATCTCTTACCTATCAGTTTTGTCCGAACAGATTAGAGAATAGAATTATACAAGAGGCTGACCTATGATAATAAAGTATTGATAATCAGAAATGAATAGAAAATTAACCTGGTCACTGGTAATTACTATATCCATATGAACTCTAACTTTATGGAGATTGTCTTCTCACACCTAGATGTTAGAAATTCGGATAAGAAAGTGTCAATTCCATAATAATAAAAATATTTACCCCCAACTCCCTATTATTTCTCTGGCCCTAATGGCTAATCAGAATGAAAAAATTTTATTTTAGATTGAAAAAATTTTAAATCAGAATTTTTAACTTGCAACTAGCTCTGAAAAAGGTATAGATGTAAGAAATTCGGATAAGCAAGTGTCAATTCCATGAGAGAGTCAAATAATATTCAACTCACGTTGGCAGATGCAGACGCGTTTCGTCCTTGTTACGACTCGTCAGTACACCATAGCCAGGATTCGAACCCAGGTCTTCAACGTTGTGAGGCAACGCTTCTAACCACTGGGACAGAACCCCCTGTTATTTACAAAAAACCAGTGTGTAGGTGGTGTCAAGACTATGGGAGTGTTGAGTAGTATGAGACGGAGGGGGTTCTGTCCCAGTGGTTAGAAGCGTTGCCTCACAACGTTGAAGACCTGGGTTCGAATCCTGGCTATGGTGTACTGACGAGTCGTAACAAGGACGAAACGCGTCTGCATCTGCCAACGTGAGTTGAATATTATTTGACTCTCTCATGGAATTGACACTTGCTTATCCGAATTTCTTACATCTATACCTTTTTCAGAGCTAGTTGCAAGTTAAAAATTCTGATTTAAAATTTTTTCAATCTAAAATAAAATTTTTTCATTCTGATTAGCCATTAGGGCCAGAGAAATAATAGGGAGTTGGGGGTAAATATTTTTATTATTTTCAATCTGAGTTGACATTTTTGCATTCTGAATTCATCATTTTTCAATCTAAACTGAAAAATTTTCAATCTCATTAGCAAAGAGCCCCGAGAAGTAATTAGAGGGGTGGGGTGATTATTTAACATTTTTCATTCTTATTTCAAATTTTTTCATTCTTAATTGATAATATTTCAATCTGAGTTTAAAAAAATGAAAATTAATTTGAAATTTTTTTATTAGCAGTCTGAATTTTTTATTCTTTCCTCATTTTTTACGAAAAAAACCTATTTTGTTCGACCAATGGAATGATTAGATTATAAATACGTCATGATAATCATTCATTTTAAAAATGCCACGCTATCGTAAACACGATAATAAGGTTAGAGCCAAGGTTTTGGAATTAGTTGAGGAAGGTAAACCTTGGAAAGAATTTGCTGCAAATTCTGATGTCCCGTATCATACAGCCTATAATTGGATCAAATCTGGAAAGATCCAGCCAAAATCTCGTGGTGGTACAAATTCGACTAAGAAGACACCTGAAATCATGCATGCTATTATTCAAAAAATTGAGTCTAATCCATCAATGACTCTTAAAGACTGCAAAGAATTTGTTCATGCACGTTATAATTTGGACATTTGTCAATCCACTGTACTAAATTGGCTTGATGGAGAGTTTTATTCCCTAAAAGATGTTCGTAATATTCCGGTTGGAATGAATACATTGGAGAATAAAATTAGAAGAAAGGATTATGTTAAAAATTTGATGGAAGATCGGTCTGAAGGTCGTCATATAATTTGGCTGGACGAAACAAATTTTAATCTTTTCTGCAAAAGAACACAAGGACGATCAAAGATTGGAGCTAGAGCTAATATAATCAATCCCAATTCAAAAGGTCTCAATTTACATTGCATAGGATCTATATCTATATCTATGAACCAACTGGTTCACTTCAAAATTAAAAGAGGTAGCTTTAAAAAACCTGATTTTCTCCTCTACATTAATGAATTGATTAACATTTCTCGGGATTCAGGCTTGTCTCCAATGACGATTGTAATAGATAATGCTCCTGTTCATTCAAGGATAGAAGAAGAAGTAATAGAGGATGATGTTAAAATTTTAAGATTAGCCCCATATTCATTCTTATTGAACCCGATTGAACTGATATGGAGCATTTACAAGTGTGAAATAAAGAGAATACTTGCCTTAGAAAGACCAACCATTCTTGAATACATCAGAGAAAATGGGAATTTATCAATAGCAGAGTTTAGAACACAAACATTAGAACGAATTGCTGAAACAGCGAGAGAATTCATAACTTCTGAAAAGATATCCTGTTCTGTTTTTCATGTGGAAAGATACTATATTAAAGTTCTAAATGATCAGGACTTAGATGAGAATATTATCCAATAAAATGTTTTTTTTTATTTCAAAAGATTATAAATAAGTTAATAGACTAAAGAAAAGAAAAGGCTTTTTCAAATTAATTTTCATTTTTTTAAACTCAGATTGAAATATTATCAATTAAGAATGAAAAAATTTGAAATAAGAATGAAAAATGTTAAATAATCACCCCACCCCTCTAATTACTTCTCGGGGCTCTTTGCTAATGAGATTGAAAATTTTTCAGTTTAGATTGAAAAATGATGAATTCAGAATGCAAAAATGTCAACTCAGATTGAAAATAATAAAAATATTTACCCCCAACTCCCTATTATTTCTCTGGCCCTAATGGCTAATCAGAATGAAAAAATTTTATTTTAGATTGAAAAAATTTTAAATCAGAATTTTTAACTTGCAACTAGCTCTGAAAAAGGTATAGATGTGAGAAGACAATCTCCACACTTTGCTAGTAAGTTAAAACAATGTAATTTCTACATGTTGCTTATATACAGAAATGAATAGTGTTATAATTTTTGATCAGATTTAATTTAACTTCCTTCTTTTGCCACAAAGCTGAATCCAACACTACTCAATGTTCACTTCACAAGAAGACAATCACCGTCGAAAAGTTTGGATAACCATGGCTAAAAATCCTACTATTGACCTAATAAATTTTATTAAAAAACTAATTTTAGACCATTTTTCACAAAATCGATATTTAGAACGTTTTTCTGTAGACCTATTTGGTGAGGCTATCTAAAGAAATAAAATAATTCTATATCGTGAAACAATAGCCGTAGATTCCAAATATGCAACCGCCTGATCGATATCTCTCACATTGTAGAAGATAACAAGTTTTTGAGCCAAAAAGACCGATTATAATCTCTATTATCTTTCAAAGTCGGGTTTCAAAAAAGATTTTAAATCAGCGTAATCAGATAAGGTCACAAATTTTCTAATTTTTGTGATGAAAAAAAAATTTTGAGCATAAAGGGTTAAATACGGGTTCGATAAAGTTTTCATAAGAATTTACATGTTTTCGAGAGGTGATTTCTTTCCATCAATATAGCCAATCGGTGTAAATCTTAGCTGATAGTCGTGTAATTTCTTCATGTCAAGTTCATGATCTGTTATATTCATGGTTAGATCAACAGTCTTGTTTCTTTCTGCGAATAAAATCCACTGGTTGAAGCGATTTTTTAGCACCTGTATAACAAGGATAAATATTTTAGCTGTATTATTTATTTTTCAATCTGTTAAAATCTACAGTTATATATATTATAAAACTGATATTTTGAAATATTTTTCAGAAACTATATCAAGATGTTCAACCGGCTAATCACCACCATATAGGCACTAGTGTTTTTTAGTTTGGAAAGTTTTTTCCTGATTAAATTGATGCCTCTGTTATCAGACATTATTTCAGCTATGAAATTCTCAGGTAAGTAGAATTAGAACGAACTACATTTTCTATAGTTTTGAGTCTTGATCTAAATCGAGAAAGAATAAACTTACTCTACTCCTTCTTCCATGAAAAGAAGTCTTACCGCCTGTCATGTTGACAATGTCCGAACTTGGAAAGGTCAAATACATCTTTCTGAAAGAGATTTAGGACATGAAAGAATAATAATAGATGAGGTCAAAATATAGAGTTAAAATACACTGGACTTTGGACTAGTCAAATCGATTAAAATAACTCTTATAACACAATTCAGGACTTGTGAGGATAATATTAGAAAACAGGAATTCAGTTTTGCTTGAAATGCTTGAAAAAGATTTTCTTATTAAATTACAAGGATATGAACCCGAAAACTTTTTCAGAAAATACAAATAAAAAATAAGAAAAGAAAATTGTGACATACGTCAATTTTTTCTGTTCCTTGCTTGAAGTATCAAGGTAATTGAACCAATTATCCAAAGATGAGCTCGTCGTCGAACTGGTCGACATTGAAGAATTTCGATCATTCATCAGATAATAGTTATCGCCATGTGTCACATTTGCAGGCTGGTCACCCGGATTTAGGACTGATGTTGGGAAATTGCTATTGCAAAATTCCTGACTACATGGATACGTAATATAATCACTTGTCTTGTTAGTTTTTATCATGAGTCTCTCTATCTCTGACACTTTTTTGCTGGCTGGCAGTTACAACCACGTCTCACCAATCAACTCAGAAAAAGTAAATGCGTACTTTTGTTTCCTGTAAGTTGTGAAAGCAATCTCTTGTGCTTATAATTACTTTGAGCAGTGCCTTCTTCTATTACAAGAAATTTATATTATGAATTAATTGTATGAACTACAATAGAATCAATAAATTTCTCCTTGTTTCTCAGCAATCACAATAATTTCGATAATAATAAATACAATAAAAGGTCACTCTTGTTCCGGGTTGGTAGGAAAAAAATGCAATTTTGATATACTCTTTAGCCTGTAGTAAAAGGAGAAATTGGGTTAGAGGAGAAGAGCAAAAATTGAAAAAGAACCTTTAACTCACTCCCGCTTAGATAATAAACATTAGGAATAATATTTTGTTTGAGCACTGTTCAATGGTTAACAAAGGAATTCTCAGTCATTGTTGAAACATTTAGAAAAAACTCCAACAAACGTTTGTGTGTATTGATAAAATCGAATTAATGTTTTGTATTTTCAATATATAGACCAATCTTTAGATCTTTTCTGTATGGTTAGAAAAAAACTCTAAATTTTGTTTGTTGCACTCCAACGAGATTGTCTCCTGTATAAAATATACATATACACTTTATTATTTTATATATATAACAAATGTACACTATATTTATTTACTGACTAGTAGTGTATACATGTAGCTCAATAGGGGGTTGATTTAGGCAGAGTCAAGTGTATTTGTTGTGTGTACTTTTAAGAAGAGTAAGGAGAAGGTTTATTCAATTTCAATAAATCAGTGAGGATATATATCATTAACTAAATGACAAGGTGTATACATTTTATTTCAATTAGAATTAATCTCTTTTCCAAAGGAATCAATAGCTGATCTGAAAGACTGGTTTATTTCACCGTTCACAATATATTTCTCTACTTTAGACTTATCATCTTTTATAAATATGATCACTGTTGTCAAATATAACAAAAATTTATTAAACTTGAGATATCTATAAAGACTCTTTCCAATCAACGATATCAAGCTCAATTTATGATATAGCATTGAGATTACCTCAAGAATATCGCTCATGTTCTCATAACCCATCAGTCAACCACAACTAATTGTTCATTTCACAACGTTTATTTGTTATTTGGAGGTATTCTTGTAAAAATAGAACATAAATAGATCGAAAATGGAAAAGTTATATAATGACACTATAATTTTGATATAATAGGAGAAGACATGTGGTTCGTAATACAAGGAGTTTATTAATAATAATGTTTTTATCTCGATGATCTGTATCTGGTGGAATAGTTGTTTGAGTTATAGTGATTCGAGAAGTTAGCGTTGTTTGAATTTTAATTCCCGCGTCCACCGCCACGACCACTAAAACTACGATTTCTCTGGAATGCTTGTTTATCTGTAAGAATAAGAAATATTACAAATATGAGAGTCTAGGTTATATCAAATTTGTAAGAGAATTTTATCATTCACCTTTACTTAACAAAGCCTATATGTATATGTTGTGTCCAGAGAGTCAGAGTTGTATCACATCAAAGTCAAGCCCTTCACAAGTAAGATTTGGAATTCAGATGATTTTTAAGAAATGGAATGTTTGCGGATAAAACTCAAAATTGATTTTAGACGGCCACTGATGTTTTCTGTTAAGTTTATTCTATTAGAGAGGTATATAATTTTTGATTCTCAATCAAATGGTATAAATTTTATCGATGAATTATGAAGAATGCTCAAAATCGTAATCTTAGGACCTGTTTCTTTGAAACGTTATATGGTAGATTAATGCATATAAAACCTGAATATGAGGTCGTTTCAATCATATGACTTAGAAAACATTGGAAAAATTATGATTAAAAGAAGAGACTGGGATTTTTTAATTAGAATTTTAATACGACTACTTTATAGTAGAGGGCCAAATTATTAATAATAGTTTTTTATCGAGTTAGCTTTTTTTATATATGTTACAGTAAATATTGAAACTCCCCAGTGAGTATTGAAACTGTCATTATATAACTTTTCCATTTTCGATCTATTTATGTTCTATTTTTACAAGAATACCTCCAAATAACAAATAAACGTTGTGAAATTAACAATTAGTTGTGGTTGACTGATGGCAATTATACGGAAAGAGAAGAAGACTTTCATAAATTATTGATTAAGCAGATGGTTAATTTCAGGTTTTTTCGTGTTTGATTTTTCCTATAGGCAATCTGATTGGTTTTAAGGTTTACTCAATTTTTAATGGTTTTTTAGATATGGACCAATAGGAATACCAAGGTTTTTAGATAAAATTGAAGAGAGTTCAGATTACAAGCGTCTCATCCACTGAAGAAGGTACTTGACTATCTCAGTACCGAAACGTCTGGAAGAGGCTTTGTAAAAAGGTTGGTTATATCCCAATTAAATCTACTTTTACTAATTTTTATTCAAGGTTTATTATTATTTTCTCCATAAAATAATCTGGCCCAGTTCACATGAAATCAAGTGTAAAATAAATGTCATGTATAATTTTTTTTTTAGGTAATCTGTGGTCCTACATTTGTAGATTCCTTCAATCTTAATGGTTAATCACCATAGCTGAAAATTTCTATCGCATCGGGACTAAGCATGGAATAATAAATGGATGGTTCTCTACCAATGAATTTACTGTTCTTCAAGAGAAATTCATTTCATCTAATCAAGTTCCCGCCTAAGAATGTTCTTTAAGAACAATTTCTGGATTCGAGTCAAAATTTGGTGGCCAGCATTTCATTAAATGTGATTGCAAGCTAGATTGCAAGACATATAGATGCAAATGCAGGCGTCAAGGCTTACTTTGTAACTCGAAGTGTCATAACAATAGTCCTTTTAGTAATAAGTGAAAATTTGTAATAATAAAAGGTTATAAAACTAATATTTTTGATTCATAGCACTGAGGAGTTTAAGTTTTTCAACTTCGAAAATTGTTTCAAAATAAATTGATAGATATTGGAAAATTCAGTTTAGTTTCAATACTCACGAAAATCATGAATTTAGAAACTAGTTTTAAAATATTCGTGAGTTTCGAAACTCACGAGGGAGTTTTAATACTCACTGGGGAGTTTCAGTATTTACGGTAACATATACAATTATTAGAGATTTCACTGTACTAAGAATATTTAATCTTCTGCATTTACATGCTTTGGATTTGCAGCCCGTGGTATAGTTACATCTTGTAAATCCTTGGCCTTCAGATCTTGGCTGCTTTATCCGAAAAATCTAGATTAATATTAAAGCAATGTATTTTTTCGATGTAAATCACTGACCTCTGAAATCAGGGTCTGACCATTCTATGACACAAGGTTATGTACAATTACAAGCCCCAACAAAAAAGGACATAGGGGTCAAATGTTTTCGTTACAGTTTAGACAAGTCACTTGTATATTGCATGAGCATAGACGATATATGCTAACAATAAAACTAGACGCCCATATCATTCGAAGGCTTAAAATCGGGGCAACCTAGATAACAATCGAAAGCCAATCCAGTAAATCTAAGTAAACAACTGTATATTGATTAATCTTCCAACGGTCGACAGGAAAGGTGTTGTGGTGTACGATAAATAAGAAGAGCCTGAGTCAAGCTGCTTGACATCCTTATTAAAAATTTATAATAAATTTACACACTACTTTTAAGTAGCTCCATAAATTTTTAATATGAATTTTTTTCGTAATAAAAATGTGAATATTTTCAAGTATTTTATTTTTATATATTATTAACATAACCGACAACATTAATAATATGTAAAATGGCAAAGATTCATCAAGTTTGTATATCTTTCCTAAATACAAGTCATGTAATAATCGTTTATTTAGACTCCTATTGGATGTATTTTTTAAAAAAAAGAATTTGTTCATATAATCACTATTCCATGATTCATCGATCACCATGATTCTTCGATGTTTTTTCTCTATTTTGTTCAACTTTAGAGGGTGATTTACAACTTCAGTATTCATCTTCCCGTGGAATCTTTCAGGGATCAACTTTGTATTCAGTAAACACAAAATTAATATAGAGGTGGTAATTTTCATCAGTTTTTATCGGATTAAAAAGAATATTTTCTAGAACCTGTTCAGTTAAAATACAGTACAATTAATAATCAGCAAATATTTACAGGCAAGAAATGTATCCCTTCTAAATCATATTATTCGTGTTCATTCATTTTATTTCTTTTTTTTAATTCGTAATCTATCAATGAACACAATATAGAAAAAATTCATAAATCAAAAAAATAATTTGAGCTTTTTCATATTCTAGACTCTTTTTTTTAAGGACAAGTTTTTAGAGGGGAGGGGCTGTTGAGGGCTAGGTCAGGAATCACTTTAGAATTTGGGAAAATTTCAATTGGATTCCAGAGTAAATTTTTGCACATTTACATTCTTTTTATGGATAAATCTAGACTATGCTATCATCATTGTTGGTTATATCTTTGTTGGATTCGTTCTTCTTCATTGGAAGAGCATTATTTGTTGCTATAGAGGTCTGGTTGACTAGTTTATGCTTTAGAATTGAATTTTGATGGGAAAATTGTGGGGTATCCTGGGAGATTCCCATGAGACCTTGAAGATCTGCCTCTGTCATTTTTATATCGTCAAGGTCCTGTAACTGTTTATGACGATAAATGTGCCATAATTCACAAACCAAGTCGCCCGCTAGGAAATCGCCAATGTTTATCGCGATTAATCTGATTATGAAGACTCCGTCACTTCGGAGATAATTTTCGACAAACTTTTTCGTTGCATTCTTATCGGTGTCCTTCATGACGGAGAGAATTTTCAAGTATTTTCTTATGAATTTTATCCTTCGCTTAGGGAAGCCCATTCGTAGAAACCAAGAGACAAAACTGCCAAAGGTTACAATTCCAACTAGACAGTACCAAAACCAAAGGAATATATATATTTTCTCGAGGAACATGTTCAATGGCAAGACGCATTGTATGGAATATCTAAAAAGAAAAAAATATTAGTTTTATTTTTTTCTAGGATAAAAAACATCCTTATATAATGAGTAGTGCAGCACCTATACTTACAAAGTCTATCAACAATTATTTCGTTCTAAACCTAATTGACATGAAGATGAGAATTTACTATTTTTACAAAAAACTCAATATTTCTCTCCGGATTCACAAAAAAAAATAATTTTTTCAATTCTCAAACGGGATGAGCTAATAAGATGTGGATATCCGAAAAGAATTCAATCTGACCAAAATAAGGCCAATTTTCTACTTTTTCAACGTTTGAACCCAAAATTTTTATCGATATCGGGATCAAAATTAGACAAAGGATTCGAATCCACCTGCAGAAGTCCATTGAAGTTCGTCATTTCGTGGGAAATCGAACCATTTGAATTTTTCTATTATCGCGAAGGCAAATTATCCAAAATCTGGAAGTATAACTTTTTCTCGGAAACAGCAAGTTATTCGCTACCTCTATGGCCAAATTCGAATTCTTCGTTCAATGTTGATCCCAAAGATCTGCATTTAAATGCTTCAAATCATCGATATCGATAAAAGATTTTGCGTTCAAAAGTTGAAAAATTAGAAATTTGGTGCAATTTCGAAATTCGAAAAACGGCCTAATTTTGGTCAGATTGAATTCTTTTCGGATATCCACATCTTATTAGCTCATCCCGTTTAAGAAATCAAAAAATTATTTTTTTCTGTGAATCCGGAGAGAAATATTGAGTTTTTTGTAAAAATAGTAAATTCTCATCTTCATGTCAACTAGCTTTAGGTGCTCAGATAATATTTGGATTAGCCCATGTAGCCGAAATAAGACGAACCTAAGGGAAAAATTACCCAAGCACCTAGAACGAAATAATCAGGTCAAAATTCTTATTAAATAAATTGATATAAGCGTACTATTTCAATTATATTGTATCAACTTCTGACTCAGTTATTAGGGTTTAAAATAATATTTAAAAAATAGCCTCTATCAAAAAGAATATATTTTTTTAGTATTTTCTCATGAAAAAGTAAAATTTTCTTTAAACTATATTTTGATAATAGCCATGCGATCGTCTGTGATTCGCTCTCACATTGAAAAGAAGATTTTCATGAATTTATTTTCATTTTTCTGATCCCCGAAAATCCCATTTTCTCTAAAACGCATTTTCAGAGAATGATCAGGATATGCTGAGAAGGGATTTTAAATAACTAGAAGAACAATTCTCATCCAAAAAATCATACAGATTGCTTAAAAACGTGAATGCTATCAATTATCATAGTAAAATTCATTCAAAATCTATTGGCGCCAAATCTAATTTTCAAATGAGATTTTGTATATCAAAATAAAATTTTAAAAATTTAATTCAAAAATAATTTTTCTCAAATACAATCGTGTACCGAATGAGCAAATGACTGAAATGTATTCATAAAAAATGGTAATTCAAATATTTCCCATTACAATTCAAAACATTCCGATATATCTTCGTCATTGTAAGAAGGAGTCGTCATAAACACTAAGAGATTACTTGAAGATGTACGATAATTATACTGAATTATAAGTAATATACGTCGTAGATATCTGTAATGAGTGAGTATATTTGGAAAATAAAAAATTTTCAAATAATTCTGTCCTACATAAATAATTCAGAATGTTTGATAAACGCAATAAACTCATGATAATGATAATGATAATAGTAGTTATTCAAGCCGTCTACTTTCCCCTGTACTCAAGGACGTAAGCATAAAGGGATATTTATGATGTGGAGAACATTTCTGAACGACTCTTCATTTTATAACCTGTAAAAAGTAACTGACTCACTTTTTGAGGCATATTAGCCAAAAGAATTTACTACACCCTAACTTTTTTTGCTATTGAAATTGAAAAATAATATTTCTCGCAGTCATATTTTACAGATATTTGAAAGGATTTAATCCTCAATTTTTTAGCAAATGAAGAAAAAATTATGGGTTAATCCCCAAAAATGATTCCAATTTAAATTTCAACTCTTTTCCTCAAATCAATCTTATTTCGCCCTCTACTAGCCTAGGGTGAAATATGTTTTTCTCCGAACAACTCGCGAGAGGACTTACTTTTCTGATGAATTTTAGTACTCAGATCATGCTTTCCATAATTTTAAAGCGTGAAAGTCATGATGTCATTACGAAATTAACCCTCCCTTAGCCCCTCTTTATGATAAGATAACTATTTTTGAAAATAAAACTTAAGAAATTTATTGAACACCCAAGATATTCCGGATTTTAGTGATTGCGTCGTAAAAATTCATTGAAAATTGAGCGGCGATTTGAAAAATTTTGGATTTATAAAACCGAATGACATAATGGAGAATCACTTACTCCCATACAAAATAATGCTTAGAATTGATAGTTCTATCAGAAAAGTTGGCCTAATATGAGGTTAAAAATTTCACCCTAGCCTACCCTCTACCATTTGATTGAAGAAAACTTGGGCGATTTTCTTTACCTCTAAAGAAAATTTATTATGTTTCTCAAGATCGAAATAGTTAGATAAGAAGAGATGTTATTTTCAAAAGAACTACAGTTTTCCATCATTTTTGGTCCATGAGAAAGAACACGCTTTATTTTTTCTTTATTTTATTCGTTATAAAGGTTAAATTCGGTTTAGGGAAATATTTATGCGTAATTAACACATAAGCTATCAAATTACATCGAACGCTGATCATATTTTCCTAACCTGTAACCTCTTTTACGGGCAAAATAGAGAAAAAAGAGGTGTGTTCTTTCTCATGGACCAAAAGTGATGGAAAACAATATTCTTGTAGTTTTGCAATCAATAATGGATATCCTTGTAAAAATCTATGTACTGCGGCTAATAAGTTGGAAGTTTCTGCAGAAAATTATGTTCTAAATAAATACAAAGAAATCTCTTCGAAAGCAGCTTACTCAGAGATGATCATGCTTTGTGACGTCGAAAATCTGAAGGAGTTAGAAATTGAAGGTTACAGAATAAATAAAAAACGTCGAAGACTATGCACAAGTCGTAAAGAATCAAAAGATGAATAAAATGTCTAATTTAAAATTTAGGGTCATAAAACTAGTTGACATGAAGATGAGAATTTACTCTTTTTACAAAAACCTTGATATTTTTCTCCGGAAGTTAGGAAAAAATTTATTTTTCGAATGATAAAATGAACCAATAAGTTGAAAAAAATTCAATCTGACCTAAATTAAGCCGTTTTTCGAATTTTTATCAAATTCAAAGATTTGAAGATATTTTTGAGATCAGAATTGGACAAAGAATCCGAATTCGGATGCAGAAATTCACAGAAATTCGTCATCATGGTGGGAAATCGAAAAATTTGAATTTTTTGATTATCACGTAGGAGAATGATTCAAAATTTAATAATTCAACTTCTTGTTAACAGTTGATTCCTTTCCACCCCAATTCGAATTCTTTGTCCAATTCTGATCTCGAATATCTTAATTTGACTGCTTCAAATCTTTGAATTCGATAAAAATTTTGTATTCGAAAGTTGAAAAGTTGAAATTTGTTGCATTTTCAAAATTCTAAAAATGGCCCAACGGTCATATTGAATTTTTTCAAATTTCCACAACTTATTGGCTCATTTTATCATTCGAAAAATAAAATTTTTCCTGAGTTTCTAGATAAAAATATTGAGATTTTTGTAAAAAGAGTAAATTCTCATCTTCGTGTCAATTAGATTTACATGGAAATGGTTTTTGCATTCGGGTTATTTTTGGAATTAACCCAAAAATAATTTGAGAAATCAATTTCTATGGTATTTTTCGAAAATGAGTTGGACATTTTTGTTGGTTTCAAAGTGTGAGAGAGAGAGTGATCAAAAATAGATAACGATTAGATCAGGGATCATGGATCATCGAAATAACACTGATTTTAAAGCAGTAAAATCAAGAAATTAAAATTTCATTTTCACAAGACGATCGAGAGGTTCTCAGTATATTTGATTTTCGTAATTCAAAGTAAAAAAAACAGTAGTTTGTATAGTTTTTACGGTCATTTACTTGATATTTTAGCGATATCAATAGGGAACTTGTACTATTTCTATTTTGACTTCGAAATGTTAACAGTAGATCAACTTTTTTGATTATATAGAACCTGCTTCCAAGAGCCTGTAAGCTCTACCATGAACGAGTGGACTAATGTTGATAAAAAACTATGGCATGGTGGGTAATTATTACATCTGTTTCATATCAGGCGGATGAAACTAAAATCTAAATTGACATTCCTGAAAAAAATGAAATCAAAAGAATCTGCAGAAACAGAAACTTAACCTTAAATCCATACATAGAGATAATAAATAAACAGATTCTCAGATATTCCATAAAAATAATGATCAGAACTGCATTTATTCCCATCGGATTCCAAAAAAGATAGAAGGGGAACAAATGTAAGTGATTGATATTGAGGTCAGTAGGATTTTTTTCTTAATTCAAAATAGAAATGCATTACTTTTTCAGTTATGTAGAGAGACAAAAGAAAACTACCAAAGAGTATATTACACACACTAGGATATTTGAGAATTGAGAAATAAATAGATTTGTATTTATGTGTATTATCAAAAATGCTGTACACATTGTCCAAGGTAGAATAAAATTTCCATATATGGCGTGCAGTTTGAATTTCAGAGCAAGTAATGACATTTTACTGTGCTATGTATATATATTTATAAGTCCTTTTTTCACATTTTCAGCTCAGATCTCTGGAGATTCAAATTATAATAAATATGAATATAGGAACTTTTGAGTAGAGTGTACCTTATTTCGATAAAATTCATTGAAAATAATAATTTACAAATCTTGAAAGTTAAAGTTGAAGAATATAAGAATATTATGTGAGCTGAACATCAAAAATCTTCAATAAATAGCAACAGTGTTGACGACTTCTTTTCAAAATTGAACTCAACTTATGGAAATATCAATTTTACTATGCCAAAAGAGACTGATGCTATTTTAATTTTCTTAATAGATGTTAAGCTGACCAGAAGAGAATACGGACCGATTCCAAGAAATATCTCATAAAGTTGGCTTAGTCATTGGTCGAGGAAAGATGAGAAGAAAGATTTCTACCTCAGAGGAATGGCCAAAAGAAATAGAAGAAGAAGCAGTCAGCAACAAACAAACATTTTCCAAGAAATAAGGCAGCTTATGACCAGAAATAGAAGGGTCAAAATCGCGTTTATATGAGAATGGTTATCCCAACAGATTTGTGGATGATAGTTTCGACTTATTTTAAAGGAGACGGTTTCAGTAACGATGCAAGAAGATGACTGGTTAATTTTATTGATCTTAATATAAAATTGAAAATTTTATTCAAAACCCGAACATTATTCAGTTTATTTCCTAAGGATTTACTGAATCCTGAAGAAAAAATGTACGATTTGGGAATTATCAACAAGATCAAATGATCACCTTTAGAAAGGTACTCTGGTTACCGGAAATACTTAAAAAACCATGACGCTCCAATTTCAAATTTTTCAATTTTGTATAAAAATACGGGTGATGACAGCACTGATTTGTGGGTGGAGGAAAAATTCTTTAAAAACCAAATTATTATTAATATGTCACTGCTGATAAACCATAAAGAAATGTACATTTATTGAATAAAAATACTCCTCTCACCTACAAATTATTTCGATAGAGCTCATTCACTTGAGCAAACATTTAATTTTTTCTTGCATATGCTTGAATTCAACAAATTAAGCCGAACGAGCTCTATCATCAAGCTTTAAAATTCTCATTTTCAATGGCAGAAAAACTACAATCGCGACCAAAGCATTTTCACTCACCGATCGTTTTCGCCCAGCTTTTTTGCGTTAAAATCACAAAAAGTAATCCTTGGAAAGTTCCCGGTCATCTGCCAGTCCTTGCCTCTGACGAAATTTTGCAATATTGTAATTCCATAATATGACTCGTTTGCTCCGATAAACTTTTCCATCAGATACATCTGGCCGATAATGTTGCCAAGATAGATGACCTTTAAAATAATTAAATTTATTTCGAAAATTACAACTTCCATTCAAATTTTTAAAAATTTTATTTCAATGATGTTTCTCGCTAAAGTAAGACGAATTGGAGTACTTAATTTTTATCGAATAACTCTTGTAAGATTGTATCTACAGGGCTAGTTTTTCCACTAACCAACTGAAAAAAGGACATGTTAATGATTGGAAACTAAACTTTCTAAATGCCAATAATTTAGACTCATCTACTGACATGAAATCGTTACACTGTAGCAAATTGTCACAAATTCAACACAAAAATAGTTTATTGTTAAAATGTTTTCACTTGGATATCAATTTTCCTAGGGATAATTTGGTCAATCATTGTGTAACTTTACTAACTCCTGAATCCTACATTACAAGGCATCTAAAGCTAATTGATATGAAGTTGAGAATCTATGATTTTTACGAAAACTCGATATTTTCATCAAAAATGCGAATTTGTTAAAGATTTTTTGGAATTCTACCCATGTTGCACACTTTTACCAGTTGAAGAAAAGAATTCTGAAAAAAAATTAATTTAATAAAAATTATAGTCATTTTTCAAATTCGCATTTGGCGACAAAATTACATTTTTCGAACTTTGAACCGCAAATTATTATTGATTCAAAAGTTGAAGGTTGATCAAAAGAGATTTTTAAAGATCGAGATTAGACAAGAAAGCTGACTAGCACCGTCAAATTATCGACAGTTTCCCCATTTTCGAGAGATTTTGAATTTTCGAAATTTTATTTCTGGTAATGAAATTTTTCAAATAGTGAAAATGTTCGAAAAAATCGAAATTCCGCTCCCAAACGATAATGAGGTTATGCATAAGATCAGATTCTGTTGTCTAATCTTGATCATGAAAAAACTCTTTTGATCACTCTCCCACTTTCAAATCAACAAAAATTTTCAGCTCAAAGCTCGAAAAATTGGGATTTTGGCGCCAAATGGGAATCTGAAAAATGACCATATTTTTCATAAAAATAATATTTTTTTCAGAATTTTTTTCTTCAACTGTTAAAAGTGAACAACTTGAGTGCAATTCCAAAAAATCTTTATCAAATTCGAATTCTTGGTGAAAAATTCGAGATTTCTGTAAAGATCATAGATTACTTTACTACGGGCCATTCATATTTTAATTCGCATTGAGCTCTTTCACACACATTAAAGGGGTATTTTCATGCTTTAGAATAATCACTCAAGTTTCCATCCTCTAAAAAAAGAACAAATTTAAAGATAAAGGAATTATCTAGGATGACAAACTTTCGCCTTGCAGACTAAAACACATAAATCCTGCCAACATTGAATTGAGAGAGCAATCCATTAAATGCAAATAGCTAGGTGAATTATTTTTCTAAACATATTTTGTTCAGGCATATAAATATCTCCATATGAAATGATGCATTCACAAAAATTATTTTCGAAGAAGCTCGGCAGTTCTTTCCCAACAAACAAAAATTATCCATTATAATTTTAATATTGAAAATTTTTGTCTTTTCAAGAGAAACTAGATTCCTTTTAACTGCATTTTAAGTTAAAATTACGGAACAACATATATCTTGAGATGCCAATATTTATCTCATACCTTCTCATAAAAAAATAACCTAAAGCTAGTTGAGAATTCCCTATATCAGGGTAATACAAAATTTTATTTTCCCCCAACATGTATCAATGAAAAATTGAACCGAGAAAAACAGATTTTCGAAAGTCAAAATGATAAAATTAAATTTGGGCGAATTTCCTAGAAATTTCTTTCAGCATGTGAAAAAAGACTCAATATTTGCATTTAACACTATTTTCGTTCCAAAATTTGCAGAAATCTCTATTTTGTTCTTTCTAGTAGTAAAATTCATCAAAAAAACCTGGCGCGTCTTCGAAATTTGTTAGTTTGAAACGTATGATTACATAAGAAAAATGCTTAGTTTTATATCTTCAAAATGAAAAGCTGAAAAAAGTTTTAACATTTTGCGTAGTTTTAATTTATATTTTTGTCCGGAATTTATTTTTCGAATTCCATGATGAAACGAGCCCATGAATTTTTGAAATAAAATAAAATCCGATTTGTATTCAATCTGTGAAAATTAGATTGAAAACACACCAAATATCCAACGTTTGAACCTGAATCTTACTATTTATTAATATTTGAGAGAATTAAAAAGATTAAATACCAAAATATTCATCTAGCCGAAATAAGGCAAGTTTTTGAATTTAAAACATCCATTTTTTCAAGATTTGAGGTTAAAAATTTAATGATTTTAATACATTTAAATTTTCATAGTTCAGAAGTTCACAGAAATTCGTCGATGTTATGGACTAACCTCTATGGCCAGATTTGCAATATCAAAAACTAAATCGTTCAATTCTTCAAAATCGATAATTTGTAAGTTGAAACGTTGAAAAAACAGAAGTTTTTAAGCTTGAGATTGGATATTTTTTTCATGGAAAAATTTGAGGCTCATTTTCTACGTTTCTACTGCTTAAAAATACGTTTTTTCCCTAGAAGCAATAATTCTGTTCATGGCAATTATTCTTATAACATTGTACAATACAAAGTGTATGGGAACATATAGATAAATACACAGTATTCAGTTGGGGTCTTTATTTTAGATGTTGTCTACGTCAAAGTTTGATTGACACGTGAACAAATAATTGATGTATAGAAAATTAATTTATCAGAACAACTTTTGATCGAAAATTTTTTTAGTCAATTCGTAACATTATTTTGGAAATTGTTGAAAGATTCGAATTACCCCAAAATTCCAGTAACCCAAATCAAAATCAGAAAGATTATTTTTTCTGTAAATGAACACTCTATATCGATCAGTTCTCTTGTTATCTTTCATGATTATATTCGTAAACAAGAAACTTTTGAAAATTACAATTCCACCTAGACTTACTAGCTAAACCAATAAAAGAGTTTATTTCCTAGTTTTTGATAATTCCGTCATCTAAAAAGCCCAATGAACTGACTATCAAAATACTTATTAAGTATACAATAGGATAATACAAAATATTATTTTAGAAAAAACACAATTTCTAAAATTGAAATGAAAATTTTTCATGTTCTGAATCAGAACTTCTGATATGAAAATATCATCAAAATTTACCTAATATCTTTCAACATTTCACAATTAATACTATTTTCATTCAAAGTGTTTCAAAATCTATTCAGAAACCTTAATTAAAGCTAGTTGACATGAAGATGAGAATTTCCTATTTTTACAAAATATTTTTATCCAGAAAGTCGGGAAAAAATTTATTTTTTGGATTCCACTATGAAATGAGCTGATTAATTTTGAATACAAAAAAAAATTTCCGAAAAAAATTTAATCTGAACAAAATTGAGCCGTTTTTTGAATTTCGGAAATGTTTCAAATTTCCACTTTTTCAACTTTCTGATCCAAAATTTTTATCGATTTCAAAGATTTGAAGCAGTTAAATATTGATATGATAAAAATATGATCAAAAGTAGACGAAGATTTCGAATTTGGCCGTGGAATTTGAGAGAAAATTACTCTTTCCAAGAAAAAGTCCAATCTCTATATTTTGGATCATTTTCCCTCGTGATAATCGAAAAATTCAAATGGTTCAATTTCCCACCGTAATGACGAATTTCTGTGAATTCCTGCATGTGAATTCGAAATTTTCGTCTAATTTTGATCCTGGATACCAATATTTAACTGCTGCAAATCTTTGAAATCGATAAAAATTTTGGATTTGAAAGTTGAAAAAGTGGAAATTTGAAACATTTCCAAAATTCAAAAAACGGCTCAATTTTGTTCAGATTAAATTTTTTTCGGAAATTTTTTTTTGTATTCAAAACATTTCATAGTGGAATCCAAAAAATAAATTTTTTCCTGACTCTCTAGATAAAAATATTGAGTTTTTTGTAAAAATAGGAAATTCTCATCTTCATGTCAATTAGGTTTATGTCCTTTTTCGTAGTAAAATTCATTGAAAAATTCTTGGCGCGTGTTCAAAAATTGTCCTTTTCAATCGAGATTTTATATACAAAATTAGAAAAAAATCGAACACTTATGGTTTTATAGGAAAAAATGCTTAATCATCTATCATCTTCAAAATGAGATTAAGGCTAGGAAAAGCTCTATTCTAATATATTATATACAACGAACTAAACGAGTTTAAATTCCTACTTTGTTATCTTAACCTTACAATTAAGTAGATGAATTTCACTAATATTGGTTACTTTATCAAAATTTAGATATCTCTTCAAGACTTTTTGATATCTTTTAGATTTTTTTATCCAAAATTATAAAATGGATTAGGTAATATTGTTTCGATCACTGAATATATCTGATTGAATACCCAAGTGTACTACACAGGGTTCTATGCATTACTTGGAAAGAAATCCTTAAATTTTAGATTAAACTTACTTTCACTGTAAAGTACAATACAGTCAAATAATTTCCATATTTTCTGCCACAAAGGAGAAAAGAGAACTTTCTTCTCTCTGATTTCGATAGGGTTCGACGATCTGCCTTACCATTGGTAGTTGAATTGTTTAATGAGCCGACGTTGATATCTGTCATTTTACCAGTGACCTTATCATTTTTGTCAAAAGATTTCATTGAATTTGCAGACTTTAAACGAATCTTCTTCATAAGGTTATCTGGAGTGAAAAAAAAGATTTAAAAAAAATTAATCAAACCCTGAATTGAGATTTTATTGCTACTTAAAATAAATATTATTAGCCTAACGTGTACTTTTAAGAAATTTTATCGTTGATATTTAATGGAAGAGGATTCTTAAAGTTCAAGCCACACCGATTAACGATTCAGTAAAATGTGGAAACAAAATAAAATTCTCAGTTTTTGCCCACAATAACTTTAACAGAGTGAAAAGTTCTTGTTTTTCACTAAGAAGCTCTCAAATCTAATGTGTCATATAGCCTTCAAGAGTTCGAAATTTTGAAAAATAAATCTGTAAGATTTATTCCAAAGACTGAATAGACTAAGATAATTGAAAGAGGATATATTTAAACCAAATAGTTGGTCTTATTATATATATCAAGGTTTTAAAAAATGAATTGTACAGCACCTATACTTACAAAGGTTAACTAGAAATATTTGGTTCTATGAGCCAAGGTAATATATCTCACGGGAAAGTCTTATTTGGTAAGGGATTAGCCCATGTCGCTGAATGTTACAGCTTAATGGTAAACACTGTTTCTGATATCGAGAATATGGTTATTCAAAAATTTCATCAAGAAGTATCCAAGTTTGAAAATAGTTTTTATTTACTCGTATCAAAGAAATGACTAACAAAAATTGTCAGTACAGAATATGACAGAGCTTGAACTACTCCCCTAAAAGATTGACGTAACGAATAAATTCTACATAACATCTTTTGTTAATTCTGTCATTGTTATTAATTTTTTTTTTTTTCAATATCATTACATTATTTCTTTATCAAAAAAACGTCGATCAATCAAATGCATTTATTCAGGAATTCATCGTGAAAATATCTCCTTAAAATAAGGGTCAGATACCCATCCAAACTCTTGTAAATTACTCATGATAATAAAGATTAAATTCACTTTTGTTGAATTTGTCTGGTACAAGTAGTAAATCAATGTGTGATTTGATCTGTAACACTCTGTAACTAAACTATAGATTAACTCTTTCCGATATTAAAGGAAAACTGATTAAAAAATTTATTATCCAGTACAGACACAAAACAATAATGATTTGAGAACGCAATTATAAATAATTAAAATAATCTATTCTTCTTTTTACAAATACGTTTCCGGGTTTTTGAATTAAAATACACATTTTTCGTTATTTTTGAAATAACAGATTTAAAAAAATTTGGTTCTATTATGACTCAATTATTACTAAATATTTTATCGTAATTATGAATAACCAATAAGATTTGATTTTATTCAAAGGGCTGGTTTCTTTGATTATTATAGAAATTAAAGTGTTATACTTACTTTCCTATAATTCCTATATAAATAAAAAAGGTATTATCTAAGGATTATTTATTCTTACTAGAACCTTTTACTGTCTTTGACAGATGTAGGTTGCCTGAAATTTTTAATTTTTACCTAAAATTGAGTTCAATATTCTTCTCGCTTTCTTCATGGTGTACTTAAGAGTTTAAATAAAGCAAATTGATATGAAGTTCGACTTTAACGAAAATCTCGATTTTTTCATCAAAAATTCAAATTTGTGAAATAATTTTTGGAATCCTAGCCAAGTTGCTCATGATTTACGATTTAAGGAGAAATTCTAAAAAAAATTTTTCATGAAAAATTTTTGAATTTCGATTTAGCACCAAAATCCCATTTTTCGAACTTTGAGCTGAGATGTTTGCTGATTTCAAAGTAAGAGATTGATCAAAAGTTGATTTTTAGGATCACAATAAGAATTATCTTGGAATTGAATTTACGCTCAAACAATCTTGTTTCTCTAGTAATGGAAAGGGGAGTATTCTTCAATATCCAAAAAAAAATTTATTGAGTTGACAAAATCAATAAAGTTTGACAATAATTTATTCCATTATAATGATATTCTCAGTTCTTCTATATGTATCTTCATTCTATGTAAAGCAATAAGTGAATTTTTCTTCGAAAAGATTTGTCCCTTCTCTACAGTTATGAAAGAAAATTCAAAAAAAGAATGAAATTATTAATGTCCAAGATGTATTTCTCGAAGTCTTTCTGGCTGAATAAAAAACTCATGAATGACCAATATGAATATATTGAATTACATTTATTTACTCCTCCAGAAATTTAACTAATTAAAGATAAATTCATAACCGACTGCAGGTAACACCGAAATCTAATCGAAATATTTTTCTGAGATATTTTCATTCTGATAATTCCAAAATTATTACTGTCAGAGTTTAGAAGAAAATAAAGCAATGATTCTTCAATAATCTTGATAAAATAGTCCTAGGTGATAAAATTCAGACTATTTTCAAATAAATAAAAAAACGATAAAGCTGGAATAAATTCTTTCTTTTATGCTAACAGTGAAAGAATTGCATGCAACTTGAGCTCATTTCGTGTTTGTCTGATCAGGATGGAAAATTGAAAATAAAGTTTCCTCTTATTCTTTCTTACGAGTGGATAATTTTTTCTTTCTTCTTTCCTTGATCGAAATTAACTAACATGTGATCCAATATTTGACAATCAGGTTGTAACATGTACATCTTTTCATCGCATATGATTGATAGATGGATAGATAGATAAGAAAAATCCAATATTTGCCCGATTCGTGATTGGGGAGCTAAAGATATTCACCCCCAAAATTCATAGACGAGACTTGGTCTCCAAATTTAAGACAGTTCTTAAAAAAACACATGTAATAATTATATTCAACGCAACTAACAAACGTATTTTTTTCTTGAATGCCTAAACGTAACACTACACTTTTGGTTATCTATATACGTATATTCACAGGAGAGAATAGCATACCACTCAGATCAAAATGTTGTTCTTAAAAAATCTGAGAAAATTTTCAAGTATCACAATTTTTTTTCGAGTCAATCTATCCTACATATTGTTGACTTTTCTAATATAATCGAGAGAACAAAGGGAGGATAAATTCACATCAATCTTTTTTCTATACATACACACGAGTTATTAAGAAAATTTTTGGACAAAAAGTTTCTCGTTGAGAAAGTGAAAGAGGAAAATGCCAAAATTTTCAACTCAGAAAAACAACAGACGACTGGTCTCTGGTTTTCTCTTCTCCCGATATCATATATAGAAAGTTAATAACAAAGTGTTTAATTGAAAATGATGAATGAACATGCCAGACATTTCAATAGGAAACGTAGTTTTGTTTTAATGCGCTACATTTCTGTCTGGCTTGCTGTATGAGAACAATTTCTCAACTATGTTTGTTGAACTGCATCTATCTGAGATGTGATAGATGAATTCTTAAAGAAGAATTTAAAATTCGAAACGTTCTTCAATTTGATTGAAAATTGAGCAAGATAAAAATATTTTTAGAATTTTTTCATCTTTTCAAAAGCGTGATAAATAACCCTTATTCTGAGGATGAACCGCCTGTATTCTAAGCCCTATTCAGTTTTGTCTAAATTCCTAGAAAATTTAGTTTTTTTGTGAGAATTAAACCTTTGAAAATTGTTGAAATTGATTGTTCTATTTCAAAAATGTGAACTAAAGAAGAAAGCAAAGATGATATTAGTACATTTTTCAATTGAAAAGTGAACGATATAACAAGTGACGTTATTATTTATTGATCCATTGAAATCATTAATCAACCACGATAGATCTTGCTATGAAGAATGCCTTACAGGGAGATAAATAATTTCTTTTTGATATAGTCTTAGCAATGTAGAGTATAACTACCAAGAAAATATCAAATTAAGATAGTGCAAGTGTTTTTGACAATTTTACCTTTAAATCAAAAATAATTTGATCGACTTGTCTCAATCGATGATATTAAATACGCCTTATGAATCATTGGTTAAAAGACAGGCCTCAATGAGAATGCAGCATCAAGGAACACCCACTGGGTTATTTCTATCCCATATCATTTAGCAAATCATTATTTTTCATCTAAACCTCAGGAAATAATTCGTTTACCACCCATTCGATAGGCAATGAATTAATCTCGTAGAATACACAAAAATCTCAGGTACTGTATTGGTTACGAACTAATGTAAAGTGTATAAAAAATGTATCAGTTGAATAAAGCTAATTGATATAAAGTTGGGAATCTATGATTTTTACAGAAATCTCAATTTTTTCATCAAGAATTCGAATTTGATAAAGATTTTCTGGAATCTTACTCATGTTGCCCACTTTTACCATTTGAAGAAATAATTTCTGAAAAAAATGATATGTATGGTCATTTTTCAGATTCCCATTTGGCGCCAAAATCCCAATTTTTCGAGCTTTGAGCTGAAAATTTTTGTTGATTTGAAAGTGGGAGAGTGATCAAAAGAGTTTTTTCATGATCAAGATTAGACAACAGAATCTGATCTTATGCATAACCTCATTATCGTTTGGGAGCGGAATTTCGATTTTTTCGAACATTTTCACTATTTGAAAAATTTCATTACCAGAAATAAAATTTCGAAAATTCAAAATCTCTCGAAAATGGGGAAACTGTCGATAATTTGACGGTGCTATTCAGGAAATCTATATCTTATCGTTTATTCTGATTTTTTTATGTCATCAACCAACTTAGTAAACATAAAAGAACAAAGTTTATTTAATAACTCTCTTGATTGAGTTTGATCAAGTTTAAGGTCGGAAGATAAACTATGATAATGTCAAAATAATTCCTTTTAGATTTTGGAATACTTCCTCTCATAATAGTATTCTCAATATATTCTGAAAATATAATAGAATATCGTTTAGTATATGTAGATACACATACTGTATTTTAAAATGTATACTTAGGCAAGATTATACAATTAGAAGGAATGAGCTAGTCAAATCCCTAGTAATTTTGCGTTTAAACGTGTGGTATACATTTTGTACAATTATTTAAAATTTCATTTGACCTTAGAATGATGTCTTTGTATAAATTTTTTTCCTTTTTTATATTCAATTAATGTAGATTCACGTCATAACGAACGTAGATATGCTATGTTATTCAGGAGATCTGAAATTAACAGATCAAGATAAGTTAATGCAAGAAAATACTCTGCCAAATTTGCAGAATATATTTAACAATTTGGAGTAATAAAATATGACCTGGTTATTTAGCAGCTGTTATAATTTTTCACCTATCCTGGATTGATATTTTAACAATCAAGACTTGTCGTTTGTTTTTTAATACAACAAATTAGCGATTAATTTTAACAAAAATGACATGTTTTGAAGATGCTTATTAATTTATTCCTCGATGCCGAATTTTAATAAAGATTTTAAAATCAAAATTCATCAATCACTCATGTGTAAATTCACAAAGAAAAATTAGATACCATTTTCACTCACTCAAAAAGCTAGAATTTTTTTATTAAATTATGTATTTAGAATCCAAATATTTTTGTTTTCTTCATTAAATTCCCAAATGTAAAACAGAATGATTCATCAGTGGAATTCTCTCATTAATTTTTAATAATTTAACCCCTAAAAAATTTTTATAACTCTTAGGAAATGGATAATTTTTGATATCCTTCTCATAAAGACGCCCTGGGACATATTCTAATTTGAGATTTCCCATTTTTTACAATACTGAAACGGTTCATTTGAATGAGACTCACTTGAATCAGTTGGATTTCCATTTGGGACTTTATTTGAATATTGTGGTGGGGGAACTCCATAGGCTGGACTTTGAATACCGTTACCATTAGAAAAGGGGGCATATTGGGAAGAGTTAAAGGCACTTGAGGTCATAGAGTTACCTTTCAGTCTGCGTTTATAATCTCTCTGACGATAAATACATCCTTCCATATATCTATGAATGGAAATAGAATGAAAACTGGCAAAGAATCAAGTCCACCAGTGGAACACAACACTTCCTTGAGCAATAATTTGCACTGAAAGATACCTAAAGTATTTTTTCATCCCTCATTAGAGAGTAAATTTATCAAACTACAGAAGTATATATAATTCATAAAGATGGCTTTTCACTGATGTACTAACCAAAGTTACTTGAATAAGGATGAATGTCTTTTTTTAACCTATAAGAATTCCCAATTTTTCACACTTTTCAATTTTTGAGCTGAATCTTTTTTTGATTTCGAAGGTTAAATTTAATTCAGAATCGATATGAGACAAAAAAATCCTAATTTGGTTAAAGAGTCTTCTAAAATAATCTTCTTTGAGCTCAGAGATTGAAAAGTTTGGGCATTTTCGAAATTCAGATTATCCTGGTTGAATATTTTTTAATTTTCTTATGGGTCCTTGATATACTGATTATTTATCACTGATAACTCCTTTAAATTCTCTTTCCAGTACTTTATTGAAATTTTTAAGAGGTTTTTTAGAGGTCCTAACCAGTATGTTCAAATATTTTATGAAGATTTTATGAATTACCTTGCAATAAATCTGACATTTTTAAGGGTGTGCTCAGGTAGTAAGAGGTTACTATCACAAGCCATCTGAATGATTCTTCGTAAATTGAATCCAGAATAGCCCATCAATAGACGCCATATAAGGCAGGGGAGATAAACTAAGAGTGCCTGGATGGCTAGCATTACCGGAACCCATTGGTAATAACCCAATTGTTTTGATATTCTGTCTCTTTCTGCTGGTAAGCGTCCATCGATTGGAGAAAAGTATGTATTCGAGACCCAGCAATAGTTCTCGGCGTACTCTTCCCAGCCACGTGTGAATACTTGAGGGACCCAACATTGAATGGGTTTTCCTGTCAAGATAATGCAAATTATTTCAGATTCTCAGATGAGTCCAATTTAAGCGAATAAGAATAAAAAGAAAATTTCAAGTTTTTCAAGTGCACCTAACTTGATATCTTTAAGGCAAAGGTAGATATTTGCCACTCAGTATTTCCTGTTATTCTAACCATCTAGAAAATCTCAATAGAAGAATGTTCCTCCCTTGAATATTATTTTAAAAACGACTTGAAAGTGCGTTATCATTTGCCATTCTTTTAAGGTCAATCTCTAAATTATCTGATTAAAGCTACATCATATATATATATATATATATATATATATCTTGCCTCCAATTCAGTGGTAATGCACTGTCGTACAAACAATATGAGAAAATGTATCATTTAGATTGGCCCATTTTTATAATCACCAGAGAGAGAAAGAAGAAAAACACTGGAAAAAAACTAAGATCATCTATCATAATTTGGAGATGAAAAAATAACCAAAAAACTGAAATTATTGTAATGAGATTGGGGTCAAGGGAGATTTAAGAATTGTGTCTAATTCATCATAAAATAATCGACAATGTATTTCGATCGTTCCGATATATACTGATGAAGGAAAACTCTGATTCTCTTGTCAAAATTACAATTAATGTGAAAAAATCCCCAGATTGTTGTTGCTAAAAATTCTTATTTCCTTGTAGTTCAAGCTCTCGAATTTTTATATACGTTACAGTGATGTGAGTCTGTAGACTCCCTGGAAGCTTTAGGAATGAGAAAGGGGGATCCTGAAAACTAATTATTATTAATTTTAACTACCAAGGTTTAAGTCTTAGATTTTCACTTATATGAATAATATCCACTGATCTTAGTCAGGGCTAATGTTTAGGTAAGTTTAAAAGAAAGTTAAAAATAAATTTTCTGATTCTGTTTATTACTGTTGGTCATCAGGCCTATTTGATTTAGCTCAAATATAGAATGGTTTTCTAGCCAGAGCTTCATACGATATGACGGTAATGTGACGAATTAATGCGAATTCGAAATAAGGGCGTCCTACGCCATTCTTGGTTTTAAAAGTTTTTTTAAATAAACTAATCGCAAAAACATTGAAATAAATTCATGCTGCTTCTACATGAGTTTGAATATGAAATTTAAAGTTTTCAAATGAATAATTAGTTTCCAGAATCACTGATTGTTGCCCGAATTGCCAAAAGCATCCAGATTCCCTGTAACTAGTCAATAGCTAATCAGGGAATCTGAATACCGAGTTTCTAGATTCCCTGATTTACCAAGTTTTCAGAATCAATGTAACGTATCGAGAAATGACTCATCTCCATTCAGAACAAATTCAAATACCAGGTTTCCTCTTCTTAAGTATTTCAGTTCCTTATGGGAAATTAAGAAAAATGTTGATTAACTTAAAATCAAGATAAGCTATTGTCTCTTATCTTCAACTTTCCACCGAATTATTCAATTTCTGTGATAATCCTAGATCGAATTCCCCCTTTCTCAAACTTTTCCTTTTAAATCTTGAAATGGATATGACTCGAAATATGTATTTACTCTCTCAATAGAATTAGATATTTCTTGTCTCAAAGTTGAATATTTCTTCATACAAGAGAGTATTTGATATTCGGAATCGATTTTCTTTCTTTTTCAATATGAATATGAATATATTCAAATCTATAGAATGATAAATTTTAAAAAATTAGGCTTCTTCAATGGCCCATGAAAATCTTAAAACTGCTGTTGATTTCAAACTAATTTCTAACATTTTTAGAAAATTTTCTTTACATAGATATGTTACCGTGAGTTTGGGAAATCAGTGAGTGTTGGTAATTCACTAGTGTATGTTGGTAATCAGTGTATCTTTAGTGAATCTAGCTAATAAGCCCTTATTACCCAAACTCACTGAGAAAGTCAGTGA